>VWZN01002258.1:1430225-1498104 GCA_013396955.1 Regulus satrapa
CCCCCCAAACTATTTCTGTGCGTTTTTGGCTGGAGTGCAGCAGTGCTCCTGCGGGTCTGACAGGCATCCTGGCCGGGATCCTGCCCGGCCTGGAGCGCTCTGCTCCAGCTGAAATCACTCTCAGCCCGCTCCCAGCCTCCGGCAGCCCGGAGAGGAACGCGGTTCCCAAATCCTTGTGCCAGGGCTGCTCTCAGCACCATCCCTTTGGACCCTCGGCGGGGACAGAAGCAGAGCCACAGCAATCCCAGCCCGCTTCCCAAGAGCTCCGTGCCACCCAACTGCCTCTGGAGCAAGCATTTTCTTCCATTTAGTGGGTGAGAAAATGGAGTATTTTTAGCACAGACTCTTGATCAACCCATTCAATTACATCCAAATTATCTGTGTGGGAACAGAATGTTATGTCAAAAATGTTATTCAGTGTATTTGTCAATATTACCCAACAGAAGCCATTTGTATAATGAGGAGATTCAATATTTTCTCCAGCTTAGGAAAGCAACAGCTCAGGAATC
This sequence comes from Regulus satrapa, assembly GCA_013396955.1. Taxonomy (NCBI): domain Eukaryota; kingdom Metazoa; phylum Chordata; class Aves; order Passeriformes; family Regulidae; genus Regulus; species Regulus satrapa. The sequence goes on from VWZN01002258.1 coordinate 1,430,735, forward strand.
CGACTGAAGTTGTGAGACTTTGTTATTTCACAGACACTGGAAGTAGTAAGTCAGCGTGATATAACACAGAGAACGCCACTCCCAGAATACAAAATCCGAGTTGCTCTATCAAAAACCAATAGAGACTACAGATGGTGATCAAGAAACTGCAACTATAATAAGCATTAAGCCACAGTAAAATATTCCCCGTCTGCCAAAAAGGCACCGTGCACGCACTCCACGCAAACTGCACCATCAGCCCACAGGATTCCTTTAGGTCCCTACATGGATATTTTCATTGCTAAAAATTATAGAGTTACTTCCACCCAGGCTTCAAGCTGTACGTAAAATGCTCTCCCTTCCCCCCTGCCTTTCACCACATCCAGTTTGCTCCCCTGCCGTCTGAACAATGTACACCTCAGGAACAGCAGCTTGCACAGAAGGATTTTGTACTTTAAAACATGCAATGCAGGATTTATTGGTTTTTATAAAGATACTCCAAGTTAGTCTAAGAGCCTCTCACCAGCTGCAAGTTTTGATTTAAATCATATAAAAAGATTTTATTTTTTTTCTTCCTTAAGAAAGCAACTAATTTATCACTACAAGACAGCCCTTTCTGGCTCACATAGGGACAAACTCTCATTTTTCTGGGAGAAAGATGAGGGGGAGAGGGCTGTAGAGGAGCAAACACTGCACGGGATGACCCAAACCTGGCCAGTATCTCAGTCCTTCACTGGAACGGCTTGCATGGCATCCCCAGTTCTTCTCTGCCAATAACTCCTTGCCTTGACTGGATGATCCTTAGGAAGGATTTGAGCTCCAAACTGTGCCTCCCCCAGGAGAACCAGCATCACCCCAAGCCAAGCACTGTGCCTGCTCCAGCTGCCCCCACCTCCCCTGGCAGCGTGCAGGGAGGTGTTCCAGGCTCTCCCCAACACCAAACCAGAGCACTAAAACCCCTGGCAGCGTGCAGGGAGGTGTTCCAGGCTCTCCCCAGCACCAAACCGGAGCATTAAAACCCCTGGCAGCGTGCAGGGAGGTGTTCCAGGCTCTCCCCAACACCAAACCAGAGCATTAAAACCCACCAAACCAGAGCATTAAAACCCCTGGCCTTGTGCAGGGAGGTGTTCCAGGCTCTCCCCAACACCAAACTGGAGCATTAAAACCCCTGGCAGTGTGCAGGGAGGTGTTCCAGGCTCTCCCCAACACCAAACCGGAGCATTAAAACCCCTGGCAGCGTGCAGGGAGGTGTTCCAGGCTCTCACTATCACCAAAGCAGAGCACTAAAACCCCTGGCAGCGTGCAGGGAGGTGTTCCAGGCTCTCACTATCACCAAAGCAGAGCACTAAAACCCCTGGCAGTGTGCAGGGAGGTGTTCCAGGCTCTCACTATCACCAAAGCAGAGCATTAAAGCCCTGGTACCCCAGAATGCACACGGAGAGCAGCGGAGCAGCCCCAGCCCAGCCCAGATGACTTCAGCTGGGAACAGGGGTGGAAGGTAACGGTGTGGATGAGATCACCACAACCCCATCCCACCCCAGGGCAAGCCCAGCGAGGCAGTGGGGAGGAACATGGCGCAATCCCTATTAACTTTTTTTTGTTCCTCTCTTAACGAGGCTGCAAAAGGAGACAAAACCCATGGGAAAAGGCGAAGCAATTACAAGCTCATGCAACCCAACTCCTCGCTCCGCTTTGCTCGCTGCTCCTCCAACGTTTCCTCCTGAATTTTGGAGGGCCATACACACCTGAAACTTGGGCCTAATTGATGAACCTGTTTCTTGCAAGACACTATGAAATCTATTGCTTTCGATATATTTTATCTTTTTCACACTTTAAAGCAATTTTGCTTTCTTGCCTTCATTTTTACTTATCCTCATTTCTGTCCTTCCTGATGCTGGAAATGGTTTTGACCTCCTGCCACTCTCAAACATTGTAATTTTAAAGAAATCTAGGTCCTTCTCCAAGTCTAGTATCTTTTCCAGTTATTTCAGCAAAAGCTCCGCGCATTAAAGACTGCAACTTTTAATTTTACGCAATTAAATTAAAAGCAGAATTGTAACACTTAATTGCAAGAAAACAACAAATTGTTTCAGTGGTCTTCACTACCTAAAAACCAATAAGCTGAACTAGTGACAACTCCAATGCGACTGCTGGTGAACTTTTCTCCTACCTGCTCCCTCTAAATATCCATATTTTAAATACAGTTTTTGGCATGCCCTGTTTTCTGGAAAGTGGAAAAGTATCTATGAACAATGTCTGGGATTTTCCTGTTTTAAACCTTGTTTAACTGTAAGCTAAAGTCACAGACCTTATATACAGCAGAAGAAACCAAAAACTGTATCACTGACTGCATCCCTCCTGTGCTCTGTGGGGACTGAACCTGGAGAGAAACTTGAAATTTAATAATTTTCCCCAATCAAATCTAATTTAAATCCATCAGGTGCAATAAGGATCTTCTTAGGTTTAAGAATATTTGCTGTTAACTTAGACTAAGGAGCCTGTTTAAGTAAAGTCAAATTCAGAATGAAGAATTTTTAATGAAATTTGAATATGAATCTGTTTGAAATTCCCCATATTTGATTTCAAATAAGGATTATGAAAGCCTCCTCCAATCCCAGATGCCATTTTTGATATGGCAACAACCTATGCATGCTATAGGTATAAGTCCCCTATTGCAGGCTGCTCTGAGCAATTAAAACAGGTGAACCTAGTGGGATATCCTTTCATTGTTTCAACCAAGTATTTTTATCAATCTTGGTCCTCATGGTCTGTAGCTCCCTCCAGTGCCCTCAAATCAGCAGAATTGATTTCATCTGATAAAGACCAGCACATATCTACAATTTTAAAGCTGCATTATTATGACAGAATATATAACATCACTAATATTATGTTAACAATCTTAAATACTAATAAAAGTGCATTCAGATGATAAAAGAATTAACATGCTTAATACTCCATACCAGTTTCCTTAAACTGAAGAAACTCTCTGCAATAGAGATACCAGATAAAATAAAGGTTCAGACAGCTCCCACATTTTTTCAGCTTGTGTGTGGCTTGTAAACCTGAACATAAACAGGGAGAACACAGAACCAGGCACCTCCCCCATTACTAATGGAAAAATGGGCAACATCATTTGTAACAGGAATTTTAGGGACAAGGCTAGGTGGAGCTGGCAGGAGCTCACGTGACAGAAAAGGAATTTTTGAACGGAGACGGAGTTTCCGCAGGAATGAAGGAAGCAGTGATAGCTCAGGGAAGGAATCAGGCCCCAGATGAGCCCAAAACAATGGGAAGACAAACCTCTGCTGGGTTCCAAGCAGGGTGGTGAGAGAGGACTTCACCTCCCTATTGAAACACACTTGTACAAAGATCTTCACAAAACTAGTTTGCATATTTAAATGCAAGATATAAATCCAGTGCTGGAATCTCGTCTGCTTAGGCACCATCCCAGCTGAGACTTTTGTTCGGCGCCTTAAGAAGTTTGGTTCTCTGGTAAAAAAGGCAGTAATTTGAGTCTGAAGGTGCTCACACGACATGGAAATGTTCATTTCTGTCCCTGATTTCTGTCTGATGCTGAGGGCAGGGGCTGGAAGGGCCTCGGTGTCTCCACAGGACCGAGGACCTGTCAGTACCTGCTGGGGCTGACAGTCCCACACCTCAGCAGCTCACATTTCAGCTCCTGCTTTCCTCAGAGGAATGTGGCTTCCCCCCCTCCTTCTTGTTGAAATGTTCTGCTTTCAACTCAGCAGAAACAACCCCAGGCCTCTGTAAAAGCAGAGGCACAAGCTGGCACCTGGAGTTGAAAGCATCTGTAAAGAGCACACCTCTCATTTGGAAGTGAGTTGTAATAATAGAGTTACTATTTTTTTCTTTTTCTGGAAAACATTTGCTTAATAATGAAATTTAATACCAGGCATATTTAAAAAGTATCATCTGAAACCAGGCAAATGATACAGAGCTGCAGCAGCATTTTATACTTTGAATTTTGAGCAGTGCAGGGACACTCATCTTCGGCTACACTGAAAAGCAAATATCTGGTTCTGTGTTCTGCCATACATCAAAATGAAGAAGTCAAGTTTAAGTGTTTGTCTGTCCCTGGCACACATTACACTCAGGCAGATAAAAGGAGCAAGAAATCAAGCCTGAAGCCAAAATCAAAGGTAAATAATAAAGGTGACCACAGTACTTTTGTGGAAAAGCCGTGCACAGGAGCCACCCTGGTTCCGGATAGTGCAGCCCTCTTTTATTATTCACGGTGAAAAACCTTTCAGTCATCCAGTTTCATTGTTCTGCTTTTTGCAGAGTGTTTTGTTACTCTTAAAAGGAAAATCTAATGTAGACCCTCCATCTTTGCTTACTCACGTGGCTGTGACAACATCAATACACAGCCACTGACTGCAGCGTTTCCACAAACTGCATTTGGGTATTTAGTGCTTTTAAGCCTGCAATTAAATTGACACCTCACTGAATAATGCGGCTTTACAAAGACCCACAAACAGCCCTAGTTTAAAAAAGGGACAAGCCATTTCAGAGTATTTTAAATAAAATGTTTTGGCCCTCCCCCCCTCTCTTCCCCACTGACCTAACTTGACTCAACTCACTCTGAAGCAGAATTTAAATCACTACAAAAATATGAACTTTAAATCTCACCTCTCAAAAGACACAGCTGGCTATAAACGACCTTAAAATAGTATTAAAAGCTCTAGTCATTCAAATGTCTGTAAAACACAGTAGGACAGACTTTGTATTTACAAAACACGTTCTAACATTTGCAAAATGTGTTTTTTCATGCGGACTTCTCTAAGCTGTGCGCTTTTAATGCTGGAGTCACAGAGAATCTAGAATGAAGTGTGCACAGGAAAAGTAAAATCCCTGACAAGGCACAACCTCGGCCTGTTTCCTCTCCCAGGCAAGAGGCACATTGCTGTTTCGGCTCAGGGAGGTTTTCCATGGCAGTCCCTGGCTCACAGAGGAGCAGTGAGGAGCTGCAAACACGGAATCCAGAGAGCACTGCAGTGAGGAGAGCGGGTGAGAGATGAGAAATTTTGGGACAACTCTTTAAAATCCCTTATCCTCTAATTAGCTTGTTTTGTAACGTTAAGATGAGGAAGTAGTTCGGCTGGAATTAGTTTTGAACTAGCTTTATTGACTCTATTTATTACCTATATAAAAGTGTTGTAATTACCTAAACAATTACGAAATGTATTATTCACAAAACAATTATTTCAGCATTGCAACCCCAAAAGCCCTCGGCAGCCGAAGGCACAGTTCTATCTTGAGGTGGAACCTTGTACTCAGAAGAATTAAGACTGAATAAAGACTCAGGAGGCACCAGAGGCGACACAGGCACACCACCCTCAGCATCCTCACTGGCCTCCTGGCTGGCACACTTCACAGAGGCCAGGGACGGGCACAGCCCGGGCAGGGAATGCTGTCCCACAGCCCCATCCCTCTCTCACACAGCTCTCTGTGCTCCCAGCCTGTGCCACAGCCCTGCCACAAACCACCCTTGGGCCAAGCCCGATGAGAACCTCTGTGCTGAGCTACCCTGGACAGAAGCGCTCCGTTTAAATCCCCGCCACGCTCTCTGGAAACCTGAACTGCAGCCCCACCTTTCCTCCGGGGATGGGGGCAAGGAGAACAAAGAAAGAAAGAAAGATTCTGCCCGCTGTTGTCGTGCAGTGAGTACAAAATGGTGCAGTGAAGTCTACCTGGACAGGGAGCATGGAACAAACACCAGGAGGTGGGGAAGAACTTCATCGCAGTGGGCATTAATGCTGAAACTCCAGTGATACCGGTTTATGCTTTTTTTTTGGTTTATTATACTGAAAATAAAGTAGCATAGAGCTATGAATAACATTTTTGCACCACCGGTGGGTGGAGTCCCCACCCCTGTGCACTTAATCACAGCCAGGCAGCAGGGAATCCAAGGGAAGGAAAAGCCAACCTGAAGAGCCCAAGGCATACACTGAAGTTCCAAAAAAATCTCCAAAATCCACTGGATGACTAAAAGCCATGATTCCAGTAGAAGACACGCACATCTTCACCATCTCTTTGTCTGCAGAGGGCAGTGTCTCATGTTTGCAACTCAAATGGATGAAAACCTAAACCAAAATTACTCATTAACAGATTACAAATTTCCTCTTCTACATGAAAGAAACATTTAAACAGTCTCAGGAGAAGAACGGAACTAAAAAAGACACTAAAAACCATGGGTATAATTGCTGCAGTGGGAAAGATGAGAAGGGGTCTAAGATTATTTCTCTTCCCCAAATATTGTGCTTATTCCCACATCAACATTTGCTAAGCCCCAGCTGGGGCTTTTGGCTGCCCAATATCCAAGCCTATTATTTTACAAAAAGATATAATCCCAGGAAACCTCTTATAATGCCTAAAGAAGCACAAAATTATGTACAGCACCCTTCAAATTGCAGTTTAGGCTCAAATACATGCCTAAAACTTAGTGGCCATCAGTCACAGCCCTCTGGAAATAAATGTGTGGAAATAAATGCGCAATTCAAAGCTGTGCTGGGAAGCAGAGGCAGCTCCAGGGGAACAATCCTGGGCTGGCTCACCTATTGCTCTAATACCTGCAACTGGCAACTGTGTGATTCCAGAGTGCTAGAGACAATTCCAGGATTTCCATTTGTTCTGCATTGCTATAATTAGAGCTTCCGGATCATGGTTTACACTAAGAACAGCAGCAAAGGCTTCAAGGTGGAAGAGACTGAGATCAGATGGGTCAGGAGAAAGCCTGCAGAGAACACTCACAGGTTCTGGTGAAAGGGAGGTGTGTTCCTACCTTACCTACCCCCTACCAGGTGCTTATTTATACACACACAGCCTATGAACGCCCTAACCATATGTGAAACACAGCTTTTATCACACAACAGCGCTCTAACTCCACTTCCTGTCCTCAGCAGCAAATTATTAATTCACCACAAGAAAGGGGTGTCTGAGCACAGCAACTGGTACATTACCCAGAAGTTAATAATATGTGAGTACTAAATATAGCCCCCTCCTGCTTTTCCTCTACATTTTGCTGCCTAAGAGATTTTTGCAGCATCTTGCACACACTGCTTGCCCTGCACGGATGGTGATGCTCAAAACTAGTGACAGGTGCAGAGCTTTCAAAACAGCACTTTTCCCTCACGCCATCCCACCCACGTTTAGCTCCAGCTTGTAAAACTGCAGTTATCTGCTTTGTAGGAACGCACACGCACAGGAAGTCCGAGGAACAGACTGCCAACAAGCAGATGAGAAAATTAAAAAAAGATCGGAGATGCTAATAAACCGTGCCAGAATTACACTCTGCATCTAAATACAGGTTTTGAGGGAACATCACTGGAGTACTTCTGCAGATAAGCATAATCCTTCATTTTAATTAAGGAAGAAAATTTCCCTCCTTTCAATGAGCTCACTTCCATTGGAGGGACCTGTTTTAGCAACATATCTTATGATTTTCACTTTCTTTGCTTAAAGATAACAGAGTGGGGAAGAAAAAAAAAACCTGAAGGGCTTTATAATTTACATTTGGGTCACTGACTTTCTTGGTTGGGGCTCCAAACATCAAGCCTTTTAAAAAACACCACAAGCCTCATGCTGCCCTGCAGCAGAACTTCCTCCGTTACCTATATTCATTTTTATCAGCACAAACTGCAGATATTTAGTGGAGTTACAGTCAAAAGGTATCCCAAGGGGAAAAAAAAATCTTTGACTAATATCACAGTCAAAAAATGCAACTTTTTAAAAGCTGTCTGGGCACAACCCTGAGTAAAGTGCTTGAGGGGACCGTGCTTGAAACTGCCATACATTTACAGAGACAGAGCTAACTCTACAAAGAAAAATCTGTTTCAGCTTTCTGCATGTCCACCATTAATCCATTACGATGCCTAGTGGTGTGGACGTCAGGAAAAAACGTGAAAAAGTTCAGACCTTAAAAAAACCCCATTGCTTAAACATGGATATTACAACCTGATTCACCCTGTAAACCATGTATGTATAAAAGCAGCATGTGCTTGTACAGATTCTGGTAATTACAGAGGTTTGTTTCAAAAAAACACTGTGTTTCACACAGTATAAACATGGTAATTGTCACATTATCTCACAATCTACATTGTGATTTCAATTATATACAACAAAGGGACTGCTCATGAGAACTGAACTGAGAGAGTAAATCACACCCCTCATAATAATAGTAACAAACCTGTGTTCATTAGTGTTTGTTTTTAAAAGGTATTTGTTCAACTACTACAAATATCTCTTGCAGACTGGTGAAAAAGAAAAATGCACTGGGTGCGGCATCAATCTTTCATTTGTAAGCCTTGTCTTGAGGGAAATCAGTTTCATATTCTTCACAGCCACGTGACTTTATCAGAAAACCACAGTGCACAATTTTGGCAAAATTATCAGGACCTTCTGAAATACAGCCCAGAAGAAAGCTCTGAGGGAAAGAGACACGTTTCACATCATTAGGGAAAGTTAGATCTGAAATGGAGGTGCCAGCCTCCAGCACACAACAGCAGAAATCCCACCTATTTTTAGCTCACAATTCCAATAAGAAAACAGCTGGGAGTCTAATGAAATTATCTTGGTGACAAATTTAATGGACTGAACACTAAAGTTACTATTTTTAAGCAAAGGTCCTAATTATCCTTCAAAACAAGAAGCAATTAAGCAGCAGTGGAGCTCCAGCTTCCCAAGCGTCTGCAAGGCTCGGCTCCAATCAGATTGAAACTGGGAAATGGCTCAACACCTTTCTGATCCTAAAAGTTGGTCGAGGGCCAGGCTTGGGGTTTGGTTGGGGTTTTTTTTAGTCTAATGAAAGCGGCTCTGCTTTGACCTGTCCAGTCCTGCCTCGTGCTGTTTTCCCTGCCTGAGCTCTGTGCAGCTGCACAATTCACACCATGCTGGGAGAGGAATGGAGCATGGATGGTCTGGAGAGAACCCTAAAGGATAACCCTGCCTGGATCCCAGAGCTGGGGGAACCCTAAAGGATAACCCTGCCTGGATCCCAAAGCAGCCCAGCTCCACGGGACAGAGCTGGACAGGGAAGTGCTCCAGGAACAATGGAGAAGGGCCAAGAATCCCACCTAGCAAAGAGCTCTGAGAGAGCACAGAGGAATTCTGGTATTTTCAAATTTACTGAAACAGCCACATTAATCACAATAAAGCAAGTTATAATCTGACACGTTCTTCTCCAAAAAGCTTTTTAAAACTGGCCATTTTAATTACTGTTTCCCTTGGTAACACACTGTAGCATTAATGAGTCTGTTGTACCTGTAACCTCACATAAGACTACTGGTATTTTATACACACTGCACACCTTATTTTTGAAACAAATTTTGAATAGGGGTAGAGAATTTGAGTTAGCATTGAAAATACACAATAATGTACTAATATCTGCATTTTAATGAGACATGGTAAGATCCTAGTGTCCATAATGTCCATTTGGGGAATATACCATGGTAAAAATAGGAGATCTTTAAACCCGTCCTCTCACCCTTCCAACGAGAGATTCAAGATCAAGAATCTTGATGACAAGATCTTGATCAAGGTTCTTGATGACATCACAATACTTCTTGGCATTAGAACCATGGAAGACCAATCATCCTTCCTTCATATGACTTCACTTAAAACCTCACACTATCCAAACTCACCCAAGGGTTTTTGCAGATGTGAGCTTTTATAATCTTCTTGAAGAAGAGCTGTATCAAACACCGGTTTACAAATGGATAAACTTTGTTTCACCCAAGCCTGGGCTCGGATAACAAAATGTGTGTAACCTGAAGCAGTTCAGCTCCTTGGGGCAGAGGTGAACGAGGACTCCTCCAGAATAATAAACAGCCATTGCAACCCAGGGAAGACAAGGAGTCTGCACACCTTAACTGCAAACTCTGTTCTTCCTCATGGCACACTCAGTGATGTTAGGGAGAGCTAATGAAAACACCAAAATAAAACAACAATCGGGAGGCTCACTCCTGAGACTCAGTTTGATGGAAGAATGTCCAGAGAACAGCCACACTTCATGAAGCTGTTTAAGAAAATGGTCTCGCCAGACACAAAGCTTAAGGGTGCCTTGACACACCTCCTGATCTTGTAACATTATAAATGTGTAAATAAAGTTCCTCTTAGACACTTGAACAGCACAAGTGGTGGATGGTGTGGTCCTCAGAAAGTCGGCAAGTATTACCAACACTGGCAACAAACAAACAAACAAGGCAGTTTTACAGTTGTGAGGATTTTGTACATATATTGCTATTTTCATTAACTTATAAAAATTACTTAGGGTTCAGGAGGATTTTCTTTTTTTTTTTTAAAACACAAATGTCTCAGCCAAGATCCCAGAGCAGACGTGGCCACCTGACTGGGGCTGGATGTGGCTCCTGGCAGCACCACGCTCCTTTAGCAGCCCAGGAGCCAAGGCTCCTTCCCTCCCCGAGCTGCAGAAAGCTTCCTAAAAATAGTCCTTGCCAGCTTGGACTGAGACTGCAGCTTCCATGAGCCCTCTGGGGGAAGGGGAACCTGCACAGCACCCAAGGCACTCACTGAAAATCTACTGGACAGCCAATGTTTCAGGTGTGGATTATCATCCAGACACCAAAACCCTTCACACCTCCAAAATGAACACATTACAATTCAACTTGATCGGTGCATATCCTTCTCAGAGACTTAATTTGTGTACCACAATACAAATATAGTTAAAAAAGATTTATATTTAACTACAGCAACTTACCTTAACACATTTCAGCTACAAAATCAATGTATGATATACTACAGAGCAATCAGTTCAAAATCACAAAGCCTATCAATGACATCCTGCTACAAAATTACTCTTAATCACGTGTAAAATTAGCCAGCAATTCCTTTAAGCTTATTTAGAACTTAGTTACATGCTAAAAATACTGTATTTTAAGTTACTTAAGCTCAGCTTCGGTTTGAGAACTTCTTCACCAAATATGAGCTTAATCTACTTTTTAAATTTCAGCCTGCCCCTCCTGAAGCCAGGATTTTATGACCATGTTCTCTGCATGCAAGCACATGGTCTCAATAAACCTTTGAGCCTGCTGGTAAATTTATACCAAATGTCTTCCAGACATCTTTGTCAGGGGTCTCTAAAAACCAGTAACTTCAGCAGTACCTGTAACCGCAGGCAAGCACCCAGACAAAAGAAATTTAAATTCAAGTCCCCAGTGAAGCAAAGGCTTTGGTGCACCACCAAACAGTGGAGCTCGGAGAAGAGGAAAATGAAAGGGGAATATGAGCAAGTCAGCAGCACCCAGTGCTCCCTCTCCCTGGGACTGGCAGGGATGTATCTGCAGCGTTTCAGCCCAGGGAATAATTGGGAATCGAACCTGGTGCTTTCATGTTGTACCAGCAGATGTACTGCCCTAATTTCATCTTGGATCAGGAATTCTCTGCTGCCTCCCCTCTTTTCGGAACACGGCTGCTTTTACTTCCTTTTTGAAAGCAAGTATTTAACAAGATTTTACAGTAGCTTTTTAGATCTGTAAGCGATAAAAGTATTCTCCTAATTGTCACCCTGTAATCTTGGGATGTTCCTTTCCTGCAGCAATGCAGCTGTGCCCCGAGAGCTCTCATGAAGCCCTCCCGTGCTCCAAAAGCTGTCGTGCCTGCTCACAGGGAACACCAGGAACAGCAGCTGCCAAGGTGAGGCAAAAAGCTCCAGCACCCACTCACCCACCCGGGAGAGTAAACTGCAAAACCCTGAAAATGTTGGTTCAGGATCGGGGCTGCCTGAGATGAACCATCATTCCTGCAGCCCTGTCCTGCTGCAGCAGCGTTTGCTGTGGCTTTCCACAGCAGCCCCAGAGCTGGGGGTCCCTGCCAGCCCCCCAGCCTGCCCAGCACTGCCTCCCTCAGCAGCTTTTCCACCCAAGAACCCACCCAGGATCGATGCTCCGGCCCCACTCGGGCCATGCAGAAATGATGCAACCCGGGCCACGCTCCTCCTCGTTTCCTCGAGTGTTTATTTATAGCTTGCCCTGTATTTTGTGCCCGCAGATCTTCCTCCTCCTGGCAGGATGGATTCCTAGGGAAGGCTGCTCCAGTCCCTGTGGAAGGCTTTTATTTCCCTTGTTTCTGTCTCACACCGAACTGTTTGTTCGAAGCACGGCTCAAAACGAGCCTCGCTCAGGGTTTTCTCTTTTTGCACAAAGGGACCTTGCAAGGGCCTGGGAGGGGGAGTCAAAATTCACTCTCAGGAGCTGCTACGAGTTGTAAGAGCTGCTGGGATTGATTCTCACCATTTGACAGCTACGGTGTTTCCCCAGCACAGCAATCCAACACTGCTGGATCATTAAACCTAATACTCACAAGTCAAAATGTCATTTGCTCTTTGTCATTTGCTTTATAATAAGCTTATGGGAATTTTATGGTTAAAGTGAGCATATTTTTTATATTAATGGGTAAAACTTTTTAAAAATCCAGAAGTCTAGTACACCTGAGGTGCATGACAAACTTACAGAGTTTATAGTCACAATTCCTCCTCTCATTTACCTTCTCACCCTAATTCATTCTGACCAATCCATTTATGATATCCATTCATTCATTCATTCCCAGTTCGGACCACTACCTGTCTTCACGGAAACCAGAGCACTGAAGGATTACTGTGTACACAACAATCTACTATTTCCCTCATTCCAATTTTCTCAAAACATTTGAGCAATGAGATTTTAGATGTTTCACCTGCAGTAAACTGTAACTTTTAGGGTGAATTTGCCACGCTTTCCGTACCAGAAAAAAAGGTATGTTCTCTACCTGGTGAAAACAAGATGAAAAATACAGAAAAAACAAGGGAATATAATTGTGAGATCAATGTAGAGCAAAGCCAAACCCAAGGAGCTGAAGCTTTCACATTTCTGCAGCTTTGCCAGCTCTCTGATTGTGATGTGTCAGACCCCATGGAGCACGGGGCTGTCCTCGGTGTCCACTGCATTACTACTACTACTACTACTACTACTACTACTACTACTAGTATATTGGTCATTTAAATTACACAGAAAATTATTTATGAAGCCTCAAAACTTCAGAAACAATCAGTCAACAAAAGTCAACCCTACACATATCCTGATCAGAAGTTGGTAATACACTTTTCGGGGTGGCAACTCTGTACCTGTTTTTGCAGCACTAACTCCAGGTCAGTTTAGCTTTAGGCCCAATGTGCAGAGCCAGCCTTGCTCACTAATTCTCATTCTGTTACAAACTTGTACTTATCAACAGAGCAAGAGACCGACACAATATTCACATCTCCTCCTAAAGCCTCAGTGGACAAAACATGTTTTTTCATACATTTCTACCTTTTTCACTCATACTATAACTTAATGCCACAACAAAAGCTTTTGAGGATGGAAAGAAACTACAGTGGGAAGGAATGAGGAACCTGTTGCCATTAAAATGCAGAAATTAGCAAGAGTTTAATTAACCAAAGGTTTTGGCTTATATTCCATCTCCTGCTGTATTGCATTGCAACACTTTCCCTTTACCCACAAAAAAAAAAAAATTCCACCGCATTTGCATTTGTAGGTTTGCAGAGAGCAGAACCACAAAAAACAAAGCAGAAGCCTGAACAGGTACCAGAAATATGTTGACTAAGAAGTCCAGACACACTGAGCCAAACAGACTTGAAAGCAATTACAGAAATATGCATCTGACATTTGTTTTTTAAAAAAAGCTCAAGATTACTTTATTTTCTCTTTTGGAAATAGAAATCCCTGGGATTAGGCATGCTTTGTCAGTTTTCTGTATGTTTGAAATCACTTGGTGATGCAAGCATAATACTCTTTATCAAACAACACAACTCGCCATTTTTACCACTAGTAACAAGGAATCAATTCTTCTCTTTACTGAATTATTTTTAACTCTGTTAATTAACATTATGGGTATAGGCCACCCATCAAGAAAATTGGCTAAAGGACTTTGTCTGCAGAATTCTGGACTGTAGCCAAGTACTTTAAGTACAGAATTATCTTCTGAAGATGCATCACCCTTAGGTTTATATAGCAGTACTTATACATTTACATTCTTTGGTAATAACAACTTTGGTTTCAAAGACGACTAATGAAGTAAAATATTAATGGAGATAGATCCTGAGCAAACTACACCCTGGACTCCCCTTCCAGTATTCTCCTCCAGATAACTAAAATGTCAGTAAGTTTGTTAGCTAACCCTGCCTTCATTACACTCTCCTGATGCTCTTCTGATATTCAAAATGAAACTTCTCAGTTAAAGAGCACAGCATCTACTGATCAAATCATGTGGGTGTCTGCTTATGACCTCAAAAAAAAAAAAGTTTTCAAGACAAATTTTATTTAAATAAAACGCTAACGTTCATGCCAAACTCTGAAAAATACTTTCTCCACTGCAAACCTAACCTGAACAAATGTTGTGCATGTGAATTCTGTCTGAAACAAAGAAATAGCTGTTGTGAGAGCAAATCCATTCACACGTGAAAGCAAATATAAAACATCCATTTCCACTGAATCAGGAATCCATGAACACTAGAGTTTATCCTTAACCCTTGCAGGCATTTGCAAGTGATGCATTTAAACTAAAAGGCAAAGTCTGAGTATTGGGACACAGGACCGTGTCAAGAAATTGGGGAAGAAGTTCCAAGCCAGCTTTTTCGTGCTCTACAACCAAGTCAGCCCTGCCTCCAGCTGAAGGCAAATCCTCAATATTTACAACCAGGCAGGGAAAGGAAGTTGCATCTGCAGCCAAAGGCCAGAAAGGAACTGGCACATTCACAGATGTGTGGAACAGTGGAGAAATAAAAGCAGCAGATGAACGAAGGCAATGAATCCAGGGGGCTGGAAGTGGCCGAGGGAGTGAGTGAAAGTGGAGGCAGAAATCAGATTCCTGGAGCAAACAGTTAAAGCCCTTGACAATAATTCAGGATGCAGCAATGAGCATCACGCAGCCCTCAAAAGGCTGTGGTATGACTTCTTCAATTATTCACATTTTGGACTTCTAAAGGTCTTTCTGCCACTATGGCACATCAACGTCCTATCTTCCTTTTTGGAGCACCTAATTTGTAATATTCAGGCAACCTGTTCCAGGACACCTTTTGGTTTATCTTGCTTCATACTGGGATGTAATTTATTTTGAAGACAGAGGGGTTTATCTGGGGTTGAGTGTAGCTTGAAATGATGAATTTATGATGAGCTGTGATAAGAGTGGGAACATGTGCTGGATTCATAATCCATTTATTGGCTAAATTTAGGTAATCTGGTTTTCAGAGCACTTGCCAGCAGGCACATCCCTGCTATTGACAGTCAGCAAGAGGGGGCACGCAGGAGGAGGAGTTGGGTATAATTCAGCTATGATATATTTGGACTCCTGCTGTTGGTAGTGACTTCACTGAAGTCACACAAAGACAGCAGTTACTGGGCTCCCCCCATCATACCCCTAATACCCCATTGGACTGGAGAAAAGGTATAGCCTGGGCTGTATATTTTTAATTGAAAATTAACCTTGTTTAAAACAGGCCTCAGGCTGAAGATGAGCAGGGAGAAGACCCTAATTCAGTTATCTCTAAGCACTCTGGAATAGAGTAATGTGGATTTTGCAATCAAGGCCAAAAATTAGGAGCTAGATGATCTAGGTCTACTCTTTGGCTTGCCAAGGAATTCACACAGCAGTAGGCAAACTCATCCATTTTATTCCAGCAAAAGGGGACATGAATATTATTCTTCCTCCTGGGAATGTTTAATAGTATAATTGTCACTGTCCGTAAGAAGCTCGTGTATGCCAGGAATACGGGCCAGGGAAATTCCTGTCCTGTTGAATGTGAGCACTCAGAGGAGCTGGAGACAAGAGAAACCACTCTGTCAAAATCACATCAAACAGAAAGAAAGTAAAAGGGAAAAAAAGGTAATAAATAATATGGATAAGAAACTAGACTAACAGTACTACCCCTGATAAATCAGAGACTGTTTAAAAAGGTGAGACTTTGAGCAAACACACTTTACTACGTGTTCCATGAAAGGAACTTTGTCATGAAGAGAAATCAACATGGAAGAAAATCATTAAGTACACAAGATTGGGGCTCTTAACTGCTCTCTGCGAGTCTGCAAATCCAGAAATAAAACACACCATAAATCTTAATAAAAATAAAAAGAATTCACAACATCAGAAATTAAAAAGCCTGTGTGTCCACACGTGCTGATCCTTCAGCAGCCCTGCACAGCAGTCGGCTAATAGCTGCACTCCCTGCCTTTCTTTGATAAGTATTTTAAAAACAAACATCTTCAAAAATACTCCTCATAAAACCCTTCTGGAGGAGCCTGGCACAGTTTCAAGGTATCAGAGAGGCTCTGCTGGTGCTGGAGTTCCAGAAACGTGACCGTGCACCTCGCGAGCCTCCTGCTCGCCCGAAATGGCAGCGCAGGAGAGGACGGGCGGCAGGAAATAGCGTGAGAAGGGCTCCTCGGGCTGCTCCCAGCCCTTCCTGACATCCAGCCTGTCAAACGGGCTGCAAACGCTGCCTCTCGCTTTATTTCCTTTTCCAGCCCAGCCAAAACCAGGAAGCACCAGCGAGGAGATTCACAGGGAAAGCGCAGCGTAAAACGAAGCACAAAAATCGAATGAGTGGCCGAGGCCAACTGAAGCAAAAATTCAGGGATCTGTGGGCACAGTCTAATATTAGCAACTCTAGAAAAGGCTCATGGAGTACCCAGGCTTTGCTCTTAATTTGCTGAATGGTGAGCCCAAAGGCTCCTGACATCCGTGCAGGTTTCTTCAGGCCACGCACAGGCTTTGGGCAAGAGCTGCCAGGTCAGTGTGGGAACCTTTCGTGCCACGTTCC
Organism: Regulus satrapa; assembly: GCA_013396955.1. Lineage (NCBI taxonomy): Eukaryota > Metazoa > Chordata > Aves > Passeriformes > Regulidae > Regulus > Regulus satrapa. The sequence continues at coordinate 1,447,539 of VWZN01002258.1, forward strand.
ATGGGGACAGATCCTGCTTATCTCCCTGCTCTGCTGGGTATTTGTGAGCCTTTAAAACCAGAGCTGCTCGAATGAAACCTGAGGTAGAAATATTGGCAACAACAGTGCTTCAAAGAGATCGTGTTTGTTTGGATTTGACAGAAGGCAGATCTGACAAACAGGCTTTGGCACATCACAGTGGAAACTGCTCCTATATTTTTAATAAAAAGTAATATATTCTAAATAAAATGCAACCCTGAGCCTTCAGGGAAGACATACGAAGGATGGTAAATAATTTAACACCATTTGGGATTTTCTGTATTCTAGATACTTCTGTGTTCTTCTGTTTATTATTAGCCAAGAGCAGGATCACATGGCAGCTTCATATGAACGCTGTGTACATCCCTGCAAGATGCAAGAGCAATGAAATTTGGTCTCCTCACAGATAAAGCTCCCTCCTTCACTGCTGAAATACAAACTGGTGACAACGTCACAGACCGTGGTGATCTAAATGCAGAATTGAAACTGACTTCTTAGCAAGGCCAGTTAAGAAAAGGGAAACAAGGCTCCTTTCCTTTCTCTGCCTCTCAGGACTGTAAAATATGCCTGGGCAGGAAGTACAGTAAAGCTCATGACGAGCAGAGGCAGCTACTCTTTCCAAAGGAACGGGGCTCCTCCAAAGTGACATTTTCATTTAGCCAGAGAGCTTGAGGACACAGGGCAGGATCCCAGCGGGGCTCTCCAGCAGACGAGGCCACCGGCCAGGGTCCCCAGCTTCACACCTCCAGGGATCAGCACTGCAGGGAAATGGGGAGCCAGGATGGTACCTGTGGCTTTTGGTAACGTCGTCTTTTGTCAGCCAACACAAGCAGAGACTCGGTGGAGCGGCAGTAGGAGTGTGCCACAACGTCACTTCTTATGGAAGACACTGAAAGCAGTGGAGGGGCAGAAGGAAGCACTGTACTTTTAAAGTTACTGCTTCAGAATGGGGGAGAAACACCATTTTTGGACTCTAAACCCCTACACTGGAATCAGGGAGATAACACATTGAGAATTCCATTTGTTCCTGCTTTCTTGGGAATGAGCATGCAAAAAGGGGCTTTTCCCTCATGCTCTGTTCACCCAGGAGAGCTCCTGACCCATCAGTAAATTCTTGTCTTTCCCCAGCACAAACTCTGCAGAAGTTTAAGCTGCCACCTCTCCAGCATCTTTCTTTTCCAGATTCTCCATCCCTGAATCCTGGAAAGCCCTTCCTTCTCCTGGACCACTGCTAAGCTGTCCACATGCAGAACCAGCTTTTATCCATGGAAAGCAGAACTGCTGCAAGACAGACAAAACTGATTTTTAAATGTTCAGCAGAATCTCCTCGGAAAGCTTCCTATACAAAACTGTGTCACAACACTGACAAAACCTCCTTTTTAAAAAATTCAGAATGCTAAGTAAATCCATACTGAGATGAACTTTACACTAAGGAACGCAGCCTTCCAAAAATGACAGTTGAAAAGAATTAAATTTTTTTACAAACAACTCTAAAAATTTATTTTTTGTGAACAAGAAACATTGTTTACAATTTTAAGGCAAATCACTGAGCAAAGAATCCATTAATATTTAAGATTTTAGTCAACTTCCAAGAGCAAGAACATTTTTGGAAGTCATACTGATCTTGAAAGAGAAAAGCCACTTTTTCATTTCCCATTCCCGTGTAACTTTCTTGTTTTAAATGGGGACTTAAAAAAGGGAAAAGTGTTCAGAAGCTAAAACTCTTCTCCGAAAGAATGGACAACCCCAACAGATTTTGCTCAATATTCTCTTTCAACTTCTATTAGCACTAACTACAGTAACTTGTACATTCATATTATAACAGACCTCCTTAATAAATCTCAGATCCATTTCGTATTTTGCCTTTGCCACATTTTTGTTAGTGGCAAAATTTTTTTAGTGTGCCCACCACGTTAATTTAAAGGTATCCATCAAGTCTGATTTTATAGGAAGCAATTTTTGTTAGGTCCCTTGAGAACTTAATGTGATAAAAACAAGTTCAGCATTTCAAAGTTACATTAACCTCCAAGATAACATTTCGCCATTGAAAAACTCCTAGTGTGCATATTCTGTTATTAAAAACAACACCACTGCATGATAAAAAATGCCAGAAAGGACAAGAACTATCAAAATTAACAGTTAGAAAGCTCCTTCTGCAGGACTACAGTGTCATATACATTACTATCATATTGAATAAATACTAGAATTATTAAATATTTTTAGAGTGAGACAGCCATTTTTATTTTCTTTTCTTTAGAGGATAAAAAAATCTAATTTGTCAGCAATGTTCAAAGTTTATTTTTGGCTCAACAGCCCATGAAGGAGAATTAAGTGTTCCACTAGATGGAGCAGGATGGTAAAGCCATCCTGAGGGCCACCTCCCCTGCTGATCCTTGGAAAAGTCAGTGTCCAGGGATGATAAGAATTTCTGCTTTCTTCTGTGCATTCAGGGCAGAAAAAGGGCAACTCAAAACCCTCTCAGTGCTCAACAACTTCCTCCTTCCCAGCATAGAAGCTATTAACAAACACAGAACAGAAACAAACCCAGCTTTTCCTCACTTGTATCAACTTTCCACTAGGAACACAAAATGTACTGGATGCTTGTCTGAAAATGAAAATCTTTGTACTTTTTTATTTTGTAGCAACTGAACTTGCAAAAAGCTCTGTGCCAAATGATCAAACATTAGTCACCTAATGCAAAAGACATCGTTACACATCAAACAAATTCACTCTGGAAACAATGGCAAAACTTCAAAGAGGCTCCTACAGACCTGGAGCTGTGCAAGGCATAGTAAAATTATCTCTCTTGTCTCTTTTCAAACAGAGCTAATTGTTGATTTACCTTCAAGTCTACCTAAACAAACAAACAAAAGAAGAACCTTACAGATTTTATTTCATCAGATGTTCTTTAAGAGATGCAGTATTAGACAAGCTGCAGTTGCCATCATCGTGTGAAACGAGAAACCTTCCTTTTCTTGACCGCTAAACCTTATTTCAGCTCCTCCAAAAGCAGAGAGAATATAAACGAGCAAAGAACAGTTTTAACCATTAATACTTCAAATTGATGTCCTGCAATTCTTGAGTATGCACAACAAAACTACCAGGAATGGTCACAATTAACTCGAGCACCTTGCCATAAAAACCCCTGAGCCACAGTATATTGCTGGATGTGATAAATAACTGCAAACATGCAGCAGACTCTCAAGACAATACTAATTATCCCAGCAGTGTAAATACCAGAAGAGAATGACTCTCTCAGATGTGTGCATGAACACAAGCACAACTGTGGTGACTGATCACAGGCTGCTTCCCATGATTGTCACTCCCAACTCTTTGTTCCCAGTTAAATAAACTGCACTAGAAACCAAAGTGACAAACGGGTTTATTTCCCACCAACATTCTCTCCAAACTACTGCAACTTGTGCAGCACCTGAAGGTGACATCTGGAAAGGATGGGCAAAGTGGAAGAGGCAGGAAATTTGACCTTGGAGACAATAAAACTGTTCCCTCATTAAAGGGGCTTCATTAAAGCCTTTTGAAAGCACCCGTGAAGTTTTCAAGGTAGATATTGTCAGCTGAACACCAGTTTGTCCCAGCTCTCTGAACAGCTGATTACCAAGAACTCATTATGCACTCATTGTGCCTTTTCCACGGTAAGGGAAACATCAGGACCCCCCAGCCCCAAAGCCACCAAGAGTACTGGAGCAATACTCACTACTGGGCACAGTCAATCAGCTGGTACTCGTTGGATCTCTCGTAGCAGGCTTTCACACCTTCATCCTGCCACAGGGTTTTTGTGTGTTCATAAAACTCCTGAAATGGGAAAACAGCGTTAAGGAAATGGGTTAGAGGTGAAGACAATCAGCCAGTAGTAAGGTGTCATTTTTGTTTTGCAATGAGCAGGAAATGGAGCAGATTTAACAAAAATCTTGAAGCGTGCTTTAGTAGCTCACTACGAGTTCAGCTGGCTTTGTAGGTCTGACTTCAACACTCTGTAACTGCTTCTCAATCGCTGACTGAATCCAACCATCTACTGTACGAAGAGTTAATCTCCTCATTAATAACAGTTTCATTGGCAATTTAATAATCAATGCTATTTGGAAACATTTGTTCTTTAACTTGTGGCGTCACTGTATTTTACATTTATGTAGCTGTCGTGATTTTTTTTTTCTTCAATGAAACGCTACTTCTTATAATTCCTACATTCACGCTACTGATAATTAAGTTTTACATGACTTCGCAATTTAGTGAGGCTCCTCAGGGACTATACAGACATCCCTATCTTACTTAACTCTGTGCCACTTTCGTAAATGTATCCTTTCACAGCGTAAAAAGACGCTGAAATACAGAAGGAAGACACTGACACAAGGCTAGATCATGTTTTGTCTCAGCCTTAAAAACTGAAAGCCAAGATATGAAAGCAGACAGCCAAAAACGCAAGGCTTCAGTTCTGCTGAACCTCTGACACAAGCTAACAACAACACAAGCAAAAGCCCTTTCATTCTGCACATGAAAGATGCACTTTGGCTCCAACAGTGCGTGTGCAACACGGGACTGAACTCCTGCAAACCAGTCTGAGAACTCTGAATAGCCTCAGAAAGAACAGCAGCAGCCTGGTGACTAAAATACACACAGACACCACTGTGGGCATTCCTCTTATCAACAGCCATGGGGGTTCCTTGGCTATCTCTCAGAGCTTTGAAGTGTTTTGGGTAAAATACTTGCGTTCTGATTCTAAGTGGCAAGTAGTTGATTTTTTTACATGCAGAGCAGCACAAGACCTTTAAAATAGTTGTTCCATATATTCTGTGTCTCCCCACCCTTTTTCTTTACAGCACAATTATTTTAAAGAAGACAAACATGTTATTTTTGCTGCTTCAAGGTTCCTCCATCTCTTGGGATAGCAGTATCTCTCATTCCTTTACTATCAACGCAGTACAAAGCAAGGGGACACATTCCAAAGTTTCACTTTGAAAAGAGTTCTTGAAAAAATTCACATTCCTACCAAAATCTCAACTAACCTTAATCTTAACCTGAACTGCAGCAGAACAGTAAATCCTTTAAATTGCATCTTGAAGATGCATAAAGTAAAAAAAAACATTACAGTAAATTTAGTGATGCTGGTTTTCAGAGCACCCTCTTCTTGGCAGGTATAAGATGCATATGTGATCTTATGAACTGTTCACGAACAAAAAGACCCATTAAATTTCTTTCAGAAGTAGGTAAGATTTTACTTGATTTTTAGTATTTGCAGATTGCGCGACCATTTGCTTTTGCTATTAAAGGAAATAGGAGATGAACCAAAATCTTAATTCCAGTCCTTACTTTTCTGTCTCCCACTGCTGGAATTATGCTCATTGAATACTTTGAATTTGAGGATTTCCTATTTTTTGGCAGTTGGGGGCCTGTCAGTCAGGTATCAGAGCACCGTGAGGAAAATACCTTTCTAAAGCAAAAGGGAAAAGGAAGGAAAGTAAAGGAGAGAGGGGGAATTATCTGCAATCTCACTGTATCTGGACCAAACTCATTTTGGGGAATGTTTCTATATTTGTTTTTGAAGTAACAGTTCAATACAGAAGATCATATGGCTCACTCAACTTATGACTACAAAGCTGGGAAATTGAAAAATGGAATCAGCAACTGTACAAGACTTCTTTTGCTCAAACACCAGCTGACTCAATGGACAAATAACCAGGCAAAGGTAAGCTTACAGAAAAAGCAGTGAAACATTCTTCATCACTAAAAAATGTAGATATAAAGTGAAAAAAGTCCATGCTTTAATAAGAAAAGCCACAGCACAGTAAAACTCTGCCACAAAATTCTTCCTCATTACTCTTGCTCACTACAACTATGACACTTTGGTGGAAAGCTGATATAAAGCAATTATTTCAAAGACCTTTTCAACTCCATAATGCCTTTCATTTGGAGTAGTTTCTGCAATCAGATCTTAAAATGGGATGAAAAATAAAACCAGTTCCTGGCCCTAGCATAAACACATTGATAACAGCAAGCCCAGGGTTCAATTTACCAGAACAGTTACGCATTGTTTAGAAGAGTCCTCCCCGTGTTCTAAGGGCAGTTTTCACTTCTAAGAAAATAGATTAATTACAATAATGGGATAAAGATCAGTATTTGTGCCTTGTTAGGCCAAATTAGCAATAAAATGTTTAAAACTGCCTTTATGCTTGTCCTGCTAACCTGAACTATAACCAGCAATACTTAAGCAATCTTCTCAGTCTGGTTATTAATTGTCCATGTGGGATGGAAAAAGAATTTAATTCCACATTCTCTGAACTTCTTATTGGGGTTTCAAAATCAGGATCTATGACAAGTGAGGAGCAATAGATCATTCCACTGACACACAGTGGGGTTTCTTTGGGACAGGTTTTTGCTGTTACTTTTGGTCTTTTTTCTTGTTCATTCGTACAAACTGTGTTTTTAAAAGTGAACTGCATGACTTGAGATGGTCAAATATGAAGGCCTTTCATTAATACACATGCTTTTGTCTTTAGGCCACATCAAATACGTCTTCACACATGCTGGGACTAATGCTGAGCCTCCTCCCACAGCTGGGAACCAGGAAGAAACCAAGTGAGAACCAGGCTTGCAGAGCTCATCTCCTGCTTTATGAGGAGCCTCCTTCCTGTAGTGACTGATTTTGGAATAAAGACATAGTGGCTGCTTGCAAAAACCCCAGATTCTCCCTCCTCCCCAGTACACCTACACTAACCACAGCTCTGAAATAATATTTAAGAAAAAGAATAACACAAGAAATCCTCAGCATCCCATTTGAGTCATGGAATGTAGCCTGGGGCTGCTCTCAGGGAAGGCAAGTAAAACCACAAGATTTGTTATGTATTTAGGTAAAACAGGGGCTTCAGAGGCCACTAGAGAAATCAAGTGAGCGAAAGGGTTGGGTTTTTGGTTTTGTTATTTTTTTTTTTTTTTAGTTAAATATGTATAATTTGTATGAGAGGTCTAAAAATAATGAGTTAGGAAACAAATTAACCAAAAGTAGCAGGAAAATTTCCTGAAAAGAAATAGCCAGAGAACTAGTCCTTACATGTCTGGTTCTTGTTTCCACAACACTGATTCATTTGCTGGCACATTCTAATATAACAGACTCTACAGCAGCATCAACACAGGTTCTTCTTGCACTAGAAAATGGAACTCCTAACAAAATAGCTAAAATAAACAAATAATCCTAAATAACAATTTCATTTGAGATGACATTCCACAAGAAATAGGATTTGAATGTTAGGTTTCAAATGATCCACAGTATTTGCAGTGTATGATCATATTATCCATTCTTGCCCTCTGCATACTTAAAATTGGGGAAAAAAAAATTAAAACTATGTAATTTTCCATTAAAAAAAATAAAATGCTGCAGTGTCACAATACACACCCAAGATCCTGTTTAAAGTACACCTGAAGCTGTGTAAAGCAACAAAAGTCAACAGAAGTGGTGACAGGATGGCACCACCAGGGAAGGCGAGGAGTGAACTCCTCCTGAGCTTTGTGTCAGGACTGGAGCATTTATTCACCACCTTCACACGTCCCAAAACGTTCACATAACCCCAAAGAGGGAGAAATCCTTGAGGAGAACACTCGAGGAAAGGAATGTCAATGTAACACAGAGCTGAAGAGAACAAACAGGGCCTGACTGAATCTGCTCAGGCTGGGCAGGGGCATAGTTTGAATTCCGGGCACAATCCCCAAGAACAGGCTCCACTTCTGGGAAAGCAGAAAAACCCTGAGAAAATCCTCAGTGTGGGTAAACCTCCTCTGCTCTTGCTTAGATAACCGAAGGATCAAGGACCACGATTTGCTGCTGCTGAGGAAACCTCGTGTCTCATGGTACCGCAACACCCCAATGGTTTAAAAAGCCACATTTCTGTGAAATGTATTTCATTATTAATGTTTTATTTATGAAGTGACAGCTTCTCCACCTGCTGAAAGCTTCCCAATACAATGAGTCAATAGGCAACGTTTGTAAATCACTTGTATTCACTTACAGGAATCTCTGCAGATCTCTAGAGAAAAAAAAAAACCATCAGTGGAAATGTGGAAGGGATACTTGGAAAACAGAAAGATCCAGAAAGATCTTGCTGACACAATTTTGGGTTAGAGAAGGAGCAATGCAGAGTCTAATCAAGTTTAAAACCTATTTATATTGGAAAGTTTCAGCAAGCTGAATAAATAGCAGCAGGTAAACAATGGTTTTGTGGTTTTGCCCGAAGTTAAACTACAAAAAGTGTTAAAGAACTTGGGGGTTGAGCGTTTTGGTTGTTAAAAAACATAATTTCAAGAGACAAACTCCAGGCCTGGGAAAAAATAAAGGAACCGAGATGTGCTTTTGAGAAGCATTCTAAAAGGATAAAATACTAGTAGAAAATGAAAGAACATAACTGAACATACTGTCTACAAGGCTTTGCTCCCTCTAGATATATAAATACTCAAGAGACTTCCAAAAAATGTTTATGAAGCAATGTTTTATAGGCATTAGGATGTTGGCAGGGAAAAACATTGGCACAGTCCATGCCACTGTGACACCAAATTCACAGGAAACTTAGCATGGACATGCAACATTACCTTTTCTTTGTAAAATATAATATAGGGTGGATCCTTCAACAGAACAGTTTATTTACTAATTCCAGAAAAAGTCAATGCCATTGAAAAAAAAAACCTTACCTCCTAAAAGGTGTGTACAACCATTACACAATGTTGTGGTTAAAACTGGGATTCAATTCCTGGGCAAAGTTCACTGTCCCATGGAGCTGCACATTTCATAATAAGAGTTTTAAATAGGTCACCGACTTACAAATCTAATGATTAAAGGTCAAACCAAACCAGCTGCTAACGGTAAAACTGTCTCCTGCAGGACTTTGCTTCCCCAAGGTGTTGAGCTTTTGAAAGCAGCACTGACCATTGGTTTCCAGGCCCTTTAGGGACCCGCAGCTTTCCTCTCCTGGGAGCCAGGCAGCTCTGCTGCTTTCCACCAGGCAGCACTGCAGCAAGGCCATGGCATGGCAGGGCAGCACACAGCGCTCCAAGACAAACTGCACCAGCTGATTTTTCTCCTTCCAGGATAGGTAAGTGCCCACTAAAGGGATTTATTTCTCCCAGCCATCGCTGCCGGCGGTACGGCCGCTCGGAGAAGGGAGCTCGAGGCACCTCTTCCATGGCCCCGAGTTTGGGCAGGGACACCAGAGCGTGCTAAATTTTTCAAATCAGACAGTTTAATAAGCCACTTACTTGAACAGGGAAACATCTGCATTCCTAGTGGTGTGAACAAGTGTTAATTATTGCTTGCTATTTTAGGGCAAATACGCTGATGATATCACAAAGGAAACGCATACCTACAAATAGTTGAAGATATTCTCCAGTTACTGGCACGTGTCCAGAGCTGAATACAAAAAAACTCTTTGGGAGAGGCCCAGTGCACTCAGCACTTTCCATAACTGAGTCAGAAATATTGTCAGCAAGGATTTAGTCTCATTATCAATAGTTTTTCATGCTTGGAAAAGAAGAGTGATGCTGAAATATTCTGGTTTTCTGCTTGGTAACTTCTAGTAATACAATTTAAACTGGATGTGGCTGCGAGGATTGGCCAATGGGAAGGGAATTCTATTTGAGAAACTTCTGTCAAGTTTGAACTCACATTATTCCCCTTTGTTAAGAGTTTCAAAACACCACAGCATTTGAGAAATGTGCCAAGACACAATCCATACCCATAAGCTACGATGTGCCTCTGGTTGGAAGTCCTCACTAACAGAATATCAAATAATTTCTCCTCTATTTTTACTTTCCCAAAAAGTTTAATTGCCACAGAAACTTTATCTGTTGATACCAGAACACAGCTCCTCATGTTAATTAGGGAGGAAAAGTCACTTAAAATGAGAAACCAGAAACTTCCACCAACAGAAAAGGGTGTAAGACAAAACCAGTTCTCCTCACTCTAAATTCATGCCAATCCCTAGGACAGCTCACTAACCCTCTTCCAATCTTTCTGAAGAAGCAGCATCTGTACTCATAGAAGTGTTCACAGGCTCGCTATAAAGTCTACATCAAAAAATGAAGTTCAAATATACTTAAAATAAATTAACTGAAAGTTCTGCTTCATTGCTGGCATTTCTTTTTAAAAGTAAAAAGACACTCGGTTTCCTGGGAGCTTAAAAAATATCTGCAATTTTACTGGAACACTGAAGAAATGTCATGTACTCTCCCCAAAGGCCAGCTGAAAACCCTGACCAGTCAGCTGAGCACAACAGAGCTGTGGCTGCACCCACTGAAACACCAGGGAGGCTCACAGGTTAAATTTTATTTCATCTATACATACACCAATATTTTGTGATAGTCTCTTACTATGATTAAAACCAGAAAATGCTTAAGAATTTCCATATTAAATTATGCCTATTTCCTGTTTAATTCAGCTGACAGCTCTTCTATTTCAACATAAATTGAATTAATTGTCCTTGTTCTTTAAGACTGCTCTGAGGAAAACAAACAAGATGTATCAAGAGAATTTAAGTCACGTGAACTTCTGAAACCTGTAAATATGGGTCTGCTATGGTGGGAATTTACTGGATAAAAAACCAAGTTCAGAACAAAGCATTAGCATTTATTTCAAATAAGTTAATAATAAAGTAAAATAGAGGGTGAGGGGTTTTTGTACTACAAAAGCAACCAGACTACAGAAAAGACATGTATATAATCTCCACTGTCTCAAGTCCTGGGCTGCAGATTCTCCAATTTAAGGAAATGCTTTGTGGGATTTCAACAGAATTATGTGAACACCTAAGTGAAAGCACTGCAGAATTCAAAGGGCTGAAAAAAAAATAATAAAACCACTTCCACTAAATATATTAGCACTAACAAAATTTGCTAGATATTGCTAGTCCCACATAAAACATTCGTATCAAGCATTCATCCATGTACATAAAAATCAGAGATTTCAGGAGATTCATTTGCAAATCATCAATACATGTTTCAATTATGAGAAACAGAAATGAAATCAAGTGGCTGCCTGCCTCAGAGACCCTATACTAAAAGAAGGCTTCAAAATAACTCTTTAATTAATCTGTATTCAAGAAATTACTCTGCTATTAAAAGATAGGAAAACCAGCTTTACATAAGTTCCTGTTAAACCCTGATCAGGTAAACTCAATTGGATTATCTGGAAGCCCATTTGGAGGGAGCTGCTCTGTGTAGATAAGATAATAGAGATTTTTAAAAGAGTAAGTAAGGATTATTTCAGAGGATCTAGCACCACATCACTGATACTGTCTGTAAGACTTCCCACTCCTTTCTCTGAACAACATTAACATTCTTGAGGCAGGAATACTTTACATTTCCACATTTTCTACTAGTTTTGCACCTCAAGATGCAGCTCAAAGATATGTATTTATCATTCTTTTACATATAGTAAGATAGAGGATACTAAAAAAAAGGTAAACAGGACATTCAAGTGTCTTGCCTAAAATCTTAGAAAATCTGGAGCTCCTAATTTTCTCTCTGTGGTAAGTATTCAAAGTGCACACAATATTGTGCAGACACCCAGGCTCTGTCTCCCACCTTGCTCAGCTTCCTATGAGTATCCTCACCAAAGAAAATGTTTTGCCTATTTTCACACCCCAAAATCTGTGACATTTGAGATATCCCCACAGGAAATGTCCCCCACTGCAGTGAATGTTTTTGTCATTACCTGATAAAGCCAGTGATGCTGTCAAAGCAGAACAGCTCTCTTCTTCTCCCATGATGTATTTAGACACGAATAATAATATATCTACCATTATATCCATCAGGGTTGGTTATCTACAGGGACAGATAATTTTCTTCTGTTGCCTACATAATTAAGGAATACTTCTGGCAGAAAAGAGATCCCAGCTCATAGCTTATCTTACTAAAACTCTATTATCTTGTTACCTCCTTGAAGATTTTGGTGTCCAGACCATTTTAAGGACTCCACAGCCCCGTTCTGACCCTGCTGCAGGTTAAGGGATCCCACTGAGCACCACCTCCTTAGTACCACACTGCCCACGGGCCAGGTTGTAAATCAGACCTCAAAACTGATCCCTGTTAAAAATAATCTCCCCAAAATAGCAGAGAGAAGGAGTAAGGGTTACCAGGGTTATTTTTGGCCTGGGTTGGTTCAATGGTCTGATTGACACTGGGGAGGCAGAGGAGGTTTTTTTGGCCCAGTGTGGGTGGCACATCCCGGCGTGGAGCAGAGGAAGGGTTGGTGTGGGCACAGGGGATGCTGAGCTGCCTTTGAGGCTGAAGCCAGAGTGTGGTAAAGCTCAAGGACACCACTCAGAAACCATAATAAAACCATTCAGCAGCAGTGGTGGTGGGAGATTCAAAATAACTACAATGGAGCAGTGTAATAAAACTGAAACCAGGAGACCTGCAGACAACACCAGCATCTTTTCTAAACATCCACAACCTAGAGGCTGCAGTCATTCCTCTGATATTTTCCCTTTCAATAGCTAATACTCTGATTCTACTGCTTTCCAGATATCATTTTTCTGAATTGAGTATGGTATTTTCAAAAGACATCTTGCTCAGCTGAGTCCAGATCAATTAAAACTAGGCAGCTGTAAATCCTGCTCAGCTATTTTGAATATTTCATTAAAACCAGAGAATTATAAATGGACTGTGACCCAAAGTAAATAGGTTTTATTTGGTAGCTTGGTTCAATTTGGTTGATCATGGAGTGTGAAATGTTGATAAAACGGGAACATTTCCTCCCTCTTCTAAAAGTAAGAGCAAAAAGAAAGGGATGAGAAAAAGGCCACTACTACTAGGCTTGGAGAAAATATCCTAACCACTCTCTGGTATAGAGAACAGATATAAAAATATCACTTTTATAACCCAGCTAACCCAACATCACCTGACATTTTGAATTTTGAAAGCTAGTTTGAATTATTGAAACTATTTGAGGTTGATTTTTGACACTGAAAATGCACACATACAGTTGTGTTAAGCTAAATGCATCAAAGGACAATAATGATGGAAGTACCATTTTGAAGCCTCAACTATAGATCTGATCTACTAAAAATTGCAATATTTTAAAACACCAGCTTGATTATATGGACAGAATTCCTTTCAGTTAGTACTATGTTTTGCCTTTCTCCATATGTTACTGCTTGTATTCAAAAGTTTAATTTCTTAATACCAACTGTGCTGAATTAATAATCTCCAACATAGTAAATTTTCAGCTTTAAAGGGGATGTTTAACCTAGCATCACACTGTACCGACATTATTTTTAACTCAAGCTGTTGTTTTTTAGATTTTTTTTTTAAATTCAAAACAATATGGTCTACACAAATGACACATATTTCCTGTAAGTCAAAAAGCAAACAGATGGAGACCCAGACTAAGAAAATAATTAGAATATCAGAATACAAAAGTTGCTCTTTGAATCCTAATTTACATGTAGATCCCAATATTAGCATCACACTTGTAAAGCTCTTTCTGACTTTCACATGACACTGACGCTGGATGTTAGGAGGCCTGCATTCTAGCTCCACCTGTTCCACAGGGAATTGGAAACACAGATTTTGGCCTCCACTTTAAAATTCATTTCAACTGCTCCTTCATGAAGATGATGATGATCTTGCGTAGCTGGAAAAGAAATCCCACAATCTTTGTGCTGACCTCTAAGTCCATGCATTCTCTTCAGGACAGCTACTGAAATTAATGTTTAGGAAAAGAAGAATGGGCACCTCAAGGGAACCAGGACAGTATTTAAGAGTATAGTCCTAAGTACTTGCAGCCCTCAAAGAACAATTTGGGAGGTGAGTGCTCCTCCTCCCTACCCTCATGCTCTTCCTAGGGCTGAGAAGAGCATCAAATACTACACTGACAAAAATAAGTCCTCAAGGCAGCTGAAATGTGATTTCCCCTGAAGAAAATGCAAGAGGCAGAAAGCGAGTTCTGCAGCTCAAACCAGGCAGCATCACAGAGGGCTGACCCTGCTAAAAATCCCTCCCTTCTCCCCAATCAATACTCTATATAGCAAAAGGTCTAGCTGCCAGTTCATTAAATTCTTCCCCCAGCGTACTGGAGGAAGATGATGATTGAGATTTCCTTAGATTTAAAGCATTACCAGCACAAGGCTGTCCTTTCTGCTTCCATAAAGTTATTTTTTTTCTTTAGAGTATTTTTAATTAATCTGTAACAAAATCAGAATTATTTTTACAGCGGTACTCAAGGATTGTAATTTCTGTCACTAAGCACTGAGAGCTGGCATCTAGGGACACCCTAGACCTTAACCTGATTTAAATAATGCAATTAAAATGCAAGTTCAGTTTTCTAGGTACCAAAGGACTACAACCTATATTCAGACCAACTCAGAAATCAGAGACATATTAACTTACATAATCGCTGAGGGCAGAGAGAGCCAACAACAGCCCTTCAACATCAGTGGCTAATGCATATCCAGTTTAAAACCTCAACCCTACAAACATTTACATATGAAATAGTTAATCATGCCAATGAAGTAAGCCACCAGTCAAAGTTATGCACACGCCTAAACCTCTGTAGACTCAGGGCTTAAAAATTTAAGACAATACCTTTGCTCAGAGAAGAAAAACTAGTTTTATTGGATAACTGTTATTCCTGAAGTTAGTTGTGTGTCATTCAACACCTCAGACTCTTCACTGAACTTGGAAATATTTATAGACCTTGTAAGTCACACAGTTACACCTTGCTTTCAGTGAAAAAGGGAAAAAATTAGAAGAAATCACTGCACTCCAGTTGAATGGAAGAAAAAATAAAAAGACCTGAGATAGAAGATACAAGGAAAATCCAGTATTTCAGCACGAGGTAGGTCACAGGAACTTGTTGCAGCATTGTTACAGATCACAACCTGAACTAGCACAAACAATGGCAGAAAGAGCTGTGGGCACACAGCCAGTGCAGAAGCACAGAGGGCGGGGCAAGGAACCACTGTCTTCGTCTCAAATATTCTCCTAAAATTATCTTTGAAGTGTGAATTTTTCTGTGCCCCCAGCAGGAGAGACCATCCAGGAAGGGATTGAGTACTTCTGTGAGTAACAGTGACAAATGTCTACATCAAAGAGGTGTGAAGTTAAAAATCTCAAAGTCTCAAATTTAAGATGCATTAAGACAAAATGACAATGACTACATTTTATGTGCTAGAGAGAATCACACACCCTCCTCTACCAACCTGTCTGTGCCTGTTCAACATTGAAAATTCTTTGAGGATTGCAGTGCAGTATCTCCAATTCACTGCTAATGTCCCTGGGACACAAAGCATGTGGGTTTGCTTGTTTGGGTATTTTTCTTTTGATAAAGACTGACCAAAGCAGAGAAATTCCTAGAAGCAGCAACATTCGGAAAAGGTAACTGCTGTTGGTCTCTCAGACTGGCTTGTTCAATAATGTTTGCACATCAAGAAATGCAAAGTGAACTAAGAATTGCTGCGATACAAACTATCCCACATCTTACTTCTACTCACACTTGCTTTTTAATTTCAAGCATTTGGGACTGCTGGACACCAAATTCTGGTGTTAATGGATCCTGATTTTTGATATATCATCGTAATTCCTCCCCTCAGCCCCTTGGAACAATGCACAGAGAGAGAAATACAAGTTTTGAAACCCTCCTGCATTACTGCAAGTAAAAGGTACTTTGTGGCAATTAACAAAAATATCTTCTCAGCGTTTAAGTGCTCAGTGTTTGCAAACTATTTTCACGGGCTTCTGCTACAAGTCTGGTTGAGATACAGGAGAAATTAATCACCGTGAGTGGGCACAAAGTTGTATCATCAACTAAATAATTATCTTTTATGCATTTACTCTGGGACTGCTGGCACCTCGAATGATTAACCAGGACTGGGAGGGCTGGGGCAAGGACGTGTGTGTGGAGCCTCTGCAGAGAGCCTGGCTCACACAGAGTCTGAATCAGCAAGAAAACTCCACTGCTCTTCCAGAAGAGAGAAATCAGCATCATTAAACCCCAGCTAATCACCAAGAGAGTGCTGTGTGTACCTCCACTCCTTTTGGGCAGGGCAATTCCCAACAATATCCCAACTTTATGCCCAGCACTGTCCATCCTGACTCTGTGGCTAATTATTTCAGCAGAGCACAAAAAGCAGCCAAGGGTCTCCGTGTTCCTGAAGGATCAGCTGGAATATTCTGGCTGTGCTGCTGTAAATTCGATTAGCACTCACCAAAGGCACCTACTGCAGTAATTCCCAGAGAGCAGCTCACTGTTCTGGGGAAATATTTACTACAGGGCAGTGAAATATAATCATTTGCAAGAAGGCATGGCTGCAGCCACTGTGAATTACTCACCGGAGGGAAATCGAAGTCTATCTGGTTTGCTAAATTTAAGATGTAGTCGATTCGAAACTGGTTCTCTGGATTGGCTAGTTCCACTGGAGGTGCCAAATTGCCCATTGCTGTCACTATTGTCTGCAAAGAAACACAAGTAAAATATTGCAGAGTGTGTCTACACAGCCACCTGGAAGAGTTAAAAAACAGTATCTCATAAGTTTACCTCTATAGCTTCTTTAATATTGTTTTTAATATCCTGAATTTTCATTTTCTTCTCCCTGTAATAAAAAAGATACATCATTAAATTTATAAGCCACAAAAGCAGAATACCTTCTTAAAACAGAACATGAAGTAGAAAAATATTCTATCAAAGCTGTATTGTCTATAGTGCTTTCAGTCACTGATGACTTCTGTAGACAGACTCGTTTAAATGTCTCAGAACTTTTCTACTTAAGCAGTAACATCTATTTGCATCTATTTTAAGCAGTAACATCTATTTGCATCCAAAAATCACTGTCTAACTATGCTTCAATAAAAACTTACTACAGCCTTAGACTGGTACTAAGACATTGTGCAGAATCAAACAGATTTTGATTCATTTGAATGCAAAATACGAGACATACGTGATAGTTCTTTAGGAAAGTATACACTGGAAACAAACAGAAAGGGAAAAAGGGTGAGTTACTAAAAGGAGAAACAAATGAAAGGAGACCAAAGAACCTCAAAACACAAAAATGATGCCTTAGCAGAACAAGCTGGGGCAGAGCACTCAACCTGACACAAGACATTCAAACAGCCTGGATTTGAAACATAACAGTAAAGGGTTAAAGCAAGTATATAAAATTATCTTTGACTACGAGCACAGGAGGAGGCTAGAAAACCACTTGGAATGAGCACTATCATTTGGGATTAACTGCAGTCACATTCAGGGCCCAACAGGCTGGAGCAGGACAGTGCAAACCATTGCTCCTTTGTGCTGCATTTTGTGTCAAATCTGACAACAGTTAATTTCAATGCTAAACAGTGCAAGCAAATGAAATGCATGATCAAACATTTGGTATAACCAGGAATTAGCACCCTAAAAGTACTACCAGTATTGAGCCTGTAAACTGTAACGTAATTGCAAAGCACTATGATAAAATTTTTCACATTATTAATGTCTTACTGCACACAGTATAAAATCACTGCTTTGAGGTAAACCAAGCTAGCCTTGCAATTACTAAAAAAAGCCAGCTAAACTGTCTAAGTGACCTTTTAATCTTCATTGAACTGCTTTTACAGGACTCTTTGATTATGGAATATTTTTATCAACATTTTTTTTTTTTTTAATTTTGAAAACTAACATTTTCCAGCACAGTGTCCCAGAGACTATGAAGTACTGACAGCATCATTTCCTTTTTTTCTTTTTCAAAGATAGTAACTCCCACTTTCAGCTTACAGAGCCCAGCTTGAAAACCTCATTTTATGGAGTTAATTCAGTAAAAATATTGCAAATGCTTTTTATCACTTTTTCCTTTCCATAATTACAGTCAAAAACCAAAATGAAACTGAAAGCATAGTCACCAATCAAAAATGCAGAAGAACAGCAGGAAAAAAAAAAAAAAGTACTACTTCAATAACAAGCCAGACACAGACATCCAGGAGTGGTGGGAATTTTGGTTATCACATGAAAAATTAATGCAACTTTTGTAAAAGACAGGGTCAAGGACAACGGGTCTGAATCAGCAGCACAACTCCAACAAACACAAATGTGATTATCCCAAACCATCAGCTCCTGACTAACCTCATGTTCCCAGAAGTTTGGGGCAGGGACAGGAAGGTCAGTGAAGCTTGATGCAGACAGAGAGCTGAATGACCAATAATTAAGTGAAAATTCTATATTTTCCTAGAATTCTATACCTACCTACAGAGCGCTTTACTCCTGAAGATTACCAGTTTTTTTGTTTTGGAGATTTGGCAGCACTGATGAGAGCGAGGCAGTGAGCCAAAAAAGGCCAAAAGCACCAAATTAAAGAAAATAAATTAGGATAAGAGAGAAAAAACTGAGAACTTTTCACCCTCTTCCTTCCTAACTTCAATGCTTTTGATTGCTCCAGGTCTTGACAAACTCTCCATTCCTCAACCCAGATTTCGGGTTCACAAGCATTCTGTTTTTCAGCAGTGGTTGCAAAACCACCATCCACTTTCAGTTTTTAAAAAAATCATCTTTCATGATTTAAAAGATGATGAGAGCAGGAAGTGTTTGTTAATGACAGTGTAAGCGATTTTTCTGGCTTTTATTCTGCCTCCAAATTTTAGCTGGATCTTGAACTTAATGAACATCTATCCAGATTCTGCCCTGTTTAAATCAAAAGGGCTGCTGATATGCTGAAAGCCAAGCAAGATACCAGTATTTCTGAGGAATCATTACTCATTTTGCATTGATTTGTTTTTTCACCAGAAAAAGAACAGTTTAGGGAGTGTGCGTTGTTTATAAGCAAACTCCTGTTATTCTCTCTTCCCCGGAACACTCGCTATTAATTGTCTCAAAGCATCAATGAGGTGCACATTGACCTGACTCTTCCCTGCCATACAATAAACCTCATTATTTTAATTAAAGATTTCAGTCAAACTTCCACATTTACACCTCTTGGCTGATCTTCTCACTACTAAGTGATAATGAATATGGAGAAACGTTAACCTGCAGCAATTAACGAAGTGCTTGATAACCATCATCATCTTTACAACGAGGATACTCAGAGTTCCTATTTCTGGTGTTGTTGCCATGGCCCTATAGCCTGCCCGGTAAACAAGGAATCCTATTACACAGCAGTGAATGTATCACGGCGTTTTGTGTTTTGTAATGTTTACTAGACATAAACTTTCCATGACAATGAGACACTTCGTTCTTCTGGAACTCTGCACCTTCATCAATCACCCATCCAACAGCAGCTTGCGAACTATTCTAACTTCTCTCAAGAAATCCCAAAAAGGTGACATTCATTTTTACCCAGGCACTAATGAGGTGAAGTGCACAAAAACAGCATCCCATTGCTCTGCTAGATTTGTTCTTTTTTTTTTCTTTTTTTTTTTTAGAAACCTCGCCAGGTTACACCTCAAATTTCCAGAAGCATTCAAACTTTTCTATTTCACAACCACAAAGACTGAATATTCAACTTAGATCCTTTCCTTTTTAATTTCTTATTCCCAGGTGCTGGCACAAAACTACAGAAGACAAAAAAAAAAAAAAAAAAAAAGCTGGGCTGTCAAAATGTTTTCCCCTGGAACATCCTGAGCAGTTTGGGAATGGCAGCCATGCTCTCCTGGCTAAGGAATGACTGATGTCTCTGCAGGCCTGTTCTGTATCTTTAGATGTCATGGGTTAATAAGGTCATGTTTTTAATCTTGTTTAAAACTTTTGCTTAGGCTGTGCAAGGTAGGCCAAACAAAGCATTAAACTCTATTAGTTGAGGATTAGAAGAAAAATCTCAAATCCTGCTGTTTTCAATATTTAAATGGGCCAAAGAAAAGCTGCACATAGCTTTCAAGAAAACTAATAAAGTCTATTTTAGGTACGATAAAAAAAGATGACATTTTAATTCAAGTAACATTAAATCAGAATGACATCAAAGGTCAGAAAAATCAAATATTCCTTGAAAACCAACCTAATCAGTAAAGAACTTCTCTACCTGTGGCTGAGCTTTTCTATTAAAAAGGCAACATTTTTACTCAGACTTTATAAAATCTTATGCAAAGAACACATTAACAAAAAGATTATCAGAAATTTTAATGTCCACTTCTGGTTTGCTTTACGGATAATAGAAATGACCATTACTTGAAAAAAATACTTGAAGTTTAAAAAGAACATTCCAGAAGATAAAGATTCAGTTCACCCTGAAACATTTTGCACCTCCCCAGTGGAAAAATAATTTTTTAAAAGGGCGCTGAAATTAATTCTCACAACAAAGCATGGTAAAGAATTGGTGGGGAGGACACAGATGGACAGACAGGGATGATGGGACAACTTTATGCCATTAATCTAATTCCTAAAAGCAAAGAAATTTGATTTTTTTTTGTCAGTTAGACACGTTAGAAGACCTTGGAGAGTTCTGCAGCTCTGGAGAATATATAGACTATTTTAATAGGGCATATTAAAACGCAGTCACAGAGTGTTAATACAGAGCCTTTGTCTCCTTTACGAGGCTGTAAACAGCCCAGCCTCTGTCACCTTCAGGGATTGGTGTATCGCATAAATTACCTTCATTTCTGAAGCAGTCAAACTTCGCTGACTCTTGAACCTGCTGACAGAACAACTGCAGCAGGGCAAGGCTTCCCTTCCCCAGGCAAAGCACTGCCCTTAATGAGTCAATTTGCAAGTGGAAGAGCCAGAATGAAAATCTTACAAAGCAATTCACTTGCCACTGACTTTTGACGGTAGAAAATGACAGCGCTGTGTTTCGCACAGTGCATCTCCCTGCTTTTTCAGGTACTGCCAACGAATATGAATGCCCAGGGAAGCAGACCCCTTCTGCTCACCTTCAAAAGCCCATCAATTACACACTGACAGCCAAGGAAAACTAACAGATCAATTTTGTTTTAAAACACAATTCAGTTCTTTGACAGGCAGTCATGCACTTCACAGGCACGTGGGATTTAAACATGCCTATTCAATTAAATAGTGTCTTTGATGCAGTGAAACATGCTGATGGATTTAATAAATATTCCATAAAATCTTCATTAAAATTTATTTACTGAACCTTACGGAAACTAAGAGCACTACCTGCCAATCCACCTCAGAGAAAGAGAGCTGTGCAGTCAAGATCTTCAGACACAAGACCCCGAGCAAGGAAATTCAATTAAGGTTTTGCTACCAATCCACATTACAAAAATCCTGCAGTACTTTACAATTCAGGTAAAAGATAAATTTGTTTTAGCCTGGGTTACTTCTAACAGAACATGGCAATCACCTCAAAATATAACAGCCAGAACAGCAAAGAGGGCAGAGGCCAAGTTAGAGGCACTTGAAAATGGGGAAAAATAGTTGCCTGGAGTATTTGGAGTGAAGCTGAAATAATTCATTCAGACCTGTGACAAAGTACCGATTTTACAGACAAAACTACTCAAATGCAATAGCCAAACCCAGTATGTATCTTCTGCAAACTCAAGCCCATTCATATCACACTGCTGAGACAGATCAGCCAGCTGTGCCAGGGATGATGCTGGTTTGTGCTGCTGGAGGCCAGCAGGGACAGACCCTTGCAGTGCCGTGGGGCAGGAGCTGCCTCTCAGCAGCTTTAACTCTGTACAGCTCAGAACAAATAGGATTTACTCGGGTCCTCTCTTGCAGTGGAGCTGGAAGAGATTTTCTAGCCATGGTAATACCTTGCTCCTGGTCGGCCCCTGGGCAAACGAAACGTACCCAAAGCACAGGAAGCTGGCACAATGCACCCCAAAAAGCACTTTACAGTCAGGTGTGTGCTGGTAACTCTTGACCACACAGGGGTTGAGCATCTCCCTGGATGCACAAGACCCTTCGTGCAGAGCACTTTCCCCTCTCTACTCCCCTGTTCTTCCTCCTACACCACCTTCCCTCCACCCCAACACCACCTACTTCACTTTGAAAATTATTTGGTTTACTTCTCCAGAATTCCAGGTATCAACACACTGTACCATTCAGCTACCAAAGATCTGTGAGAGGAAATAATATTAGAAAAAGAACAGCTATGAGGATAAACTATTCGCTTTCTCTCTAAATAAGTAACACTTTTTGGAAAAAGGAAAAACCCAACGGGCTAAACAACTTTGTCACTATATACTTTGAATTAAAGACAGTTAAAAATTGATTATGTTGGACAGCTCTAACTGTGACTGAAATTATTTGGGAGAACTTGATTCAATTATCCCCTGAAGCATAATCACTTTCTCACACAATACATGATGCAATGTATGAAGTACACGACGATACAAAAAGGGCTTCCACAGGTTCCCTTTTAAAGACTGTGAAAAGCACTGTATGCTGCTTTACCACTGCTTGTTTTAATTCCCTGCAGTAATTCTTCCTCCATGAGGAACATGCACATCTTACTATGTGGCCATAAACACACGGACATATGGTAAGAAACACAAGCACAAAGAGATACCTTCTATTAATGGGATGACAGAACCATTCTCCAAGTTACAAGTCAAGAAACAAAAATTACTGAAGTGTTGATTAAAAAATACACATCACAGCTCTGTGCAAACAGAAATCTTGTTAAATTTGACACTTATTTATGTCGCAGTGTTAGGGGCTGAGATGGGACTTGTTTCTTATCATTGAATGAAATTGCAATGAACTCTTAAAAAGGCATCCCTGAACACAAACTCAATGAACTCCATTTTTAGGTTCGTTTTATCTGCGCTGCCTGCGATACCAAAAGTGCAAAGGTTGAAGGGTAACTTTACTCTGCCTCTGTGGATCCTCTGCTGCAGAGCCCGGCTGCGGGCAGACTTTGCTCCTGGTGCAGTTCCAGGGCTCGGGCAGCAGGCACGTGGCGCCCTGCTCCTACCACCTGCCCAGGTGGATGTGGCACAGAGATGCTATTCTGGCTCCAAGCCACCCCCAGGCTCCCCTTCAGCTTTGCAAATTCCTACAGAAAACCAGTTTAACTGGTTTACAGTCCCTCTGTACCTGTTAGTGCCACAAAGAGACCATCACAGACACAATATTAAGAAGCATAATTCTGTTTATCCTGCCCCGCTTACCTCAACTAATTAACTAGCAATAGTTTAGGTAAGGGATGAAAATAGAATTGTTCACAAGGAGCTCTGTAATGTATGAGCTTGACAAAGGCCCTTTAGTTCCTGCTGTGCAATTAAACACCTCTGTAAATTGCAAACCCTGCCTGTAGCTCCCCAGGCATTCAGAGGGGAACACACCGGTGTCATTTTCTTGCTCTTAGTACAGGTAATTAAAGCGTTTTGCAATAAAAGGTGTCCTCGGACGTTTAGCATTCTCTCTAGACACCCAATACAATAATTAACAAGGCTGTAGAGCCTTCAGAGGACACTGGGATTCCTTCCTGGCCCGGAAGGACCCCTCAGCAGCAGCAGGAACGGGAGGACTCAAACTGCTGAATCATCCATCTTGCCTTGTACAATTCACTACTTCGAGACAATCAAGCTGCTGTCAGGAAGCAGAGACCTTTTAAATTATTTATTTAAGTATTGTGAATGTAGCCATTATTAATACAGAATAAAGGCAGCGTCCATTGCCCGTCACTTTTTTTTTTTAAAACACTTCTGCCCAGCTGTGCAGCAGCACTGAAATACAGCACAGGACACCTCTGGGGATGTCTGTACAGCCACCCCTGCAAGCAGAACCAGCCTCCTGGGCTCTCCTCCATCTCTGCACGCCCAGAAAAACACTATTGCGGGAGCAGACAGTGCATACATGTGGATCAACAGCACCTGCTGTTAAATCTGGGCCATTTGCTGTGCTGTTCATCACCTCATGCTCTGCTCTCAAACACAGGCAGGTAGCAGCAGCCTTCTGGGGGGTTCCTGCTCTCACCTCAGCTCTCACTTTCAAAGCACTTTTGTTCAACCCTTGAAACATCAATTTGATGAGTGTCCTATGTGGGTCATTTGCCCTAAAACTGTTTTGTAAATGCCTGCATTCCAGTAACTTCTGCAGCCAGGGTTGGGTAGGATGCTTTAGAAGAGAAGGCAATCCCATCCCAGAGCTCTTCGGGGGTTTGTGCACAAGAATGAGAGGAATAGCTCCTATAATGGCTGGTGACCTCAGTGCTACTTAAAGCTGAAAAAGTACACAGCTGGCTAAGTGCCAACACTAAATGGAAAGAAGCCCTAAACTAAAAATGGTTGGAACAGGGGATGCCAAGTAAGTGAAAACACAGAGCAGCCGAAGCAGGATGCAGTGCACGAGGGAAGACACTGATGGGACAGGTAGAAAATGGTTGTTCCTGAAAATCCCTTGGTTTTTTTTATGTTTGCCCCCCTTTTTTTTTTTCCTTTTTTTTTTTCTTTTTTTTTTTTTTTTTTTTAGTGGTTATGATCTCTGTTATCATCTGAAACACTTCTGGCATGTGATATTGTAGACAAACAGTCTGGAAGGTGGTTGCCTCTAGCAGTAACAAAAGGCAAGATTTTTTTGCCTCCCTGAAATAAAAAGCAACTATCTAACATATTTCACTGTTTTCTCCCTGGTGCTTCTAAAAAATTCCATTAAACTCTCAATGACCCAAACCTTTAACATTTTCTAAATGCTGTAGGATTTAGTATTGGTAGCTCATAAGTTCAGAATGACAATCTGAACAGGAAAGCAGTTAAGGCAGGGGCTGTAGACCCAAAAAAACAGGGGGAACCATTTGGACAGGAATACAGGAAGTATTTACTAAACTATGCAGCTGTCAATGAAAAGTTATTATTTCAGATAGATATTAACATCAAATGCTTTGTTCA
Organism: Regulus satrapa; assembly: GCA_013396955.1. Classification (NCBI taxonomy): domain Eukaryota; kingdom Metazoa; phylum Chordata; class Aves; order Passeriformes; family Regulidae; genus Regulus; species Regulus satrapa. Next base: position 1,472,304 of record VWZN01002258.1, read on the forward strand.
CCACACTTTCTTACAGCAGTGTTGAACTGTTTTCACTGAATCCGAATCCTTCCCTCACAGCTGTTAAACCCAGTATTTTTACCACGGACAAAGTCTGAATTAAGGAAGATTTCCACAGTTATCTTCAAAGATAAAGAGCTGTCAGGAATACGCAGCTTTGCTCATAAGCCTTAAAGAATTACAGAGTCAGCATTAGCAGCAGAAACTAGAACAGCCCCTAGTGATCTCCATTTTTGAGAAGCGCAAGTTCACAGTCATTCTTAAGAATGTGCTGTCACACCTAAATGGTGATTTCCATTGTATACTTCATTAAAATACTAATTTCAGTCGAAAGATAGTTTTCTGAAAAACATTACAGAGGTCATGTTTCCATGTAAAGAATTACCACAAAGTTTCCTCCGAAACCCAGAAAAAAAATATTGTGAAATTTGTCATGACCTCACAGATTTCAAGAGTTGTAGCTGTGTATTTAATTTTTCAGGCTGTGTATGAATTTAGCATGGCTCTGCACATAAACTGCAATTTTTAGGACACAGAGCAGCTAAATATTGGAATGAGCAAATCTGAAAATGTGTCCCTTGAAGACCCAGGCCAGGGCATGGAGAGGCAGGTGTAACACAGCACACAACAAAGCAAGGTGCTGACAACTTTGGCTCTAATCCATCAAAGCACTTAAGCACATGTTTAATTTTAAGCACATGAGTAATTCTATCAACTTTAATAGGGCTACTCATGGTTTAAGTACTGTGATGGATGGGGGCCAGAAGGCCCAGAACCTTTAAGAATGTTGCATGGCCTATGTTACATGGAGAAAATACAGCATTCTCCCACTGAATAATTAAGTTATAAATGCTTTGAAAGCAAAATTTACCATAAGTTGAACTCCGCTATGTTTATGTAAACTCAGAGCTCTAAGTTCTTCCACAGCCTTTGAAGATAAAATATGATGAGGGGTTTCATGCACGAGATGCCCATGAAGTTTTACTTTAACCTTCTTTTTCTCTGACAGGTCTGAGTCTCTTCTGCCCATCACTCTTGGCTTTGAAATAGTGAGATTGGTTAAGTACACCCAAAATCTAGGTACTAGTAACACTCTTAAATAAGATGCTTCTGGTTCTCTGTGGTTATGATTTTATACAGACAATATTAAGGATGTGAAAAAGAAACACCTGCTCTGTAAATTTCTAGCTAGGAGAGCCTCTCTAAACCCCTCCCTAGAAAGTTCCTGATCTTCGTTTATCTTGTTTATCTTGTTAATATGGCTCCACAACATGTGACCAATCTCATAAAATAATTTGCTAAGAAAGGAAAGAATGGAACAATTTGAGAAATCCTTTACAGATTATTTTCTTCTTGGCTTTTTGTTTGTTTCATTGGTTGGTTGAATCTTTTTTACTTGTTGGTAAACAAGCAGCAGAAAGAATACAAAACCAAATCTCTTATGTGTGGATTGTGCATTGTGAGATATCTGCAGCAAGGGAATTATATACTACTACTTATGAGATAGATTTTATAGCAAATAAAGTACACTACCAGGGAACTTAAAAAATTCCATTAAACACAATTCAAAGAAAACAAAAACAAAAACAAAACTTTGAAACTATGTTAATGCAGAGTTTCCACTCTTTACCAGAACTATTGGTTTATTAAAACAGCAAGTCTAGAAACAAATTTTGCAGGGCTACTACTGTTCATGGATTTAATAATAATTTTGATAATTTCTAACTTGAAAAGCTTTTTAAGTTATCACAACAGAGTGTTTTCCAGTTATTTTTGTGTAACAAATGAGTGTATCCTTGACTTCTAGTATTTCTACTTCATTTGTGCACATCTATCACAGCAGTACCGTGTGAGCCACAAGCTTGGAACCCTTGTTGGGAAGGGGAAGGAGGCAAAGTGACTGTGTCTGCACAAGGCAGCTCAGAGTTACTATGAGAGAAGTAAGCTTTTCTCCAAAAAAAACCATCAGAAGGTCAAAGCTGCATTTCAGGCAAAAGCAAACCAGAACAAAAATCCACCACAGACCCTGCTTGCACAAAAAAATACATGGCTGTGCTTGCCTCTGAGTGAAATCCTCAGCATCACACACAACACTCAGCTGACTTTAGCTCACGTTAATATGCCCAATGCTTTTGTGCCATCTCTGAAACAAGGAATGTGCTTTATCATGAGAGCTTCAGTGAGTCCTCCCAGCTTCCAGCAATCCGCTGGTTCATCAGGGCTGCTACTCTACACTCAAACACAGACACACTTCAGTTCCAAACTGGAATTCAAAGCCGTTTCTTCTCCATTCAGGGTGGTTTTAAAATATTTTTTCCACAGTCCCGCTGTTAATGGATCTTCCCTTACCTCTGGCACAGGTGTTAGTGAGCAGGTAATCCTCAACAGAGCAAACCCACCAACATCCACCAGAAATCAACCATCCCGCTCTGTGACCCCCAATTACAGCTGCCATGGAGCACCACGGCTCAACACCCAGCCTCGTGTTTGTAAAGGTTTGTTAATGCCACAGTCACACAACTGCTTATTAATATCCGTGCAATAAAAAGCAAGTATATTGTGACACGAGATGATGACAATTAAAACAAGCAAAACTCGGTGTGAGCTAGTTGCACGGAAAGAGCGCTCGCATCAGAAAATCAAAACTCCTGCACACAGAGCCTCAAGCGACCTGACTGCACTGCTATTTATTCTGCATCTCCCATTCCACTGATTTTACTACTAAATTTGAACAGAGACGAGACCGTGCCAAATCTGAAGGTGGCACGAGGCAGGGGCTGAACGCCCCCCGTAGCTGGAGTGCTCGGACCAGCTACGACAAAGCAACACCGCTGTGGGCACCAGACGAGACTCGCCACGGGGAAGCCAGCAGGGAACATCTTGCACGAGTCTTAGCATCGTTCTAAAAAAAGATTTCAGCAGTAAAAAAGCTCGTGGGTCTAAACCAACACCTGCTTTTTCTTACGAAAGGTCTCCTCCTCCTGTCACTGGTGCCGCTGAGCCCTCTGCAGACACCAAAGCTGCTCCAACACCTCCTGGAACACGGCTGGAAGGCAACACAAAACTTTCCCCTGTAGATTAGCACGTTCCAAACCCAAAGCCCTGAGGTACAGTAACATTGGCTTGGTTACAGCAAAGGTCATTCAGATCAAGTTAAGGCTGCCCTCAACGTCAAAGAAAAAGGTATGGTTCGTATCTGTTAAGTGAGCAACCCAAGTGTTCACATTTCCTGCACAGCTCATGGGAAGCTTCTGTGATTATCGATGATTGTTTTCGACAAAGAAGTCAAGGGAGCACAGACTCCCTTGCTAGTTTTAAAATCTGCTTTCTAATATTTTCAAATCCGCTATTGTTACCAACAACACTTATGTCTCCTGAAGCTGTAAAATTACACGAGGAGAAGTTTTCCATTGCACCTTATTTGTGCAACTGCCAGTGGTTTTGGCCAGTTTCATGTTCTGAAAAAGTTTTCTCTGTTTTAGTCCTCCGAAGTACCAGGAATGAAAAATCACTTCAATAAATTATGATCTTAAGAAAGGCAGTCTGAGTACAGCCAAATTAAACTTTAAACTCAGCAAAGCTAAATGAAAATTGTAGCTGTTAGCATACTTTCCTCATCTGCTCAGTAAAGTTCCAGTGTATTTACACACAGACACCCTGACACACTTAAGACAAGCAAAGTTACTCTCCTAACAGCCCAGGAGTAACACAGAAATTGTTTATAATCAACTTGCCACGCAAAAGAGATGAACCACAATGAATTTCAAAGCCAATACCGGAAAAAGGAAACACAAGGCAAAAGTGCAAAGATTCAAATTTGTGAATAAAGAAATTCTCCAAAAGCAACTTAACACCAAAACCATCAGTCTCAAAGGCTACACCTCACTGGTAACAAGCCCAAACCCAGATATTTTTGTATTAATTATCCCTGGCAGCCCAGAGATCAACAAATACCAGGCAATAGCTGCCTTTAAAGGATCAACACTGGTTTCTATAATTATATTTCATATGATACAAGGTATTTTAATTTCTTTTCCAGTTATTAAAAGTTTTGCACTACCAGAAGTGAAGATGATACAAGAAAAGTATTTGTAAGTAAACACCAAATATTACCAGGCAACAACAACAAAAATACCCTCACTTCCTTCCAAGCCCAGACACCGTCAGCACCACATTAAACCCATTAGCAAAATTCTTCAACCAGTGTCAGGGAATATTGTTTCATGCAACACCATCTACCTGATGTTCTTGCTGGCCTGACTTTAAGAGATACTGCCAACTAAAAGAAATCAAAAATACCTATTTTTTTCTAGACATCTAGTGCTCCATTTACAGAAAAGTCAGCTTATTGAGAGAATCTCAAGTTTCCATACTGCTACTTCTGAAATAATTTTGCTTTGGATTAAGTAGGGGGGAAAATCTTTTATTGATACAGAGAAGCTGTAGAAATACAGCTGAAAACACGATACACAGTTCCCAGACCTAGGTACTGTACTTCCTGTTATGCCCACTCACTTTAATGCATAGTAAAAGAACAATACTTTCAGGCCACACTCCACCACGACTCTGGACTTCCAGGGAATTCGTCTTTAGTACCAAGAGAGTTTGTTTAACCAGGAAGGTACAATTTAGAACCAGAATGGTTCATAGATGTTTTGGACAAATAAATTCTGGACCCAATTCTTAGAGCGTTCCCTAATGCAACAAAAAATAAGTGGAGAAATTTCAAACAGTTCTTATTAAACAGTCTGGAAGCTACAATGTGAAGAAACTTTCACTTTACTGTATTTAACATGTACATATATTTGAACTCAACCTGTAAGAAGAATGACCTTTTACTGAGCTTTAAATTGGAAATGAATTATACCTGAATAAGCACATTTATTTTCATTTCCCCTGATAAAAGGGAAGTTATATTGTTGTAATTTAAGTCAAACTGTGACAATGGCACAATTATCATGTCCTGGCCCTGACCTGACATTTCTAAATGATAACAAAAAAGTAAAAGACACAGTTTATGCTGACAGCATGTAATGAATGAGTATGTTAGGCCAAAAGTTATGTGAGAAATGACTTGCTGATACTTAGCTCATCGGTTAGAATATACAGCACCTTGTCATAATGGTCCAATAACTTTCACAACACATGGTCCTTTAAATACAAATAATACTGTCTGAAAGACAAACTTACAACTGAAGGAAACCATCTCAAGAGAGTGTATAACACTGCGAATGACTTCAACAGTATTGCTTGGGCACAATTATTGATCCACAATAAACCAAAACCACAGCAAAAGCTCTGAGAAGCTGGAGATAACCTTGGTTCTACCTGAATCCGAGTGACCTCAGTGGCACCCAGCTCACTCACAGGTATTGCACCGGGCAAAACTGTTTCACTGGATTTGCAGAAACAAAGGAAAACCTGAAACTCCAAAATGAAAATGAGATTTTTTTTTTTTTCAGATTATTCCAGTACTAGGCTTTTTTAAGGAAATAGACAAACACACTCAATGGGAATTCACTTCAACTTGTTACGAATTTCACTTCATCGAGTTCCTGAAGTGGCAGTGGCAGAATTTGAAGAGGAATTACAGTGAATCTCTTCTACTTTTTCCCTAATCCTCCCCAAAGTGCCATTCCTGACACATAATCCTGGACTACACAAACCACTGGTCTAAACTAGTGTTGCACTGATTCTTAGAAATCCTCTTCCTAGAAATTTCAGCAGACCAGATGCCACTATGCTACAGAAAATGTGTGCTTAGTACCACAGATCTGATTAAAGGAATTTGGTGAATCATCAGTATCTACAGCATTCTAAAATATATTATTTATGAGATACATAGAACAGACTACACAAAAAGTTTTCTCACGTAAATAAGAGAAGCTGTTCCTAGCCATGGGGTAAGAAGATACTTCCCAGCTACTGGGAGGAGAAAGGGGAGAATGGACCCTGCTGTAGCACAAAAAATGGACAAGGCTTTCCTTACAAATGTTTAACAAATAGGATTGAAAAACCTTTATCTCTGCGGAAAGTTTCACAGAAAGATAAACCAAATTTATTCCCACCAGGTACAAAAGTGTATTTTCAACACATGCAAACAATATGCAGAAATGCCCTATGAATTTACTACCTGGAAATCAGATAAACACACCAAAGTACCTACAGCATAATGATATTCACTGGCACCTCCTCCTGTACTTCTGTGCAGGAATTAAGAGGGACCTTTCAGGAGTTTAGACTTCCAGAACACATCATAACCAAGGGCACATGCTGTGTGTTCCAAACACATTTATGAAATGTTCAAGTTATGTATTTTAGTAGGTTATTAACAGTTGGTGTTGGCAGCAAAAGGCTACATTTCTCTAAAAATATTAATGCAAACCTAGCCATTAACATTTCTGTGCATTTTTATAAAGCACTGCACTGACATGAGCTAGTCAATCCTTTCCTAAGGGGCAGATTAAGTATTAAAGTACATCCAAGGTGTGGCATCGTATCAGTTTACCCTCAGTGGCAGTTAAACTTACACAATTAGAGAAAATCCTACATCAGCTTCATCATTTGAAACCAGAAGCTTGTGACAATGCTGAATTCTACCGAGTTGCTCTGAGGAAAGAAATCCCCGTGGACAACTTCCAACCTGAGCTGTGTAACTACAGATTAAGTCACTAGAGGAGAAAAAAAACCCCCAAAAACAAAACCATTTTCACACTACAAGATCATTATGAAATCCACGAGGTATGAAGGTAGTGCAAGTGTTCTGTCTTGAGCACTGTGCCTCAGGAGTATTTCAAATATTTGTCTGACCTAGCTCTGCATTTATCCTTTTTGCATTAGCAATCAATAAAAAATGAGAGGGGAGAGAATAAGTAGCTGGGTGATAATTTCACCACAGGCAATCAACATTCATATCCAGCATTAATATTCAGGAAATGCCCCAAGTCTCAATCATTAATGATTAAGTATCACCACACCCTGGAATATTTTACTACATATCTGTATTGACATCATGAGATCCAAACTTCAAACGTAATTGCTTGCCATTTGAAGGATCTTCTTGGAATTCAGGGACACTCACTAAATCTATAGAAACTCCTGTGCCAAGGCAACAAACAACTGAATTAAAAAAGCTGTAGTCTCAACTTCCAACACACTTCAGCAGTCTGAGGAAACTTTAAGACATTTTAAATATAAGCAATCATCTGGAAGACAGAATCAAAAAAATTTATTAGACTAAGACTAACTTCTATTTAATCAGAAATAATACACTTTACACTTTATAATTCCATCTCACATTATCATACAGATGCAACACAACTTGCCAGCTGCACTCCTGAGCTCAGAGAGCCCAGCTCCTGGTGAACATTCACTCGTGGAAATGGCTCTGGCAATCAGAACCACCCCTGGACTCTTGTGCTCCAGTGAAGCAGAGACGGCCAGGTTTAAATGTTTATCACCTTAATACTTCTAAAGACACAGATGAAAAATCTGAAATAAGTCATGTGTTTACTTTCATTTTGCAAAAAGGATGCCTATTTTTGTGACAGATATGTTTTCCCTAAAGTAATTTGGGGTCCTATTTTGTTAAAAAATGAATAAAAAGAGAAAAGCAACAAGTAAACTCTATTATCAAATTGGATGGCACATTTGCTTGAAAACCTAAAGCCTAAAGCACTGAGGCCATACTATCAGCATATACAGCTGCTTACAAAGGGTTAACGTACAACATGCAGCAGTTAATTGCCATAGATAACTCTAGTTAGAGTTCAATAAATTGGGAGAAGGATTATAGTGCAGTTTTATTACTACCTCCAACACTTTTACTGATGTGCTTATTACTTCTTTTATAGCATGCTGCTCTTGAGCAACCAGTTTATAATATTTACCCTTTTAAAACTAGATATACAGAGAATATATATATATATGGACAACTAAGTTTACATGGCAATATTGGTGCAGCAACTAACACATTATACACACACATATACATGCATATATATATATATATAGTAATTACCCACATATTGCACAGACCAACCTACTTACAAGCTTAGAGGCAGCTGCCAAAATCCACATTATTTTATGCATTACAAAAAAAGCATGATCCAGGACTAGTCGTCTTCTCTTAGAAGATGAGGATAAAAATACCATGACTATGAACAGTTTTTGTATACACATCACAAGCACAGACACACATATAGACTATTTTTCTATCTCTAAATTACCTCTATTAGCTGCAGAATGTCAAAAGAAATTTTAGTCCAACACAAATAACCCTTAGAAGCTGAATGCGGTAAAAATAATTCGTAACACGGGGATGGTTTTTCATTTGCATTTTTACCATTTCACATCATGTGTTTTAACCATTTGCAAGTATAGTTCTTTTGTACGCCTTCCTTCATTCCATTTATCCTTAAACCTAGAATGATCTATTATTGTTTCCAGTCCTCACATTAAAAGCAACAACCAGCTGACTTAAATCCACTGCCAAGTGCAACTGGAGGATAATTCACCAGCCCTGACACAGAGCAAACCCCGGCTCCTCTCAGGCAGGCACTCCTTGGGCTCTGCTGGAGATGAACACACAGACTGATTCCAAAGGTGTATGTTCTGTCAGCAGCAGCTGCAAACACCACCTTACCTGCAGAACAGCCTTCCCTCTGTGGAAACAGGAGAGAAACCTCGCAAGGATAAGCTGGGGATTTGCACACTGAGCCTCCATTTCTTTGTGTTTCTTTGCATCACACAGCGAACGCCTCCTAAAGAATCCTGCCTGGTTTGGTTCATTTTCTCCTGTGTGAAACAGTGTGAAAACACCCATGTGGAGATGCAAGTGTGCAAGCACAGGCTGAGCACAAAGCATGTAAAAATGTGTGTAAAAGCCTCAGTGGAGCATGTCCAACACGTGGATCTGTGTGCCACACACACGGAGGGTGTAACTCACAGCACATCCCACTCTGGGTATAAACTGACACATCCCCTTTCTGGCACATTTGCAGCACATCCCTTCTTTACTACCCTCTCTCAGAAATGGAATGTGTCTTCCTAAGACCACCATCTCCAGGAAGCAAATGATGGGAAGGAAAGGATTGAACTGGGACTGGGGCCAGTCCTCTAGACCAGAACCTGTAGGACAGCCCAGTTCTCTGGTGTCTCTTCACAGCACACAACTCAGTAATTCCAGGCAGACTGTGACTGGGAAAGTGAGTGCTCACAGTGTCAGAACCTGCTGTAAAAAAACCCACATTCGAATTAATATCTGTTAAGACTTAGTTAAAATTTAAATTAAAAAAAAAAACCAAAAAAACAAACCCTTAAAATTACCTTTCTATATAGGCAGTCACTGGCAACAATGTCCTAAATTAAAAAGCATTCAAATTATGGAAATCTTAATTGAGATACTTTCTAACTTAAGTGTATCCTCAATAATGTTGCTTTGGTCAGTTTACATGAAACACGAAATTTTCCTTTTGAATAACCTAAAATCAGAAGAGTTTTCCCAAATCAGCTTTCACTTCCATTACCATCTCCTTTGCTATGGTAGCTTGTTTGCTTCTCACATCACATTTTTCACTGGAGACAGAATATAAAAGTTCTATTTATTGCTTTATAAGCATTACAGCAGTATCAAGTTATAAAGGACCTACACACAATCTTTCATACTTCTAGATTGGAAGGACTTGCAGGTGATAAATATTTTAATGAAACCCAAAACTGCAGGTGCATCTGCATGAAATAAATATAGTGCTTGGCTATGTATCAGCAAACACACACAAAAAAAAATCTTCCCAAACCCTCCAGATAACCTGCAGTCCAACTAGAAACACGTCAAGTCAATACAGGTCAGAGAAAGAAATACATATACTCAACTTCTTCACTCTTGGGATTAAATCCTGCCCTCTGCTCTAGGAAGCATAAACATAATTGCACATCACTCACTGGAAGGAAAAAAAAAAGTCTTTATTTAATAATCTTACGATTGGTTGATTAGTGCTTGGAAAATAAAAGGCACTGTTTAAGTGCTAAATATTATTAGCTTTTTCAGAACATCAGCTCCAAACTCGCCACTCCCCATTTCCTTCCCTCGTAACTCTCTTCATTCATGTCACCAGAAGGCATCTTATTTTCAGCAACAACTACTCACTTTTTTTTTTTTTTTTAATGCTGCTGGATGTGCAGAATTACTGTTGAGGTTGCTTGGCAACTAGTGAGACATATCAGAAGGAGAGATAAGGTCCAGAATGAATGGAATTGAAGAGAACTATATTTGGTTTCATTAGGAGATACTAATGCACTCAAATTACACTGATTTGAATTACCCACACTAAGGTGGAATTTTGCTGTTTCTCTCAAAGTACAGAGATCCATAATCATGGAGTAGCACTAAATCCAGTCAGCCCCCTCCTCAGCCACATACATGAATCTACAGACTTCAGAACAGAGCTCTGACCCGGGCTAGCAGTCTGGAACTGCACGGAACAGTCAGGAAACACAGATGTTTGTAAGCATTTTGAAGAATTTTTGGCCAGAGAGGATAGTTGAATACTTCAGTTTGCCTTTCAGTGGATCAAAAGCCACTGTTCTTCTCCATATGCTTTAGTGTTGAGATGAAATTTCAAATAAAACAATTATTTCTGAAGGTCACAATCTGAAATGAGACCGAGCACCAAGGAACCCTGGAAGGACAGAGAACTGCTTACAAAAGGTCTGTTCTAATGATCCAAGGAGGTCAAGAAAGCTTTGTGCAGGAGAAGATGGAAACAAGCCTAGCAGTCTCTAATGAAAATTTCTTATCTCAAGCTCTTCATTTAACTTTATCTGCATCCCTTGAATAAGAATCAACCGGTCTGGCCCAAAAGAGGATCTTCTGACATCACCTCAGACCCTGCCGGATCTTTGATGCTTCAGGAGGAAGTGAAAACAGTGACAAAAAAAGCAACAAAATTAGCTTGAGGGAAACAAACAAAACCAAAAGTCAATCCCCGCTTCCCCACGTCTCTGATGCCCGTGGGCACACACAGGGCTCAAAGAATTGAGCCAACACAGAATTGCAAATACAGAATAATAATGCTCAGGGTAGGAAAAGGAAGAATTTAGCAGCACGTGCATCCGAGTTTGTGCTCCCCAAGGCCAGAGCGGGCACCCTGAGCACACACACCTGGGCCAGGAAAGCCGAATCATCAGGACTGAAAGATGGTTTAAAAATAAACCCTTACCTCCCTAAGATCGCTTAAACCAAGCTCTTTCCCTACAAATTATTTCAAATAAAGTATCCCAAATGCTAAGGAAGTCAGTCTCAAGCCTGCCCTGGATTTTAGGCACCTTTCTCCCCCAGCACCACCTCGGTATGGCCATGAATGAAATCTGGACACCCTCATCTGCACCTGGGACAACTCCTGGGGATTCCTTTTCATTTTAAGTTCTTCCCAATAATTCCACATCCTTCACCAGAAGTGAAGGCACCTGCACGAGATGCACTATTGAAACAACACTCTTATCAGATTTGGAAGTACCCTTTATCACTAATGCTTCATTTTCCCTTTTTTTAGTAATCCAAGCCTGCATTTGTCTTTTTGCCACAAAAACATCCCAAACCATACGAAGGTAATTTAACTAATTGACTTTTGAGTCCTTTTCCAATTTTACAGATACAATCTAAACCCTGACTCCTGAGGGACTCTCTCATGTTCAGCCGCATTAAAACAAATTTCTGAAGTACAACTTATCAGATCACCCCTCCCAGTAATAATTATAAATAAGTTATATAAATTGGTGCTTCCCATAGTTTCTCACAGGATATCCTCTGGGATTTTTCTTCATTGTTTATTAAAAATACCCATATTCTATTTCCATAAGAATATCACAGAATCACACAGAGATGATCCCAATATTTGCCTTTCTATCAGACAACAAATTTCCTTCTCTGTTTGCAGCATTATCCAGGATGGAAATATATTTTCTTTCAGTAAGGAATAATATATAGAGAATATTTCCACTTTCTCTACCTATGTATAACTTTACCTTCTGCATACAGCTAGAAAGAAAAATCTGTGCCCAAAGAGTATTACTAAAAATTAAGAGGAAAAAACATCCTGTTTTCTTATTGTCTGCAATTATTATCAGAATGGAACCTATGAATTTCAGTTAAGAAAGCAGGCCTTGGTTGACTCCAGTTAATCCCAGAAAAAATACATCTAAAAAATTTATTCAGCATGAATAAAATTGTGAGGAAAAAGTCAGACATTATGCTGCGTACATGATTTCAAAGTGTTTTTTCCAACTTCCTACGACTGCACAGAATACAGAAATGTTTTACTAAACTCAGTATTTTTCACTCATTTCTTGCCCCCTATTTTACACTGTCAAAAAGATACTTAGGTAACAGAACGCTCCCAAGTTCTTTGGTGATAAACATAAGGAAAGTAAACATTTGATTGCATAAGATACAATTACATAAAGTGAAGACTGTCCAATTAAGTGAAAGCAAAACACAGAGGCAGCACAGAGCATCCCAAGCTCCCAAGAGTTCGGGGAAATCAAGTGACACAGCTCCAGTTCAAAAAACTAAAAAGCAAAATAGTTACATTTCAGGTTTTACAGTGCCCTATATGTAAGTTACAGAGCATATTTTTATCTACAATGTTCAGCATAAGCAGAATGCGTTCCTGTGAGTAACTACTTTGAAACAACATTAATCATTTTGACATAGCAAAATTAAAAGGTTGCAATCCAATTTCCAGGCATCTCTTTTAGAGTGCATCAAAACCCAGAACTGAAAATCCAGTAGCTTCCCACAGCACAGAAATGTAATTTAAAAAAACCCCACACACAACCCCATTAAAGCAGATCCTCCAGAAAGTTGTGGGACAAGCTTGCTGCAGAAGACATTGAGACAAAGTAATAGAAAACTGAATTTTCTTACTGACAGTACGTTTTATAAGATATTTGGAAGTGTAGGAAGTGCTGCCCTGCCTGACCTGCACATGGGTTTGGGGTTTGTGTGGCAGATTGGGACTGAGTGGTCCCAGCTCTCCTGGAAATCCCAAGTGCTTAACTGAGCCTTTGCCCTTTCAGTTCTCTCTCTCATTTAAAGGAAAAATAACTTTCCTAATCTTTGCACTTTGCTTATAGTTTTTTCCATGAATAATGCAGTGCTATGATTACACGCTAATTTCAGAAGATATTCAATAAAATAATTTCAGTAAATGGCTATGTCCTTAGGATTACTATATTTTGCTTATTAAAAGAAAAAAAGTCGTTACAACTCTAAGTTTTCATATATATCTTAAATAGTCTTAACCTACTAAAAGCAACAAAAAATACACAAAGCTATGCCAGTCCCTATTGTGCAACTAAATTAAATCTCATTAAACCAACTAGTTTAATTTTTCCATAGTAATGCCACATTAAACCAAATTTACCGAGCCTATTTTAATTTAAATTATCGAGGTTAAAACAGGCACTATTACACACAGTTCTCTGAGCTTAATGTGCTAAGTGTCCCACGACACCTTATATTTTTAAAAAAAAATTAAAAACCAAGCAAGATTGAAGCAAGGCATTCTTTGTTACTACAGACTTAAGGAAGAGACTTAACTTCACAAACACCCACTTCCTTGCAAGGTTTTCTAATTAATATGAACAGTTATATTACACAGATATAAAACAAAACAGAATAAAAATGCCTTAACTTGAAGGAAACCAAGGCATTTCTGTGCACAGGACAAGAAGGGAACGTTTGAATCCCCAGGCAGCTGTGGAGGTGCCACTGCAGCATCTCCTGGGACGACAGCAAAGCCCAGAAGGAAACCCTGCACACCTCTGCCTGCTCCATTAGCTCACCCACCACTCCTGGGAGGCTGCAAAGGTGCACCTGGGAGAGATTAATTATTTTCTAGTGCCTTAACTAAAAAGAGAAGCGAATACAATGACTTTTTCAATAGGCCTGTGGAGAATACAGCCAGCAACAGGTAGCTCAGAGAGGAGGTCATGAGCGTTCCTTGAAACAAAACATCTCATTGAGGTGTTCCACTACTACATTCTTCAAAAAGTGGGTGCTTCTGCCTCTTAGCTGTCAAAAACACCCCTCAATTCATTGCTCTTTCTAAGCAGACTCAGCTGTAAACAAGTAATTTTAATTAACTGCACCTTTACGTTAGAGTACAGTTGTAGAAATAACTATTAAAAGCTGATGCAGCTACACTTGCACTGTATCCTAAATGCTCGGATTTACTATTAACTCAAGGTTTGACTGTTAAAGTATAATGTAAGGCATGCTATTTTTAACATCAAGATTCAAGTTATACTTAAAAAAAAAACCAAACCCCTCATCAGTGGAAATTCCTTCATTTCAGCTTAAGAGCTCTAAATGACCGAGAATCAGATGAGCAATTTCTGTATCTCAGCTCCTCATCAGAGACGGGACCTGGGCACCCCTAACACACGAACGCATGATATATCTAAAAATAAAGATGGAGATAACTTTGCCTCCTGGATTATACTTCAAAGCCTTAGCTCTGCCTGCCTTGCTCTGAGACGCTGGGGAAGGATGTTCACAAAACTGGAACAAGAGCAGTGTTTTCACTTTTTAGAGAAATGCCTCGAAACCCCCCAAACCTGCTCTCCCAGCCCAAGAGAACAACACAGGAGCTCCCAACCTAGGAAACAGGAACAAGAAATCCCACTCATATCTGTATTGCTAGAAGGAGCAGGGAAATGCACAGCTTTTATTAATAATACATTTTATCTTATGGGACAAAACCACGAGGTTTTAACATAATGAAATTGAAAAAAGTAAATTCCCAGCTGGAATGACTGGCAAGAGATAAAGTGTAGCTACATCATGAAGTAAGGGGGAATCTTCAGGGTTTGCAATAATTTAATAGCAAAAAGGTAACTGCAATAAGTTTAAGATGATACGGAGCAGTCTGTTCATATATAAACTAATTCAAGTGTCCATCTGGAAAAATGATTAAAAACTTTTTTTTTTTTTTTTTTAATATCAGAGCACTGCCCAGTCTGTCCATCCAAAATATATGGGAAATAAGAAATGCAATGAGATACCATGGAAGAAAATACTTCACATAGGGCTGATTCTGTAGCACTGGCTAGAGAAAAGGTAATCACTCTGCACCATCTAATTATTAAGAAAAGCTGGTGAGAACCTGAAAAACCCAGTGAAATTTTTCAGCAAGCACACAGAAGTATGGAATATATTTAATATTCTCCACAGAGAGCTGTATTTTTGAAGTTATCTAAAGTTTTTTTCAGTATTTAATACAGTTTGTGATTTATTAAATAACAAGTTAAACAGAACACGATACATTGGTTTATACTACTAGATGTTTGCTTAAGATAAGAACATGAGAAAAATACACCACTTCCACTTAACTCATGAATGTGGAAACTAAAAATATTTTTTTTAAAAATCTGGAGTGAACTGAGGGAGAGTAAGACTTTTTTTAGCTGTTTTTTCTAAGTCTCACTCTCTCAGATTCTGCTGTGCAGCCAAACTCGAAGAAGTGCTGTTGCTGCAAAATTAATTTCTAGAAATGAAAATCAAAGGCTGAGTAGAAGAGAGACCAAAAGCCACTCCAATGAGGAAAAGCAGGAAGAGTTCCTGGAGATCTATACCAGCCACAACACATTCTGACTTTGTCCAGGTAGCAGGAAAACAAGAAAAAGGAAGATAAAGGGTAGTGATGGAGGAATATTTAGGGATCAATGTTGCATCAGGGAGAAAAAACAAAGAGTGCAGGAAACAGGAGACACTCGGAAAGCCACAGGTGCCAAAGAGGAGCTGCAGATGCTGCAGAGGAGAAAGGATTTGGGAGGCAGAACAAGTTCCAGAACCCAGACTTCACTCCCTCAGCTACCCACGGAACGGTTTGTTTCCTGCTTGGGAAAAGAAAATAAAAGGAAACTTGCACATTTGTTTGATTTTACCAAAACTAATGGGTAAAATCCCGCATCTACCATCAGAAGTCAACCCCCTGGCAGACCCATTCACAATGTTTTCCACACAGTTAAGCCTTAAGCTCTCTTCTGTCTCTCTCTTTTGCTTCTCAGATTACATCACTCGTGCTTATTCCGCTATTCATAGTTATTGCTCTCCAAGCTCTCCACAACTATAAAGCTTTCTCCTGGGTTGATAGCTGCATACTTAAAAAGCTTTTGTGAAATTTAAACCTCAAAACAAATAGAACTACTGCCATATTTTTGGCCAGTCCCTTTACATGCCAAATCATGTCTGCAACATATGCAAACTTAGCTTGAGGGATGAGTTTACTACTGGTCTTTTTTTTTTTGCCGTTGGGTATCTTTTTCAGAAAATTGAAATATTTAACTGAAAGCACAAATGTCAAGTTGCAAGCCAGGAAAAGTAATTCAAAGGACAGAGAGCTCTCAGTATGTAACAATATAAAATTGATAGATTAAATACTACTTTGCTAGGAGAATTCAGCATTTCCCAACCAGAAAATGCAGATAAGATGCACGTTCAGCTCTGAGCAATGCCATGATTCCCATGAAAATAAAGAAAATAATAAAGAAATTATGTTTAATTTGCACTTTCCTTCTTTTACCTATGTGAAAACAAAGCACAGTGTAAAAATGAAAGTGAATGCTTTCTTTGAACACTGTGCTGTCATCTCTGCACTGATGGTTAACCTGAGCCCACCATGAGCATCTAAAAGCAGATAAAACTAACTTTTTCAACTTTTCAATTTCTCCATGCACTACTTTACTGTACTATTTCAGGAACCTACATAACTTGTTTTTTCACCTTGGAAAAAAAAAATTCACTTCACTTGCACATGGAAATATTTTAATGGCCTGATTTCAGAAAGCCTCTCTAAGCAAGGTGAAGGAGTTATTCCAGTGACTATTAGAATTTTCAGAGGCACAGGATGTTAACAATCCTTGCCAAGCGAGGCCCAGTGTAGGTATTATAAACAATCAACATTTTCTGGAAACTCATTTTACAGCACTTAAAAATGACACCTGAGTAGCAGCTCTAAATTGCAAAGCATTTGCACAAGTTCTTAAAGGACAATGTCTCAGATTTTCAGGCAAGATCCCATAAGAAACTTGAATAAAAACCCAACCCAAACTCAGAAGGTTTTTTTCTTTTCTGTTATATGCAAAAAAAAATATTAATGCTGCTTCACTGAGTTCACTTTTACTCTGTCATAGAACAGAATTTTTGCCCTTGAAGAAACAGAAGTACTTTCAAAGGAAAGATAATTTCAAGCACATAAAAAGTCTCTTAAACATTTTAGCAATTAAGGAATTGCTTGGTTGCATAGGTGGTTTAACATCACCTGGTATTACCTCCCATTTCTTTCAAGATGATTAGTTATATTTAACTTGTATAAACATTTTGCATAAACTTTTACAAGCTATATTTATTAGCTGCTGGCATATCTTTGTCTTTTGATGAAATTCAACTACACAACTGTGTCAGACCTCAGGACATGACCTAAAATTGAGTGAAACACAAATCCCTCTTTGCCCACACCTCCACTTTATGATCTGCAGCACAAATTTCCATCGAACACCATAACCAGCTGTTCAGATGGAACTGAAGGGACGTGTACACACAAATTTGCCAGGACCTCGCTGGTGTCCTGGAACAGGAGCTGAGAAAAAAACCCCAAAAGTTTGTGTCTCAAAGCTGCAGAAGCCTCTCAACAGACACTGTGATGCAAAGAAAGAAAGGGGGTGAGGGGAATCACACAGCCCAAGCCTCCCCCACTCCAATTCTCAATTTTACTCGAACACCAGGAAAAAATTACTTTTCTTGCCAGTCAAGTAAAACACAACAAAGTCTGTTTCTTGGCAAGGAAGTGAAGTGACCATTCTGAAAACATGGGATTGGTACAGAAATGTAAAGGAACTATGAAAACAGAGCAATCATATTTGTGTATACAAGCTAATATTAGCTGTTAGGAGGGAAATAATTATTTTGGGAGACTTAGTTATAAATATTATACTTTTCTCTTGCTCATAACATTGACTTCTTTTCCATAAAATCACATGGCTAGAAAGACCAAAGTAAGGAAAAAACCCACAGTATCACAACTGAAAAGTAAAGTTACAGAACCAGAAGTTGTTTCACTTACATGAGAGACTGACATGACACTGACTAAAGTGATTAAATAATATTATTTACTGCTTCTTAATACATCCACGTGACATGATGGTGGTAATGGATGTATTAAGAGAAGATAAGAAGCCATCCATGACTACTTTTACTTACTCAAAAATCCTAAATCTTGGTGAGAAAAGAGAAAATATTAAAAATCTCTAAGAGGGTGACTTGGCTTTCCTGGCTTTCCCACTAAGAGAAAATAATTCTTTTAAGTCTTGAAAACTAAGCTATTCAGCTCTGCTTATGCCATCAACACTACCAGATTTAATAAATACACAAACTTCTATTCAGCCCTTCAACATGCTAGTTCAAGAAAGTGTCAACATTTTATATCATCGTTTGGGAAATTGATGCTGAAAAGCATTACCTGAAATTTCCTGTAACCTCAAGACTTCCTGAATCCTAAACGCTATCCACACTTAATAATCACAAAGGCACATTCCCCTTATTTGTCAATCTTTGTAGTGGATTTTGTAAGTCACATTTCAACCATTTATTTCTATTTAAATATTTCTGCTTGTCCCAGTTTTTCCCATGACACTTCAAAATTGTCTCTTGCCCGTGCCAATTATTCCCCGCTTTCTAAAATTGTGCCTGACAATGACCCTCTCCTTAGAGTCTGTCAGCCAAAGCCACAGTGATCACAGAGGGGAAAGATGACTTAAAGAAATCAGAAGTAAGTGAAAGGCCATGTTTTTTGAAGCAAAGAACCCCAGCCTCTAGGTAGCACATAAAGGAGTTGTTTTTCTTTTTCCTCTTCAACCTAAGCTACACATTTAATTCTTCCAACTATATTCCTTATTCCTCCTATCCTTCCTTTCCCATTCTTTATCCTTTCCAGCTCAGAAAGATTGCCATCTAAACTTCTGCACAGTCAAAAAGAGAAGGTTTTGGCTCCACCTTAGCAGTGGATGCTCACAAAATACAGTTTGCAGCAGCAGCAGATACCTACTCCTGTGGAACTGCCTCCTGAAGAGACAGCTCAAGTGTTGAGGAGGGAGGGAAGGAAAGGAAGGGAAGTCACAGGCTTCCTGCTATTAAAAGCCAAATTTAAACCCTTTCTACATCAAAAGGGCCTCTGTTGCTGGCAGTAATGCAGAGTAGAAAATTTGGTTGATATGGCTTCTTCATTCTGCTTCGAAGGCAGCTCTTCCATGTTAAAGACCAAGAACGCTGGGAAAATACAGTGGGGAGGCCACACTCCCATTTTTCATGGAATTGCTGCAGGAAAATGTCAGATGAGAGCACGGCCACCTGAAGACACTCTGCAAGAGCTGAAAGTGGGCTAAGCCCTTCCAGAAAAACTCCATGCAGAAAAACCTGGGCTGTAGAACACACCTTGCTTCTCCCATACTCTACTCCCCCAACCAATGCCACAGCACTCTTACATCCCACACACCATCTTCACTACAGCAACAGAAAAAATAAAATAAAAATTCTGTCTCTAATTCAATTACGGATTATAAAAGGAACACTGGGAAAAAAATAGTCTTTTCTGTAGCTAACTTGCCTACAACTTTAACCACCATCACATTAATCTTAGCTTTAACTATTCAGCACATTAATTACCTGGAGCACTTGATTCCATACAGTTCCTCAAATAATTAATTAGCTAAAGGGATTGAGAATTGGAGTCCCAGAGGAAATCCTAGTTTTGTAGAACTACACAGACTTCACCTTGCTACACGTTACAACAATTCACCTAAAGGCACACAGTAACTTCAACGATTTAGGGGTTGAATCCTAAAACCAAAGCAAATAAAATCCCCTCACGTTCACTGAAGTAGGCCAGCATTTTTAGCACTGGACATCCCCTTTATTCACCAGAAAGAAGAGTAACACTAAATAAAAATTTTTGATTCCCTCATTCATAGCATGAGACATTTTTCCTAAATGTTCCTAGAGACAGGTATCCTCTCTCTGCTTCAAACATTCATTGCCAAAGGGCAACCAAACCAAAGGCAAACAATTCTAAGACAGGACTTTAAACTGGATTTCTTTCAAAGCACAAGAATTACCTGCACCAACAGAAATAATTCAAATGATGGACAAGTACACTAAATTATATAAAAGTCTCCTCATCTGCAGCACATTACTGTTTTCACCACCTCTCTCCTGCTGTTCATCACATCAGCTGTGGTGTTGTATGCAAACATGTTTATGCTCCAGAGCAACTGATCAGGACACGAAGAGAAGTAACGCTTTGCTCTTCCTACCCTTCCAAAAACAAAACCCACCATGCTATTTCTCTCATTAGCTGAACCCCACATCGTTCTTCCACAAGGTAAGCAGGGCAGAAAGGGAATTCATCAGGCAAAAAGGGTAATGGAAACCGAGACAACACAGAGAGCAGTTAGTTATTTGGAAGAAAATGCAAGTTATTTAAGGACAGATGTGTAACTTGCAAGAATTTCAAAACACGGAGAAACAGTCTTTTCCCTGCTGTAAAATGTATGTTATGATCTACTGATTATTTTTGGCAGCTGAACCCTAAAAATGATGCGTTATAACTCACTCCTCGCACACTTTAAATATACCACACTCCTCTATTGGATTTTTATGCGCCTTGGCGTTCCAGCATTACCCACCAAGGGACAGAAAGGCCCGGGGGGAGAACCCCCAGCTCCTCCCCTGCAATTCCTGCCTGGCTCCTGCTCCGGGCCGTGCCCTGTGACTGGCAGCAGGGCTGTGCTGGCACAGGGCTGTCCCGTAATCCAAATCCCCTGCTAGGAGAAGGCAGAAGCCAGCAGAGCCTCCTGAGGCCAAACTTGCCATGTTGCCCTGGATTCCAGCTGCAGGCTCGGCTCTGCCCAAACCTCCAAGGCAAAGCGAGACACTCGAGGAACTCCCTGCTGCTGCTGCAGATCCCGGCGTGTCCCAGCCCTCAGCAGCTCTGCGCAGGGCTCCGGGCTCCCAGCTCCACACGGATTTGGGAATGCAGTTTGCAGGTGAAGGTTACCCACCCGCCTCACACACCATCCAGCACACACCATCGTAGAGTAGACGGTTAAGAGCATCCACGTGCTTACAAACGTAGAAAAACCGTGTTGCTTAAATGGTCTGATACTTTCAGAGGTACCAGGGATCCAATTCCACTTTCATTTATGAGCTTTTTACTCAGCACCCAACATTGAGACCTACTCAACCAAGTCAACTGGGGCAAGTCTTTGAGTCACACGAGTCTTAAATTTTAAGAGGTCTCTGCACCAGCCCAAATGACAGAGACAGCTCAGCAGTAGCAGGATGCAGGTCTAGGCACTTAGGAAGAAGTTAATTTGGAAATAGAAAATATTCCTCATAAAGAGGAGTTAAAAACACGTGGCATGTAATGTATTTATTATGAATCAGTCTGAACTTTCATCCAAAAGACTGTGTACCTTACCCTGAACTATCATTTGCTGATTAGGAAGATGTACTGTCCAGACTCCTTGGCTAAACTTTTAGCTGAGATATTCTTAATAAAGAATTAACTACTGGAAGACCAATGAAAGCTTAACCTTCCCAAAAAGACAGGATTCACAAAATAGGTGATATCACTAAAAGCTAAAGGACGGCACTACAAAACTACTATGTTTGAAAACAAACAAGACAAAACCAATAATACAACCTAAACAAAACAAATTTAAAAAGCACAGGAAGTAAGCTTTGAAATTTCAACACTTTGATTCAATTAGTATTAATTTAGTAACTTTGGGTATACACACACACACAATTGCAAGCATAAATTAATATGCAGAAGAATCTCTTCCTACTCTCTAGCAAAGTTAGTCAAAAAGTTAGCTAACAAAAAATCCTTCTCAGACAAACAAGCTGTTTTCCCTATCTTAATGCCATTTCCCTCTCCACAGCAGCCAAATAACAGATATTAGACGCAAAAATTAAAAACTTTAAGAAAGATAATTTAACAAAAACATCTGGACAAGCAAACACACCAAAACCCCCAAAATTCAGAGTATGATTTCATTCTGTGAGTACACAGAAAATAAAGCCTTACTTGCTCTAAATAAAGAAAATTGTGCTCATTTTGTACACTGACACAAGGCATGTTTACAGCAATATGAATCAACGTGCTATAGCTGAGGTAAATCAGTGTCAGCCATGTTGTGAAAGAAACTGCAGTTAATAAACCCACAAAACTCAAAACTTAATCAAATGGGTCCTGCCTTGATATACGTCATTTTACACTGCTAGATCTTACTTATGATTGGTGCCTGACTTCTTCAGGTTAATGTCTATTAATCTCATCTAAAAATACATATCCAAATTTTAGAGACAGTGAAACAGTAGCAAGAGGAAAATACACAAGATGTAAACCAGGAGCACTGACTGCGGCGCAGAGGAAGGTACATTGTAAAGTGAAAAAGCAAATGCACTTACTCAGCATTAAATCCATTCACGTGCAGGATCCTCATCTGCTTGACTATTGTGCTTTTACCGGATTCACCAGCACCTAGAAAATGAAAGTAAACCAATGTCAGAAGGAAGCATAAGTGATTAAGGCACACACTAGAATTTTTTTTCTTCAGGGTAAAATCAAGAAAGTTGGGTTTCTCAGTGCAAGAGCGAAAAGTGAAAGAAATAATTGCCACTGGAAACTTCACTTGTAGCTAAAAATAAATGCCCAGCTCAAGTCATGTGTCAGATCTGAATCTTGGATCATTTCACTGTCCATTTTTCCAGTGTCAATGTTAAAAGCAGACTGCAGTATTTGGAAAGAAAATGGACAACTTCAATATAGAGTAGACGACAGGGAACATCACAACCTGGTTGCCTTGTCACTACTATCTGAGAGAGGCAAAGACTGACTGAAGTCCCTATAAACCAAAGAAATTCTGTTACATCCTTAAAGAATTCTAAGTCTGGCTGCAGTTCATCATCACCCAGTCAAAACTCCGTAACTTAAATC
Organism: Regulus satrapa; assembly: GCA_013396955.1. Classification (NCBI taxonomy): domain Eukaryota; kingdom Metazoa; phylum Chordata; class Aves; order Passeriformes; family Regulidae; genus Regulus; species Regulus satrapa. Next base: position 1,495,364 of record VWZN01002258.1, read on the forward strand.
ACAAGGAATAAAATATGTAGATACATTTGAAAAAGGAAGGCATTCCTTTAAGCCTCCACCCACTAAAGCTACAAAAAAACCTCCTCTTTTTTGTGTCTTGTAAGCAGCCTCCCACCTTCCCTCCGTGTTCCAAAACCAACCCTACACACGACGAGAGGCAGAGACCACCTTTGGGGGCTGCCTGCTGCCAAGAGCCCCCGCGCAGCTCTCCCCTGCTCCCCTTTCTGTACCTGCAGTGCACAAACCCTGCTCCACTTTACTCCAGTTTCCATGAGTAGATGGATGCTATTTCTGCCGTGCTGCTCGGATGCCAGTGCACAGGGCAGCCCATCTGCCCATAGTACCCGTTTTTCCATGCACGCTGAACAACTCCAACAGCAGCATTTAATTGAGCTGCTCCACGCTGCCAGATCGGCAGCTTTCTATAAAAAGCAAACATATTTTTGCAGGAGTAGTATCGTAACGTGGCAAAATTTAGAAAGATTCCCCTTAGCATCTCCTGGCTACTCGTTTATTCCCCTCCTCAGCCTGAGTCTCACCCACAGGAACCGAACGTCTGTGGCAGCACGGGTAGGGAGGTACAGTTTGTATTTATAGGATGTCAGGCCTCTGCTAGCACACACTGACAGCACAAGCCTCCATTTTGAGCCTCATGTTCAAAACTGTATTTTAGCAGTTACGTTGCAAGGTTCATTTTCTCACAAATGCTTTCCCCCTCTGCTTTCCCCCCTTCCTTTCCTTCTCCCTCATGAATTCCCAAAAGTCCTCCTCTGCTCTCCGTAAAAGCTGGTCGCGTGTTTTGCCACTTTAATCCCAGAGCCTTACTCCTTTTTGCTCTCCTTGCTCACTGGTGTTTTGTAAGCATTTAGAGAGCAGTTTTTATCTACAACTCTTTATGCACGCGCCACTTCTCCCCTAAGCAGCTCTTTTATACCATACACCCTCTGTCTGAACAGGCAGACTGCACCGTGCAATAAACACAGGTGGCTAAACCAATCAAGAATTAGTATCTGGGGATAAGAGAGACCAGACCATCTTCACAACTAAGAATTATTCACGAAGGCAGTATCTGCTATAGTCATATGTTGACTTAAAAATTAATAACAACGAATTTTCAGCCTTAACACTAAATCACATTTTATATTTATAAGCATTGGGAGCCAAAATCTTTACTTCACTCGGTCCAAGGAGGAGGCTGGACAGTTGTTGCATTTGCTATAAACACACAGGGTTTGGTAGTGACACACCTGGGTTCTCTGGATCCGATACAATGCCAGTGAACCAAAATGATGTATTACATCTACGCTTCTCCATAAGTTGAGCTCTGTATTTGGCTGCTTGTTAAGGCCATATTCTCAGCAACAATTACGCACACACGTTTGACTTCACCACCAAGGAGAGTTCCATTAATTTCAGCGAGACTGCTCGTGGCAGCGGGGCAAGCACGTGTGCAGCGATGGGGCCTACGAGCAGCAGCATAAACCCACTAGAATATTCAGCAGCTCTTCTTTGTTGTTATTTGAATATGATTTGAAAAGATTAAGAACATTTTCCAAGTGCCTGGCTTCTTATTTCACAGGTCTTGCAGAGGAAACATAACATAATAATGGGGAGGTGAGCTTTCTGTTTTTCACCAGTGAGTCTGAGTTACAGACTATCCACAATTCATGGCAGAAACTGTAACAGATGAAATATCACTTGAAAACACACTCACCGAGGACTTTATCGCCAACCCTAAACACACGAAAATTTTTATTTCCAAGTATCTAAACTGTTTTTCAGCCACCAAAACTAAAGAAAACAAAAAGAAAACCCAGGCAAGCCCATCATGTTTCTGTTTGCTGAAATTTTGCCTCTTACGAAAGCAACTCGTCTGATGACAAATAGTTTCTACGTATCTACGTAATTTTCAGCCTGAAATCTGGACGTCCAAGACATTTCCCAAGAGCTGAAGTCCAAATTATCCTGATAAAAAATTTCTGCTGAAGCCCTGGCAGGCTCCTCAGCGCTGCAGGTGCTGCTGTAGTCACTCTCCACTCACATTAAGTCTCTTTCTTCAAATGAGTATTTGAAAGATTTTACTGGTGATAACACGCTTCCAAATTCACCGCCTTCAACGATTCTTTTTTTTTTTTTTCCCCCCCTTCAATTGGGTTTTTTCTTCCCCAAAAGGGAGCCAGCTCGGCGAGGCCTAGCCTGTGCTCCACGCTACAGCCCCGCAGAGCGTGCACAGGCAGTCCCTCGGCGTGACCAAAACAACCCACGGCTCCCAACTGCAGCTGATCCTAAAGCGCTACTTCGAAATACTCGGAAATACCGAGCCCGACAAACATTTGCTCGTCCTCTCCGATACCGATATTTGGACTTTTCCGCTCCCTGAAAGCCACAGCCAGCATTTGTAAGTGTCTCTGCTGAAAAACACGAGCAGGTAAACCCAGAGGAGCCGCTGGAACAGCACCTGGAGCCCGGCTCTGCCGGCGCTCCAACGCGCGGTACCTCTCAATTCCTGGTGCGACAGCCGAGGGTGCCGAGCCCGCCGGGGCCGTGCCCGCCCGGCCCTGCGCTGCTCCGCGGCCCCAGCGCGGCCGCGCTTCCCTCCGGGACCGACATCCTCCCTCCGTTTCCCCCAAACGATTCCCCGACTTCCTCCCTTCCTCTTCCTCCTCTCCCCGGCCTGGCCGCACGTCCCTCGGCACCTCGGCCCCGGCGCGGGGAGCGGTGTCCGGCCCTCCCGCGCTCGC
>VWZN01002258.1:1499516-1524967 GCA_013396955.1 Regulus satrapa
TTGGGGGGTGGCGGTTCGTCCCTGCCCGTCCTGGCACATCCCTGCCCGTGCCGGCCGGGATTGGGGTTCGAGGTGCCGGGGGGTGCCTCTGCGTGTGGTTCTAGCTCCATTTTTTTTCTCATCTAAAATATGTTTTTGGGGAACCTCATAGCAAAAATTGCACAACTGATCAGCTGCACCTGGAAAACAAAGGTGGACGCTTTGCTCTTTGTAGAGCCCCGTTCCCTAAAATACACAGGTAGTTTTTCTCTACATGCACACCTCCGAAATGTCCTTTACTGCACAAACACTATTTACCTTCATTTGCAAAATTCGATTATCTACCACACTGTTCCCACGAACACACCTTCTTACATCATCCAGTTACTATATTTAGAAACACCCACAGTAAAATAATTATGTGAATAGAGCAAACAACTAGGAGGTCACAGCTAATGTCATCAAATACATCTGTTCAGCTGCCCTTGCTGAAAGGGGGGGGACCTCGGAAGAAACTGGGAACATCACAGTCACTATTTTTAAACGCCACAGAGCCGAAGAATTCTGGAGTCACAGGAGACACTCTTACTGGTGTCTCTAGATGTTCTTTCAGGGCTAAGAGCAGTTTTAAAAGGTCTTGGAGAACTTGGCTCAGCAATGCCCAGTTCATCTGAGGCAAAGATGGCAATACTTCCCTTGTATCTCCTATAGGTTATTTATTTGTATAATTTCCATGTAATACGCGGTATTATGTGGAATTTACAGGGCACAAAGGACCCAGAAAAGCAGAATTTGGACAGACAGTTAGAAAACTTACACTTTTTTTATGGTTTCAGGTATGAAGAGACTGCAGAAGTGCCAGGACCTGCCACCTCACATGGGGGAAAACCGACTCCAGCCTCCAGGCTTTGCTTCCCTCTGACCCCAGTTGGGAAAAGGGAGCCCATCTCAAGCTCCAAACATGAAGGAATACACAAACAAGATAAAAATTATTGTTGGAGATATACAAAAGGCTAAAATCTCGGTGAACGGTGCCTGTGCAGGGAAATTGGATGGGTAAATATGGGAAAGCATCCATGGACAAGGGAGTCAATGCTGTTGTCCAGCAGCGCACACCCATCCCTTCCCAAACAGAAACCAGGACAGTCTCTGTGAGGTTAAACTCCCACAGGAATCACTGCCCTCCTGCTGCAGATACCTTGTGCCTCTGTCTTTACGCTGAGCAAAGCATGAGGTAGCTGAAAAAGGAAAACACACTCAGCTAATTCACAAAGCTCCCCGTTACTTACAACAGAATTAAGAATTAGCTCCTTGCATTACAAGTGTTACTAAAGTGTGAAAGTGTCAAAAGCTACATGAAACGAAAACTCCCACACTGTGTAACCTATCGGCAATTACAGATTGTTTTTGTCTTTCTGAAATGTGACAGCACTCAGGACATCAGGCACTTCACAAACCCAGTGAACTGCCAGGAGCTTTCTCAGTGCTGTCCTGGTTAGGAGCCCATCGTTTGAAGAGTGAGCATACCAACACATTAGCCGTTCTCACTCTTTTTTCATTTGTTTAAACAGCCCAACGCTGCTAATGTGTCTTTAGAATAAATTGTGTTTCTTCTTGGAACTAGTTCCATTAGCTTCCATCTTGTAAAAATCCACAAACTTGAGTTTCACTAAATTCTTGCCATCAGAAGGGTAAGCGCAGGCACAATCTGACCCCTGACTCACCATAAAATTAAATCTCACTTCTGAAGAACCTGCAGCCTTAGGAACAAATAATGCAAAGATAAAATAACTATATGTATGGGCATAGTGCCTCTGTGATAAAAGTCTATTTGAAGCTTGAAAATAGGGTTAAAGGACACTGCTGCATGTTAAATGAAAATGTTTTCCAAAAAGGTAAGGCAACAAGAACGTGGAAATGGCTGTAAAAGGACATCAGAAGATTTATGGCTATTGACTCAATCCCACACTATTTAAATTAATGGGAAATACAAGGTTACACACAGAAGATTGTGAGCGCTGCACATTTGCAGATGAAATTCAGATTCACTAATATTCCTTCTGTGCTTGAATATAACAGTTTGCATAGAAAAGAGGCTATTGTTTTTTTATTTTCCTGTCTAAAGTAAATGCAGACATTCTGACGCACCAGCACGCATCTCAGGGCAAGGATTTCACAAAAAGAACAGGGGGCTTTGCAGTGTGGAACAATATTCTGCTGTTTTCACATCTCAAACCAGAAAAGATCTCCCAAGGAGAGGCAGCAGGATGATTAAAAGCAATAATATTTCAGTGGAATATTTGGAAGAAAAGGAGGGTGTATAATAGTTTCTTGTATCTATAATCCATTTCAGTCCACTTGACCACTTTAGTTAACGGATTTTTAGTCCTATTGACCTAATTTCTATTACATCCTAATGAAAATCATAACGTCTCTTATTTTTGTTGATTTCTTTTTTGAAAGAGGAATTTTATTGTAATTATTTTCTCCACTTTCTCTCCACAGCTTTTGCCCCAAAATCTACTCTCTGGTGCCTAAAACTAAAGAAGGATTTGTAACAATATCCTAATCCTGTAAATAAACCTGAACTTTACTCAGTTGAAGCGCATAACTTATGCAGACTTTACTCTTCCCAGCTAGGAAAACTATATTAGCTTGATTTAAAAGTGGATAAAAAGATTTCGATATAAAGTAGAAGCAGACTATCACTAGTAGTAGGAGAGAGAACTTGTTGAAAAGTTCACATCTTTTATCTTCCCCCACCTTATACACATGAACTTCTGTCCATTTAGGATTCACATGTAATACCTGCTGATATAATCACTCAAGAGGACCTCAAGACAAAGACTATCCTTTTCCTATTTTAATATATTTATTTTATATCTGACAGGCTGTTACATGAATTTTCCTAGGGGTAGTCTCCCTTCTTGTGCATGAGGATATTCACACTTGTTTAGATAAAGGACAAATAAATACTGCTGTAAAATTCACAAACATTGCCTGGAAATGTAGATGCAAGACTTGTTTTGGAGAAACTATTGCCTTAACAGAGTAGACTCTGAGCCTTTTGAGAAAAGGCTTTTCAGACACATATTTCATGTTGTTCTGTTCTTTTATCATTTTAACTAAATGGAGAAAACTTTCTGCTTACAGTTCTGATGTCGCATGAGTTCTATTCTAAATTGATCGGTCGGGCTCTGAACTCACTCAAGTTACTCTTTGTATTTACAGCTGATTATGAGGCCCAGATCAGATGCCCATCTTACCCCACAGCCTCCTTCCAAACCCTCCAGGCAACAAACACCCTTATTTCCTATTGCAAACAATTCCCATTTGTTGGTGAGTTGAGGGCACTGAGCACTTGGGTGTCTCCAGTAAAGAAGAAATGGTTAACTGATTTTCAGAGGGGACACTTGTGCAGCTCCTTCTGGGCCCTCACTGTCCACAGTGAATGTGACCTCGTAAACTTTTGGCTGTGAACTGTGGGGGTGGAGTTGTGACCAAGCCAATGTGCTCACTTGGAAGAGAAGACACGGATGACATCTCGCTCCAGCATCCCTTAGCAACTGGGCTGAAATGGCACTGCAGCCTCTGAGGAGCCTGTCAGCCCTCCTTGCCTCTGCAACAGCCTGTCCTCCATTCCTGCCACGGCTCAGGACACACAGCAGAGAGGACAAAATCTGTAGCTCATAAAGTAAAAGCGACAGCGCTGATCTAATAGTACAGTTTCCTTTCTTTCTGTTTGTAAGAAATAGCATCTTTTCAGCAAGTGGAAGGACACGTGAAACAAATGGTTCTTATAGCAACACCTGGATTTTGGTGAGGAGCCTACATGCTTCATTTAGCTGTTCTACAAATCCACAGTGCCGTGGCTGAGCAGTTGGAACTGACCTTCCTCTTTTAAAAACAGGGATTAACTCTGGAACAGATTGACTCTTTCAGTTAAAGGACATTTTTTAATAGCACACACTGTGTACTTTTGTGTATGGGTACCTCTCTGACTTGAAGTTAGATAAAATTTAGGCTCTCCATTCTGGGCTGGTAGTTGAGTATCAAACCTATCAACCTCAGTGTATTTAACCCCAGTAAACTTAATTTTTCCGTTACAGATAAAGATTAATTAAGGTTCTAATTTACACTTAGATCAGTGGGGTTTTTTTCATTTAAGAAAAACTGCCATGGCTTCTTGCAGTGACTCAGGTCTGCTGCTCCTGTTTTCCTTAGATGGAGCCATCCTCCACGAGCTATCGAGCTATCGTCCTGAAAATCCTTTGGACTCTGGGAAGAACGAAACGTGGTGATAAAAAGGGAGACGGTTTCAAAGTCTCCAAATTACCCTTTGACCTGCTGAACAAGGAACCCTTGAGTAATCTCAAACCCGTTTAAAGGAGAAACAAACAAATTAAAGCCAAACAAGAATCTAAAAAGGAAAACCAAAGCAAACAGATTGGAATTGAAGCAAGAATTCAATGTGGGGTTTTTTTGGTTTTTTTTTTTTTTTCATCTGTTTCCTTTGTGGGGGCCAGAACTAAAATCACTTTAAAAAGCATTCAGAGGTAAACAAGGTAGGAAATGCAGGCATTCCCAATCAAACCCTGGGAGGGCAAAGCGGGATCATCACGTGAAAGGACAAGTTTGTCTGTCAGAGGGGAAGGAGTGAGTGCAATGAAACGAGCATTGTCAGGGAGGAATTAATGCACCACTAATGTATTCAATAAAGAACAAACACAAAACACTTAACTACAGATACTCCAAAACAAACAGAATGAAAAGGAGATACTTCCCTCTCTGGCAAAGAAGAAGAATTTTTCCATACAGAAATTCTAAACTTGAGAGGGATTTTTGTTTTGTTTTTAACTAAAAACAAGACCAAAGTCTACTAATAGAATTAACCAAGATCTTCCTTTAAACCAAAGAAAAAGAACCCAAAAAACAACCCACGCCTCCCTCCTTTCACTTCGAGGCTTTCCCTCAGAAAAATTTAAGAGACTTTAAGGAACTCATGGAATTATGGAAATAACACACTGAGTTAGAGCTTTCCTTATTTTCCTGTACTTCTTTTTCTCTATATTCCTTCTCACTTCTCATGCATTCTGCACTGAATTTTATTTAAAAAGAAAGAAACCTCTTATGTAACAGAAGTAGCAGCACATCCTAGCTCTCCACATAACACATATGGAATGCCGATTAAAAAAAGAAAAATTTGGAATAAATCTTTTCTCATATTTAGTTTCAGTATTTGTCAACATTCACTGCAGACCTACCCCAACTGCAAACTTTTTTTTTTCTTTTTTTTTTTTCTTTTTTTTTTTAAATAAAGAAATCTTCTGCTCTAATCCTTATTACATTTGGGTCACAAAGCCTGGAGAGGCAGTTGTGGCAGAGGCTGTTTTCTAAATACTGGTTATAGTTAATTCCTGCAAAGAAGCACGGAACTCCCAAGCTTCTCTCCTGCCCGGGGGTCAGCCGAGGAGAGGAGGCTCCTGCCCTCACCTCCCTTCAGCAGTCCCAGGAGCACGGTGAGCCATCCCTCCACGCCAATATTATTTATTACTGGCACTGCATTCTCATTTTATGGTGCATAACAGGAAAGGGAATAAGAGGATTGTTAAAATAGTTCTTGTTAAGTTGTCACACAGGTTTTAATGTGCTGTAAACATTCCTCTCCTTCTTTAACGTTTTTTTAAAATAGGATGACGTCCAGGCTTTCATGCTCAAAATAACTTTACATTTTAGTGCTAGCAAACCACAATACTCTCAATACCAGGAGCTATTAGAGACGATCTGCAAGGAAAACAGGACTGTGATTTTGCTACTCCATCTCTGCATTACTAAAGGCCTAAAAGTACTCCTTTTGAAAGAGGGTATCTTCTCCCATCTTTTTCTTGGGATGAAAAACCGTTATGTCTAGGTCCTAAGATTGCATACTGACACAGTTATAGAATAGGGGTCTTTTGTACCCTGCTTTTCCTGGAAGAATCTGTCTGTCTGGCAAACTAACAGCACCATTACGTCTTAAGTGCCTTGATGTTAAATTAGAGTGCCCCACACGCCTTAGGGCAGTTGCAGAATTTAGACCCTTTCTGCAGTGAAAAAGTCTTTCTGGTGGTTTGGTTTTTTGATTTTTTTAAATGTCTGTTAGATTTTAGAAATATATATGAACCAACTGATTGTCCCCAAGGCTTTAGGTGCACAAGGAAAGGTTTCCCTTGTTGCTCTATCTCAGGCAAAGCCAGGAAAGACATCCAGGCAGGAACTGCGATCCAACACTAGATTTTGCCTCTGCCACATTAAAACCGATGATCCCCTCCTGTGGAGCCAGCTGGGGGATGATCAGACCTGTTGGAGCACTCACAAACTGCGAATGGAGACAAGATGAGCGTGGGGATCAAGCAGGGGAACAGGATCCAGGAGACCTGATCTACTGCAGATGGTTCAGCCCAGCACAGCCACCAATCCCTGGGTGACCTTGGACGAGCCACTTCCCTTTTTTGTGCCTCTTTGTCCAGCTATCTTTTATCTGCCTCTCTCTTACAGGTTGTGAGCTGTTTGCTTCCGACATGTCTGCACAGCACCGAGAACCAAGGGGCCCTGGTCTCACCGGTGACCTTTAAGCCCTTCTGCTACACGTTTCATCATAAAATAATTATTTAAAAAGGAAGCAAGCTTTTAAAAATGGTCTTTCTTCCTTTTCTTAACACCTCTTAGACATTTTCAGCAACATTTCATGAAAAAAAAAAGCTCTATTTAAAATTTTAATGCTGTTTTTCTTATATGAAAATGGTGAGAAAACTGCTAGTACTGTGTCAAGTCCTTCTCCCACAGGCCCTCCAGCAAAACCAGGGAAAGCTAGAACCAGCATGCTTGCTACATTCAAAGTACCAGACAAAGATACTTTTTATTTTGAAAACAGGGAAGAAAAAAAAAAAAAAGAAGAAGAAAAGAAAAAAGCCTGCATGCTTCTCAGTCTTTCTTTGCCCACCACGAAGCCCCCACCAGGACAGAAAGCCGGTGCCGTGTTCTTCTGCAGGTCACTCCCAGTTTGCTTTATGCTCTCTGGTGTTACAATAACGAATTTGTTTTTCCATCGCTCCCTTGTCTAACTGTGACCTGCTCCCTTCTGAAGCAATCGGCTTTTTACAGCTCCCTCTCTGCTGTGCAAACACAGAGCGAGCACGGCCGAGCCCCGGAGCTCTGGGGCCAGGAGCTCCCTCCAGGCCGGAGCTGCACCCCCGGAGAAGGAGAACCCAAAATCTGCCACTGGCCACAGCCCCCTGCCCTGTGCCCAGAGGGATCTCGGCCACGGCAGCATTGCCAGGACTGAGGGAAAGCCCTGGCAGCAGCCAGGGGCAGGGGATGTGATGGCTCTGAGCCTGCTGCCACCACCTCTGCAGCTCCACAGAACACCAGGGTGGCTGGGGACCCCGAGAAACTTGGCTCAGCAAGGCCCAGTTCATCTGAGGCACAGATGGCAATAATTCCTTGCATCTCCTATAGGTTATTTATTTGTATAATTTCCATGTAATACGCCACATTAAAATATATTTTAACTGTGGAGTTACAAGGCATAAAGGATCCAGAAAAGCAGAATTTGGACTGACAGAACACCTCAAACTTTTTTTTTATTGTTTCACGTATGAACAGACTGCAGAAGTGCCAGGACCTGCCACCTCACATGGGGGAAAACCGACTCCAGCCTCCAGGCTTTGCTTCCCTCTGACCCCAGTTGGGAAAAGGGAGCCCATCTCAAGCTCCAAGGCTCCAAGAGACCCTCCCTGGCCTCAGCCCAGCCCTGGAGTGACAGCCTGGCCTGTCCCCTCCAGCTCTGTGCCCTGGAGGGTCCCCCTGCCCTGGCAGTCCCTGAAGGCAGGGCCCTCCTGGCAGGCTGCACTTCAGAGCCTGTATTTAAAATACACAGCTGTGCAGTGAGTCTGAAACGTTCTGAAGGATGGATATACTAACTCCACGCATGTGAGAGTTAAGGAAGATTTGTCCAAGGAAATGCTTCCAAAGGAAGTGCTGGGCAGCCACATTATTTGTTTAAATTAAAATGATTTCAGGCTCGATAATGTCTCTTTATCAAAAACTACACATGTGCTGAGCACGCACGGTGCCGTGCGTTGTGAGCCATACAGGAAGGGGTGGATTTAATTTATTTCTTTATTATGAATATTGTGGTGCTGTAAGGAGAATCCTGGCCGACAGTGTGAAATAAAGCAAAACTTTCAGAGGATATTTTGGGAGAAGAAGTTCCTGTGCTGTCTTTTCAAATTCAGTCTTAAATTCTGTATTCCCAATCCTCTGTTCGGTCTGGACCATCTCACAAATGGACATGTATATCATTACAAAGCTGAGCAAGTATCTCCTAACATTTGCCAATAATATTCATTTGAAAGAAAAATGGAGTTCCAGTTTCCTGATTTTCCTCCCCTCCAGTGAGGGAGTTTATAAATTCACAATTCTGACAGGCAAAAGGGACCAAGACAATTGTGACACACCAAAAACAGTTCTCCATCAAAATGATATCAAAATGATAACCACGTCTTATTTTGCAAACATAATTTTGGCTATAGGGTTTGTTTACATTTTTTGGTATCATACCCTCCGTGGTGGATCAAAGCACTCTGTACCCAGCTGAACGACAATGGCCCAAAGCAGAAAGAACCACCATGACCAGCACAGACCATCTTACAGCAGAGAAATAAAACTAATTCATTCTTCTCCACCCTAAAAGCTGGTTGGGGGGGAGAAAGTGGGCTAGAAAGAATTGATTTCTGACTCTCTATGGGTCAGAGTTGGCTGAGCTCGAGGGAAGGCAGGAAGAGCTGCTGGGTGTAGGGACACTGACCCAAATCCAGCCACGAGATCAAACTGCCCAGTAGCACCTTGCAAGAATGCTCTTTTTCAGTGATGTGTATATCCTTACAACTGCTCAAGAGTAAAGTTAAAAAGGCTAAAAAACTCCTTGTCCAAGGATGAATAAAAGATTCCCTGTTACCAGAGAGCTGAAACTGAGATTCTAGCATGGAATTAAGGATGTGAAGTGCTGAAGCAGTGCTTCCAACAGCTAAAAAATGCACTGTAGGATCTCACTGCCCCAAAGAGTGCCCTCCAGTTGGGCTCTTTATGGAAACATCAATATGAAAACTGCAATGACCAGGTGAGAGGTGGCAGAAGGACAGGGGTTCATTGACAAACACGCCAAACTGATCTGCATAAAGAAAAGGTGGGACAAGACATGACACCACCCAAGAAATCACCCAGCATGGCTTGAGACCTCCTGCCCCAAGAACAATTATGTAATTGTTACGGTCTCTTAACACCCAACTGAGAAACCTTTTTATTGCATCAAGTTCTCATGTCTAGACAGATACACATCCCAGAATGAATCACTACCTTTGAAGACCCGAGCTGAAGAGCACTCCACGATGGAAAGCCACTATCTGCACATCAACACTTGGGGAAAATTTTCTGGAGACAGGTTTTTCAGAATGTTTCACTAAGGTTTACTACCTGTGAGAAACTCTGGTTTTCCAACAGCGTCCTTAAAGGGCTGATAAGAAAGCAGTAAAAACTTAGTAAAGGAACCTCGTAAACAGAGTCCAAAGTCTTCAAAAATATCCCAACTTTGCCTCCCCAAAACAATAAAAAAGCTACCAAAATGCATAAGCAAGGCAAAAATACATGGAAAAAAACCTAACAGGCTTTAATTAATCTCTTAGTCTGATTATGCCTTTCCTAGCAACAATGATTCCACCTCCTCTCTGTCTAGGAAGTTTTACTTCTTTGTGAGACAGAGCCTATCCCCTAAATAATTGGAACCCCTCTTCTGCCTCTTTGCTTTGGCCTCAAAGGCTCTTTTGTTCCTTTTCAGAACTGCCAATCAACTTCTCCGCAAAATGGTTGCATCTTACAGAATTCCCTTCCTCAGTTGTTCTGGATGATACCCAGCTTTCTCATTTGTCCTCTTGGAGGTGCTCCTCTCCCTGGCAAGGACATAGGGCATCTCCAACATGAAACCTGTGTTTTAATTCAGCACAGGGCAAAGGATTTGGTGAAGGTGTTCTCAAAAATTGCCTTCTCAAAACCACAGTTTGACTCACGTATGCCCCCAAACAATCATACATTAGCAATTATAATGATCTTTAATTAAAAAAAGAAATATGTTGCTGCTCTTACAGATAAGGATCTATAGAAATACTTGTATAGGTGCCATGAAAGTTTATTTTTCAAACTACATTTCACTGAGGGAATTTTTAACTACCTTACCTGCATTACTCGAATTCTACTCTAAAACAAACTTCTTTGAAGTTTTCTTATTAAAAAAGCTTTTAAAATAAGTAGTTTGAATTATTTTTCTGTGAACTATCTAATCTTAAGCAGTAAAAAGTTAACTCAAGTCATTGCACTTGGAAAAAAGCAATGAAAAAGCAGTAGATTCACCCATCTTGGCCTACATTTTCTTTAAATTTCCTCTAACCTCTGATTGTTATAATTTTTCATGGTAAAGCCTTCTGAGTGTTTTTAACCAGCAGACTTTGGCTTTTATACTGGAAAATCTGCTACAGAAATGTCACTTTCATTTATATCTTCAGATATAACAAAGTCATTAATGCAGTTGATTCCTAAGAAAATTGTATTTTAGAAACTTCTTCTAGCTCTAGTACTGCATAGACACATCTAACGCAGAGCACAAGGAAATGATACTTTGGAGATGTTACACGTTCTAAATCAGGGGAAGAAGCTGAATACTCACTCTTCTCGGTATGAATATCACTTGTCAATGATACATTTCATTCCCACTCTCTCCTAGAGAGGAGAGCTACGCTCTCCTAAGTACATTTTGTAGCTGCACTCACATTACTCTGTACAGGGTTGTGCCTTGGATTCTAAGGTCTCACAAGACAAGAACTATGGGGTTTCTCTTCAGGAGATTCCATCGTTGTCGAAACCAGAACCCAAAAAAACCCTCCCCTCCTGGCTTTTAATCCTGCTCAACACCAAATATTGGAAGCAAGTTAAGATCTATGAACTAACAGATCTGGCCTCTTGCCACGTGCCATATTAAGATGCCATATTTAGCTCCTCATTCCCTAATAATCAGACATTTACCCCGTTCCCTCCATCCCTTTCATCTACTTCCAGTGTGCTGCCAACCAAGATGTCTCTCACTCTTCTCTTTCTTCCTTCCATTTCTCCTTGCTCCACACACTTAGCGATGGCACTGGAAAAGGGACTGTTGTGCTCCCTCTGCTGCCTGCTGGGCTCTGCAGCAATACAGCAAGAGGTGCTGAGGAATCAGAGTCCTCCTCGGCAGAAGGAATTACTAAAACGTGAAAACTCACGCTCTCACACCCGTGAAACCCAACTGGGCCAAGCAGGGAAACCTCTTCCCATTATTCTCCGTGGACCTTTTGGCGTGGCCTGCAAGGAGCGAGGGGAAGACCGAGAGTAGGGAGTGAAGCACAAGAGTGGATGGGATGGCAGGATCTGGCTTTGGTTTCTGGGCATCCCTCGTGGAAGGGGCTCAGGGCTGGCTGCAATGTTGGTGTCACACGGTCCTTGGCAGCGCTGCTCTGAGGTGCAGAGCTCCTCCCACAAGGCTGCCTCCCATGGGAGCACAAACTCCTCTTCCTTCCCTTGAGGAGGCCCTTGTCAGGGCTAAGAGTAGGGAGAAGGACTGTGGACAGCAAATTATCTAAAGAATTCTCTGGAAATGTTACCAACATGGAGCGCTCTGTCCCTCTGCTCCAGCGCCCGCAGCCCGGGTGCTCTGTCTGTCCTTCCCACGGGTGATTCAGCAGCAAAGAATATTTACTGTTATTTAACAATGCAGTGGTCTACAGACATAACTTATGACTCAACAGAAAACACACTGGGCGCAGACCTTCTGAAGAAATGATCAACAGATTGGGTCTTGTGTTTAAAAAAAAAACCCCAAGAAAACCAAGGAAATATTTTATTTATTTGAGGATCATATGAGAATAAAATGGATGGAGTGGAAGATACCTTCCTGCTGTTTTTAGAAATTACAGTCTTGGTTGAATATTTTTAGAAATAATTAATATTTTGGGTATTATGAATTAAGTGAAAGGTTCACTGGATTCTGTCTGAAACTTCTAAAAAATAAGCCTTCAAGTCTTTGTTTATGTTGGCAAGTAACACGGCTGGGTATGAAAGCCAAAGGTATGATTGACTACCTCACATATTTTACAACTGTTACACTAAATAGGTATTTCAGAATTTACATCCTTACAGAAGGATCCTTAAATAGACTTTCTTACAGTGCTTAAAACAAACATACTTTAGGACATACTTCCTGTTTCGTTACAGTATTTAACATACTTTAAAAAAATAAGTTTACTTTTCCCGCAACGAAGATCCAAAAATTCAACTTTAAGGGTACAAAGATCACAGAAACCTACCCTACTGTTTTTAATGCACTGGAATTGTTTAATGAATACCCACAAATCCTTCTAAAAGAAGAAACATCAGAAGTAGTGAAGCCTTTCAAACAGGTTAGTATACGTGCATTTAGCACTTAAACACCAAAGGCATGCCTGCATATTGCTCAGAATGGAAAACTCCCACAACTGAAACTCAAATAATAATTAAACCCCAGATCATTGATTAGATGTGCCTGTTACAAACACTGAAGAAGATGATACTGACAGTTCCCTCCACTTCCTTTGGCTTTGCGTGGGAAAAAACTCACAGGGCAAATTCATGCAAAGGGATGCAAACTGATTTTTTGGTAGTGTTTAATACTCATCACCGACTTCCAGCGTCGATAAATGGCTTTTATGTCACCTGTAGTTAGAGTTGTGTATCAATCTGGCACTGGCAAGACCAGTGGCAGTGAGAGAGGCAGCTTTTAATGACACAAATTCATTTATTCGGGTTTTCCGAGTTTCCAGGTGAGCAAACCAATGTCCCACCATTGCTCACCGTTCCCACTTCTTTTCAGCATCGCTGCCACTCCCACTCCTCCTGAATCCTCCACAGGGGCTTTGCAACAATTCTGTAACTCTCTTATTGTTTCTTAGCAAGGACATGGATGTTCCTCCTCCTCCCCACTAACAGCACTTTTCACTTACAGAGGGAAAATGGAGCAGGTTTCTGCAGAAGGGGAAAAACAAGGACACAGTCTTGCAAACCCTCGGCAGGGAAAGGAATCTCCCCTAGCAGTTAATTTGGGAGGAAAGGCAGAACTGGTCAGAGCTACCAAGGTTGGTGGCGTCCTGCAGGAGCCCAGGAAACAACTGAAGGATTAATCGTATTTTAATCAGAAGCCAGTCACGGCTTCTGCTTTAACTTGATACACTCAAAGGTACTTACAGTTCTGGGAACTAAGTTCAGCTTATTAAACAAACCATTTTTCTGCACTTTTTTTGCTTTTCTCTCTGTGATGTGTGATACAACCTCTTCAGACACAGTTTTGGGAAGGAACCAGATAAAAGTTGATGCTCAGGATGTCTGGGAAATAGTTTCCAAAAGCACGTGGAGACCAGATTTCAGAAGGTACAGATGCAGGTACATCTCAACAAGGGCATCCAGCTGAACCCCTGAGGTTACTCTATTTGCCACACCTACAACAGCAGGCTCCCGCTGGGAACTTTGCTGTATTTTTAGATCATTCTAAATAAAATACACAACATTTTACTTTAAAACAAGGCACAAATGACTCTGGAACACAAGGCTATGGATGCCCTGCATGCTGCAGGAATTCGTGTCCCTGCTCCCTGTGCTGCAGCAGCCACTGGACTTTTGGAGTTGTACTTGAGCCCTTTGTGCTCTTTCCCTGAATTCAGAGAGGGGAGGCCGAGTGTTTAGGATTGTTCCTCCTTTGGTTTGCGCATTTCAGACCAGCATCCACAAACGGACCCTTAGAAAGCTCACATGCTATGCACGAATAATATCAGTGCACAGCATATTAAAATGAGCAAAAAATTAGCTGTATAGTTATATGATGGGTATTCCATTAAAACAAAAAAAACCCCACTTGCAAGCAGGCACAGAAATCTCATTATTTCAAAGCACTGCTGAACATTCACTGATTGCAGTTGGTGTTCTGAGTTCTTCAGCTTTTCATTCCCTTTTACCTAGCACTTACATTTTAACTCCAATCCCCGTGAGCAGAGAGCCGTGCCTTCCTTCTCACTAACAATCACCACAAATTTTCTACCCTAAGTAATACAGACTACATCTCGTGTTGCAGGGGCTATTTTTACTTTTAGGAGTAAAATCTAAATCTAAATTTTTATCTTTGCCATCTATCCTTTGCAAAGAATTCTTTTTGCCTGTATATGAATATATCTAAGCTTGAAATAATGACTTATCTACGACTGCGAGCACGCAGAGTCCATCCAGAGGGGATTCAGCGTTCCCTCAACCATCCAGAGAACACACACCAAGGCTCACACCCAGGCCAGACCTGTGTAAGAAATTCTATAGAAATCTGCTTTATTCACAAGCATTCTTCTGTTTTAGTTGTTATCTCATGTGAAACCATTCCTTCTGTGGCCTTCATCATTTTCAGAATAAAGAACCCAAAATTAATTGCAAAACCTGTGAGCATTCACCGTAAATCAACAAATCATGTACAACTTAGCCTGTACAGTGTCCAGCCCAAAAACCACAAACTGCCCTGAACTTTTTCTTTCTTTCTTTCTTTCTTTGCCATCTATCCTTTGCAAAGCTGTCGTCTTCTGCTTTCTTGCAAATTCATGCTTTTCAGGGGGTTCTTGTTTCTGCTGCCTTCTCAGATTACAATTTCTTTTGTGTTAATTAAGCTGAAAAATTGAAAGAATGTCGCTGACTCTACAAAGAACACAAAACAGGCTTGCTTGAGAGGCTAAAAATAGATCGCTCTGTTCAGAAGACAGACGACTCAGTCTTCAAACTATTTGTACAATGTGAATTAATTGCAGATGGCCAATTCATTTATTTAGACCTCTGTGACAGAAATGAAAGTGCTACTGCGATGATTATACATCTGCAGAAAGCTCCTTTCAGGTACTTGGGGCTAATGGAAAACCGGGAGGCAGCGCTTTGTTATTTTCTGCAAGTCAGTTTGTCAGAAACTTTTCTGATGTGATTATCCCTGTGCAGCCTCCCGGCCCCTCTCCCAGCTCAGATTTAAGACGTGACACTGATGTACACAAACTAAAGTTACAATGGCCCGCTCACATGTACTTCTAGCACTCACAGTGCATGCTGTAAATCAGTTACATTCCTCCGATTAAAATCATGTTTTATGATGTAAATGTTGTAACAAAACCCGCCCTGATTATTTAACTTATCTGAAATTAATGGCGGTTTTCTTTTTTTATACGTCTCGGTATTTGTTTAAAATAGAATTTAGATTTTTTTTTTTTTTCTTTTTTAGCCCTTTCTCCTTAAAAGCAAAAGAAAGCTTAATCTAAAAAAATAATGTTATTGATTTAATGGGAGAGAATTCAGGAAAATCTAAGTGGAAACTGATATTCCATCCTGGCTCTTAATGTTAGATAAACGGGAGGTTTCCAAAAATACCAGCTATTAGACTAGGGCCTATAAACTGTAGCTGTGAAATAAAAATACCATTGAACTAGATAAATTGTTTGGGATACAGAATGATCTGTACTAGAACTTTACAGCAGATCCTGAACAGCATGAAGCCTCCTTTGTGCTAGAAAACTAGAAACGCTGTCATTTGGGAGTCTAAACAATGCCAAGAAAAAGAAACTAAAGATCAGAGTCCCTTTTCTCTAACGCCACTGTCTCTCCTTTGCAATTTTACTACTTTACAGTCTCTAAATCCTTGTTTGCAGCCTTGCTGACTTGAAAAATGTGCAAAAGTTGATCCACACAGGGTCTGAGCTAACAGGGCTGTAAGAAAACCTCCCAAGAAGTTTCAGGTGATATGGTATCTGGCATGCTGATAGTATCACAAAGATTACATTTTTCTCTTACTTTTTAAAAATAAATTAATGTTGCTGCTTGCATTTCAAAGTATTTATATTACGTCTTACAGCTTTTAAATCAAGACTGGAGTTTTTTAAAGGCATTAGGTCTTATAAGCCAAAAATAAAGCTTGATGCAGGAACGAATTAAACTTTCTGCCTAGACAAACTATTGTAATCTATTAAAATTAAAATACCGGTCCTTGCCCCTGTTCAGGCTCCTTACAAAATACCTTTTGGGAAGTTTCTTAAGCTTAGTGGTTATCCCAGATTTAGAAGGGGGCAGGCATAACCCTCTACCCTATATTTTAAGCTATATTCCTTTGCTGCAACTTCATCCTAACTCCCACCAAGGTCAAGGGAAACAATTTGTTTTCAAGCAATACAAACCGGGCTGTGCAGTCAGGCTACAGCATCTTCCTCCTGCCTTTATGGACTACAAAAAGAAAAGTTTAAATAGAGCTACAAGCTTCTTAACAAGAAAAAAAAAAACCCTTTCCTCAGGAAAGAAACTTCCTAGGATGCCTCTGAAAGATGACCTCCGTCCTGCAGGCTTCCAAATGTTTTCATCTGCTTCCTGGAGATGCAGGTGATACCCGAGGTGGAGCAGAGGACAATAAAGCTGCTAAGTAACAAAGGTCACCTGCCTCCAGCCGCATCAATAAAAAAGGCTGAGCTATCTCCTTGGTTCAGAGCAGGATCCACCGGAGCAGGGGACACCCAGCACACAGCCTGCTCCTGCCAGGAGCACACGTGCCCCTGCCTCATTTTGGGGGAAAATGGAAATTCTTTGATCACACAAAGGGGAGGAATCTGCTGTGCCTCGGGAAGATGCAGTGAGGAAAATGCTGCTGGGAAGCAGCATCCAGCACACAGCAGCCAAGCGTGTCCCGATGATGAGACGCTTCACAAGCAAGAGCAAGAAACCTCCTGATTTTTTATTTATTTTCCACTGTAGATATTTTTCCTTTTATTTATACTCTGTGGTAGGGCAGACTCCATAGGGACCATGTCCTTACACAGACACATCTACCCTCCTCGCAGAAGAGAAACATCCTTGTTTACTTAAACTATTTTAGTTACACCTAGTTTTTGCTAGTTCTAAAGAGTTTTGTCTTGCTTGTAAAGTAAACACCAACATCTCTGACAGAAGTCTCACCTTTGAGTGCCCACTCTTGGTGGACCTCATAAAAGGTGACATAAAAACACTTTTTTTTTTTCTTCACTGCTTGCCGAGATGAATAATGTCAGCCAAGGTCTTTGTAATAAATAAAATGCTCTCAAAGCATTATCTGTTAAAGATAGAGGAGAGCAGAAGTGGAAAATCTTTGCACAGAACCAGAGCAGGGTCTGGTGATATAAAGCAATACACTTATCAAACATCAGGGCTGCAAAGGAGGACGGCTGGACCCAAATAATGCAGTCAAGGGCTGGGTGTCCTCCCAGGGCTTCCCAGCCCGGGTAGGATTTGCAAAACCTCCAACATAACACACACAGAACCTCATGCAGAGCTGGAGAAGCATTTTTACAGACACTGATAAAGCCTGACACAACACAAACAACCAGAGCCCACAGGGTCATTTCACTTCGGGTGCATCTGCTCCACTGAAATTCAGGGGCTAAAGGTACAAGACAAAGCATAAAATGCTGGAAAATGCACGTGGAATATCCCCTACCTCCACACAAACTCTCTGCCCTGCAACTAAATCCCCCAGAGGTGAACCAACAATTATTATTGAATAATAAATCCACGTATTATTGGAATAATAATCTGTAATGTATTAATTTTTCACCAGGATCCCACAAGAAGGCAACCTGTAAACTGACAGCTCAAAACTCACTTTCCAGCAGCGACATCTTTGTAATAAAAAAAGGTTTTTTTGTTGTTGTTGAAGTAGCCTTTAATGGGTAAAGATGAAAATTCAGTGTCTGTGTGCTCCATGGGCGGGGGGAGCACTGGACAGAGAGAGTACTTAAGTAATGCTTTAGCATTTTTTTTTCCCAAATTCGTAAGGAATTGTGGTACACATCCCCTCTAGTGCTTTGACTACATATTTCTAAATAATTTTTGAACCTGGAGGAGTGCTAGAACTTAACATCTCTGTTGAGAGCACAAACAGGGGAAGTGTAAACCCAGCACACTCTGATTGGGTTTGTCCCCTTTTCCGGTGCCCCACGTTGGTTTCTTGGAAGCATCCCTGAGGCTCCTGCTGAAGGAGGATGAAGTCAGAGAGTTTATATTAGTTCTTGCATCTCTACAGCCCCTGTCCCAGCAAAAACTTCCCTCTCTGGATGTAATTAGAGCTCAAGGAATAGCCTGTCTTCAAGATGACAGAAATCAGATTCCACTATAAAAAACACAGAGAAAAACCTTCGTTGTACGGACTGCAAGATTTCCTAAGTACTGAAAACCAAGATATCCCACTGTTCTTCAGGATGACTGAGAAGCTGCAACATTCATGTTTTCAAATGTCGCTGCCATGTTTTTATTTCCTCATCAGGTTGCATGAAAGAAGCACTTTCTTTCACTTTGTTGAAAATCCAAACCATCACGTAAATATCAACATGGTTAAATTAAAATAAATCCATCATCCTGTAAATTTTTAAATAAATCAATATACTGCTATGTTTTGAAATGGTATAAGACAAATTTTCCCCCCTCTATAATTCAAAACCAGCCTTAACCAATTACTCCAAACTTTTCCCCAGACACATCTCCTTTGGCTACACGTTTCACATGAGAATTTCCAAGCCAAAAAGAGCGTTCTTCCACAGACAAAATTGGAAATGAGAGATTGAAATCACCCTAATGATAGGTACTGGGTTATGCCTTTCAACTATGGATGCGTGCCCGTATCTCTACAATTGTGACAATATTTTTCCAAGCAGAGTATCACGCTGTATGTAACACTGAAACTTCCCGGTCTCTCTCCCTCTCCGCTGCATGGTTACCATCTTATTTTTATAAGCATTCCATTCTGGGGCTGGCCCTTCAGCTTTGGCAGAGCGAGGCAGCTTCTGCTTTAAAGCGGCTATTTTGCAACTAGCTGCTGCTTGCTGCATCCCTCTCTCCCAGCCAGGAAGAACCTGCAATGTTTTTCCTCTCCAGCTCCCGAGAAAACGGCGCCTTCCCACAGGTGCTACCCCTAAAACAGAGCCCGTGCTGGCGACGACCGGAGCCCACCGAGAATGGCCACGGTGGGTTCGTTTCTGGCTTTTTTGGGAACAGCTGCAAAACGGCTGGTTTGAAACGAGTTCGGCAAAAAAAAGTTGCTCGATTCCCATCCTGCTCACGGCTGGCATTTCTGCTGCCGGAGTAGGCAGGCTGGCATCAAAGGGGAGTTTTCACTGCCACCCCCAAATCAAGGCATAAACAGCAGAGGAGCCACAAACAGCACCACCAGGCACTTCTGAGCATTGCTGGCTCAAAAGCAGTGGTCAGCAGGGCAAGGGTAGCCAGCTTCCCTCTGTATTCTGAGTGAAGTAACTACTGTGTGAATTAACTTTACTTGAGCTGTTCAGCAGTTAGAATCCAGCCCTTTACAAGTAACAATTAATGTTCTATTTTTACCTTAAAAGCAAACAAACATAAAACCCCAAATGAGTGGATTTAGAGCACCCAAAATGCTAAGCAGTGCCTGGAGGGGAGCTCTGCCCATCTTGTTCATCAACAGCTACCTTGTTGTAGAGGTGACACATGGTTGTGTCCTCCCCATTCTCCTCAGCCTTTTAATTTGCTGTAGTTAGGAATCTCAGACACAGGTGAACTGCAACCAAGAGAAAAATTCAACCCTGGTCATCGTCTCAGAGGCATCTCAGACTCCTGATATGTCCAGGAGCTCTCAGGACACTTTTGGCTGACCCTTAGTCCAGATCAGACATGTGCATCAAGGCAGTTAGTACATCATGGATTTTTAGCAGAAGTTCCTCTCTGCTCTGGCAGGCAGTAATTAGATTACGAGAATTACAGAAATGACAGGCTGCTTGTCTACTCTCTGTATGGACAGCCAGCAACAGCTTGGAGAAGAGTAAAGCACTCAGATTAGTAAAGGGATGAGCTCAGTGTAAATCCAAATAATACCAAAATAATATGTATTAACAAATAAGGTCTCTGAACCAGCACATTTACTGCTGCCATACTCATCCTTATCCTCTCCTGGCTCTCTCACCAAACTACTGATGCAAAAAGTCCCATGTATGAGGCCCTCTGGTCATTTGCTTTTCTAGATCACCTCAGCATCGGGCCTTTCCCTGCGCCCTACCCCTTGCCCACACAGCTGTTAGAAAACCCTAAAGAGGTGGGAAAACACTGGGAACCTACTTTCACAGCACGTTGGCAACCGCCGTGACAGCGTGCCAGAGGCTGGCAATCCAGATGAACGTAACAAGCATTCAGCTTTGCTTATAAAACTCCCATATTCAGCACTGCCACAACACACAGCTTTAAAAATTAGAGCGGGGTTTTCCCATATATGGGAAGGGACCTGCTGCTGCTGCAGCAGCCTCCCTTCGGCCTGCGCTCTCCCCGACTGCTCGGGGGTGATGCTCCTTTGCAAGAAGCCTGTACCTGCATTATTTCTGTACTGGGCTCGCTTGCCAGCTTGACTAAACCCTGTTTCAATAAAGCATTTTCCCAACCCTTCCATCCGGTTGCGTTTGTACAATACTTGGGTGCTCACAGCTGGGGTCTGAGCAGTGGCATCAACCCCTGGGGTTGGGCTCTATGGGAATGCAGCCCCCTTAGGAGGCTCCCTGGGCTAAGGAGCTCCACTTGAGACCCCAGGGTAGGATCTAGGGATCCCACTGGGCCAAGCTTTAACATTCCTTATGTGTGACCCATGAGCCCCCAGGAGCAGCTGGTTTTGGGATGAGCACTAACAGGCATCTCCCTTGGCCGTGGGAGAGCACCTCAGCAGACACATTGCTGCAGAGCCCTGGATGGAGGGTGAAAGACCACGCTCCGGAACCACTGGCGGCAGTTGCCAGGGGTTTCTTGGGAATATTCTGTTGTTTTGAATGTATGGAAATCATAGGAATCTGTGCCAGGACCGCAGCGGAGCCACCGCCGGCAGCTGGAGACTCCTGGCTGGGAGCGGTTCTTGCGTGGGTTTGGGAACTCACGGAGCCCTCTGGACTCAACCAGCCCACAGAATCCTGACCCCGGCTAACTGCACGAGCAGCAGCGTGTATTTATAAACTCCCTACACAAACCAGCAGGATGAGCAGGGCTGGGACTCTCCAGCTGCGGCTCTGGTTATGCCAGACAGCTGCTGTGTCCAAGCGCTGGGAGAAGCGGCGTTTCCTTGCAGGGGACGCCCTTTGATACTCGGCAGGAGCCTCTCTTGGCAGCTCTGAGCTGCCTGAGGGACAGAGCTGGGACTGGGGGTGTTTGAGGAAACCAGCAGTGTGCACTCAATACCTACCTGCCTGCACCCCTGACTGCAAGGGATTTGCAGAGGGGAAATAAAAAGAAGAAATCCAGAGCAAGCGCTATTAATCACTACACAACCACGACTACGTTTTCTTTTCCCCCGCAGTTGTTAAAAATCAAGCAAATCAATCACACATGCCTTTTGAGCTTCTTGGCACACGCTTCATGTTCTGCAGGTTTCCTGGGGGCTGTCCATGCGAAGGAGACCCAGCAGCAGCTCCCTCTCAACCTCACTGCCTGTGCAGCAGGAATTAAGCTGCAGAGCTCGTGAAAACTCTGTCTCAAAACAGAACCAGAATGACCCGGCAGAAAGAAATTTAAATCGCAGGTTTGTCATCTCTCTTGTTTCTGTTATGAGCATGGAAACGTCTATTTAGGTAACTGAAAGCGTTGCATCACTTTAAGAAATGTTAATTACATCAGTGGTTTTAATGTAAAAAGTTTTTATTCCTTTCCAGTTTTCTGAAGCCTTAGAAGTGTTTCAAAAGGAATCCTTCCCAAATATGCAAACAGCAAATCAATACCCTGAGTTTTTTCGCCAAGCTTCCTTCTCCCTACATCTTTCACTCAAGAAAACACGATTAAAAATACACTCAAACATGAAAGGGATTAGAGTTGAGCAGGTCCAGTATTGCCAAAAAATGACAGCTAATCACCACCATCGCTGAAGGAGCCCCAGCTTCCCCCACCCGGAGGCTCCCCTGTCACCAGAAGCGATTTCAGGGTCTGCTCCTGCTGTGGCACACAGGGGAAGGGGGATCTGGCAGAGCTGCTCCTCTCAGACACGCCTCGGTTGATTTTACTACTTAAATCCTGCCAGGAGTAAGTTGGGTTCTTCTTCTCTCAACAAAAAACCCTCAGCATTTTCATTGTTTTAATTAACAAACTTTCCCTAAGGGGTAGAAAACCCACTAAGGATTAATAGCAAATGTCATAATTAGTACCTCGCTAATTGCATTCATTTGTTTAGAAATGTTATGCCACACCTGCCCAGAATATTAGTTTTCCTGGTGTTCATTTTTTTAGTATTTAAGAAAATGCTACAAAATTTGTTTTCATTACAAGATTTGGGAATTTATAAAGTTGCAAAACAAATTTTTTGGTATTACTTTCTCCCAGCATTTAAGAGATCCAAATTTCTAATCATGGTTACTGTCATCAATTTCCCTACTTTTCCTTAAAATTTAGATATTGCAACTGCATGTTTAACACTATGGTTACAGTTCTCATTTAGGACAAAGGTGATCTAGCACTGAGCCAGTATAAAGGTACAGAATAATCTTCAATGTAAAGCAATTCCATATGTCTCCATGCCTTTTAGCATGGAGTTTGTAGAAGTGCTAATAAAATTAAGTATATTTATCTGATAATAATGCAATACTATTTATATTAAAAAGGGGACCAAACTCAAATTAAATTAAAAAAAAAAAAATAAAAATTCTGAAAACCATTGACTCTATCCATCTTATTCATCTAAGTACAAATTAGGAAGAAAGCTATTATCCAATATTTAAAATTAACAAATTTTATTTCTGCCACCTCAAACTGAATGCATTTAGGGTAAGGGAAGGAGAGGTAGGTTCCAAGGAAAAATGCAAGTATCAAAAAAGTTGATTCCACCCCACTCCCTTATCCCCTTACTGTGATACCATGCAACAGGAAAAGTTTACCAGGAAAAATGATAACGATCTTTTTTAGAGATCATTTGGCTTTGCAATTACTGTCTGTTTTTTTCTAACAAAATATAATTCTTCTGTTAAGTTTCTAGAAAACAGTATTGAATTCCCTACCATGCACCCAAAAATTCTAGTTCTGTAAAAATCATTCTGAACAAGCAAGGGCTGCAAGATCTCAGCTGTGACTTTGCAGAGATGTTCTCCTTACGCTGTCAAAAAATTACTCATTTTTCACTTGTTCTCAAAACTCTCCAATATATCCTCTTTAAAACAAACAGATTCTGCTATTTTAATATTATGTTATCCCTTTCAAATAAAATGCTAAGTTATCAATGCACTCTAGATTCTGATACATACACACAAATATTAAAAAATTATTTTAGAGGGTAGTAAAATCCCCATGAAGCATTTAAGTGCTCACTGTATATGTTTGTACTCTGTGAACAAACAGTAAAACCCCATCAAACTATTAGCAAGAGGGGAAGTTAAATTTTATTAATTACAAGCAACAATCACAGGATCGATTTCTTTCAAGCTCAGGCAAATGAAAAAATACAAATGTGGAATTCTGTTATTTAAAACGAGCTAATCCCAGGAGTTAAACCTCAGCTGGCTGTTATCAATTGCCAACATGCCACCTGTGTTCTCCAAGCTGGGAAAACATAACAAAGTGTTAAAGTAGTTACAAACAGGAGGGAAAGAACTCAATAGGCAATGCTAACAATTGAACAACTGACAAATTAACAGAGCCATGTGTAGAAATACAGGAATTTCATATGCTATAGGTCGGCACATTTATATTTCAGTAGTGAGAAAAAAATTCACTTTTTTTTTTTTAAACTTTCATTCCTGCGCCACCAATGCAATTTGGAATTAAATGTGTATCATTCAAAAATCCCTTGACACAAAACCAATAAATGGCACATCAACACATCACCATTTCTGAGAATGCAAATCTTTCCTACCTATGCAAGGCAATAAAATAATTCACTTATAAAACAACTCTATCTTGTGCTCACTCATCTTAAATCCCTTTGCACAATTTACCATCTCCGTTTGATTTCTTTCCGTACTTCCAGGGGATTCATTTCAACTACATTTGAGCTTTTCCCCCCCCTAGTTCTGACTTCGTAAATTATGAAAGACAGCAGCTATTAAGTATGTAAAAAGGTAACAATATTTAAATGACAATCCCTGGAAAAAGAAAACCACTCTTTAAGCATGAAATTCCCAAAAGAATAGAAATGGGCAAGATGTATTTCAGACATATGACTATTAGTCAACTATTGTTGAAGTGATCCCATTATTAAATAGTCAAGAATTATTTGTTTTACTTATATAAACTATCCCTCTTTTCTGGGTCTGGAATAAATTAGCACATCCACATGTTTCTTTGTTTACTATGCCAAGAAGAATGACTAATATTTTTCGATAATAATATTTTGATAAGAAAATGAATGTTCAATTTAGATTCATAACGGGAGTTTCTGCATCATTTTTGTGTGCTGAATCAAATTTGAAATGATCAAACTAGAAGGACTGGAACAACCTAATTTAAAAACAAAACAGCTTTGCTCAAATACAAAAAGGGTTTTTTCTAGGTACTCTATCAAACGAAAGCATACTCGTGCTTTCAAAAATATAGTGGTTAAAAGATTTAGACGG
The DNA here is from genome assembly GCA_013396955.1 of Regulus satrapa. Classification (NCBI taxonomy): domain Eukaryota; kingdom Metazoa; phylum Chordata; class Aves; order Passeriformes; family Regulidae; genus Regulus; species Regulus satrapa. The sequence goes on from VWZN01002258.1 coordinate 1,524,212, forward strand.
GCTTCATAAGAAATATATTTAAACATCAAAACTAATTTAAAATGATCTAGAGAAACAAGCTGTGGAATGTCCAATCCTTAAAAAAAAAAAAAAGAAAAAAAAAAAAAAAAAAAAGAAAGAAAAAAAAAGAAAAAAGAAGTAATGAAATGCTCAGGGCTTAGCCTGCTGAATACAATTAAGGACATTCTCCTCCTTTCTCCTTTTCCCAGATAAACGCCCTCCCTTCCACCTCCAGCACTGCAGGGCTGCACCAGACCTGGCAGCACAGGGAGGCATCAACCTGCCCTGGAGAGCCGCATCAGTAACGCCCGATGCAGAGCCCCTGTTAATGGCATTTATCACGTTTTGTTTCCCAGTTTTTCGGCGGAGGGACACCCCGGAATGCCACAGGTCCAACCCTGCCAGGGCACTTCTCCACGCCCAGCCCCAGCAGAGGTGTCCAAAGTGGGCTCCTGAAACACCCACCCCGTCAACCTGGGCAACGAAAAGCCAGGTGGAGACTTTCAGCTGCTTGGTTGGGAGGGAAAAAAAATAAAATCTGATTAAACATGTAATTGCTTCTGAAGTGCTGGGCCTCCAGTTTGTCCCTGTCCCGTGGCTGGGCAGCTTCAGGAACCAGGTCTGCCTTGTCTGTCACAACAATTGTTTCTGCCTCAGTTAGCCGGTCCAGCCAGAGCCGGCACATTTACAGCCAGAGCCATAAAAGATGTGGAAGGAGATTTCTGCCAGCGCTGCCGAGCACGTCCCCTGCCCACC
>VWZN01002258.1:1525310-1544592 GCA_013396955.1 Regulus satrapa
AAGTTTCAGCAAACAAAACAAAACAAATCCATAAAAATCGTCAATAGAGTGCCCAAAGCTCGTCCTCTGCAGAGTGCAGGGTCCGCTTTGATGGTTTCAGTCTGCTGAAGGGCTTTGCTTTGGGGTTCCTGACTGGAGCGCAGCGGGGCGCAGGGCAGGGGCGGATCGGCAGGGAGCCGTTCCCAGGAGGGTTTCAAGAGTTACTGCACGTTTATTTCACCAGATGCTATTTTTAACCGCTCTGTTACTATTTTTACCCGTGTCAGTGTTTTCCATTTGCTGAACTCTGTCCGCAAGCCGGCCCCGCTCCCCCCGGGTCCCCTCTCTCCCAGCGCTTCCATCTCTTTTCAGGCTGCACTTTTGGATCTCTTCAAACAGCACCAGAGCCCGCTCCCTCCCCCGCCCGACGATACAGATCTATGTATCTCTGTCTATAGAAGCAGAGCAAAGTCCACGGCCAAAGCTCCTGCTCTAACTTCATTCCTCTCCAAACACATTCCTGCCAACGGGGAGGGGGGAAAAAAAATAAGGGGGGAAAAAAAAAGAAACTAAAAAAGCAAACAAACGCCACTGTTGCTAAGTTTTGCACTTTATACCCTTTTATATTTACAATCCGCTCTCGGCTAAAAATAGCAACACATGATCCATTTATAACTGGCCGGACATGCCCCGCAGCCGCCGGCGGGGCCCTGGCTGATGAAAGGAGCTCTCTGCGTTCCTTCTACCTGAGCTCATCTCCCGCTTAAAGGGCTCAGACAGCTCCGCTTCCACAAAGCGCACATTGAAACGACTGCTGCCTCCCGGGGAGAGCGGCACAAGGGACGGGAAGAACAACAAGAACAAGAACAAGCCACTGCAGTAAGCCGTGGCCGCTCCATGCCCTGCTGGCCGCCGTGCCCCCGGTGCCCAGCAGAGCTGCTCGGGGCTGCGAGCGGCCCTCACCGCCACAGGGCACGGCGGGGCTCCAGAGGCAGCCCCAGCTCGGCTCCATGTGCGATCAACACGGTAATGAACTCACCACGCAGCAGTGTTGGGAGCCACTGCAGACCCTGACCCAGGGGCAAGTTCAAAGGTTCTTCTATAAATCACCTCAGAGATGGAAATTACTCTAGACATGGCCTCAGAGGTGGCTCTGGAAACAGCTCGTGGATTGACTCCAGACGAGTCGAGATGCTTGCTGTTCCTGGGTTTGGGTGTGGAGAGGGGCTGGAGGACAATGTTGGAGTCAGCTCTAGAAGCTGGTCTAGGAGTGGCACCACAACTGGCAAAGGCAAAAACGCCTGGTGTTATCTGCAGTAATTATTCATCCGGGAGATTTTAACCATGAGGGATTTATTCCTTCACTGACACCTTCCGAATTGGTTGTCAGAAATTCCCATTAGCACGTGCAGGGCTCAGAAGCTGCACATGCAGCAGGAGGAGCTGAGCAGAGCCCCACATTCGGTGAAAGCCTTACCGGGAAAAAAGATCCAGGTGCCACACTAATGTCACCTCCCCTCCCACATGGCCATGCTTGTGTGTTTTAAAATCTCTTCTCTTTGGAAGCGCAGGTTTCCCCATTTTCTTCTCATTGCTAAAACAAAGAATCCCGGCTCAAGGTGGAGGATTGTAGCTCACACATCACTGAACGGTGGAAACAAACACCATGCCGCAAGCAACAGTATTTGAGAGAAATTTATCAGAAATGTGCAAATCCCAGCTACTTAAACTAAGGGGTCAAACCCTCCCAAAGTTTTGAGACTTTAAAGGGAAAATACACCTTCCTGTTATGAGCCTTTTGGGAACACTTGAAATGTTTCTCAGAACTCTTAAGAGCTAGAAAAAGTGGCTTGTTTGGACTGACAGCAGAAGTTCAGTGCCAGTGCTCCACGGATTGTAGCTGAGGGGAAAAAATAGCAATAACCACGGTGAGACACAGAGAAAAAAATGATTGTAACAGTTGGCAACATCATTACCGGCATTTATTCCTCCTAATAGCCCCATTTCAGTTGCTTTTCTGATACTCTTCTTGATTGGCTTTTCAGTGGGAAGTCACATCACCTCCAGTCCTGCCTGCACAGGAGTTTTCAGGCTGTATTTTCCCTCCATAGTCCGACCACGTATGCACTCACATGCTTTGTTTATACAGGAACAAAAACTGTCCATGTGTACCACTGCCTGTCCAAAATTTTACATATCACCAAACCAGACATGCAGCTGGCTAGTCAGAACTCTTGGAGCTGTACTCTTTGTATGCATTATAATTTTTTTTTATTATAATATACAGATTTTTACCATTTTCCATTTGCTTTTAGATGCCTGCTACAGGCAGGGGTTCAGACTAACCACCTCCCATGATGTGACATTAGCAATCAAGTGCCATTTGCAGGCTGCTTTCAGAAAGGCTAGAAGCAAAAATCACTGAAAACCATGATCCTGAAAGTCATTAATAGGAGAATGCAGCAGTGGTTCTGCAAATGCTTTTTCGGGAGCAGATGCTTTAAGCAGGGAAATGGAAACTTTGCTGCCACATTGCTATCAGTGTTGTTGCTGTGTTTGCAAGAAATCCTGATTGTCCTCCCTTTTATCCATCACCAAGCTGCTGCAGAATGACACCCAAACATGCAGGCAGAGGCACAGGAAGATGGAAGCATCCCTGGACAAACCTGTCTTGCCATGGCTGCTCTGCAAAATATTTTTCTGAGCAAGAGGCAGAGTTCAGCCCAGGGGCTGGGGGTACTTTCCAACCAGGCAGAGAGTGCAAACCTCTCCAAAAGACCTGAATTAGCAGAGAATTGCTATGCCCTGGGTTTCAAAAGCAGAAGCAAGATAGAGACAAAAAGGTACAACTTCACCCGAGCTATGAATAAATGCCTGCACAGTAACAGTATAGAAATTGGTATTATTATTAAAGCAAAGTATAGCTCGACAAACTTTTCTCCCCCTGAAATAATAACCCATTGCAGATACCAAACCGTAGCCAGAGGACAGTGGCAGCTGTAGCCCAAGCTGGGCAGGTACAGCCCCAGCTCCCGTGGGCAGGCTGACCCCAGTCTCACACCCACAGCACGGCTTGGGAGAGGCTTCTCCCACACACCCGGAGTGCTCAGCCCTTCACTCTGCACCTTCACTTCCCTGGCTCCTTCTCATTGTCACCCTCTTTCAATCTGAAACCCACCCTCAGTCCTTGCAGCTTTGGCCCCCTCTTCTGTCAGCAAAACCAAACTCCCTGGTCATGTTCCCCTTGAAACTTTGCCAAATAATACCACTTCCCTTTGTTTCCTCACTTTCTGGTTTTGCATTTTTGGATGTTTCCCCCCACCCCTTCTTTCTTTCCCACCCTCCTTTTCGGAGGGCAATGGTAGAGGTGCAAAGAGAGCAAAGGGATAATGCAAATTGTCCCTGCAACACCATAACACACGGTGTGATGTATCTGAAATACAGTATTTCACACACAGCCCCTGGTCCAAAACACCTGTGGAGCCTGCAGGATGTCTCACCTGGTGTACCTTTAGTACACCTTCCTCCAGCCTGCAGCAGGGAGCACTGAGGGAGCTGTAACAGGGACTGAATCCAGTAACCAACTCTGCACAGCACTGCTCCGGAGTGATAAAACCCCCAGCAGAAGAAAAGCCATCCTTTTTCCTCTGTGCCAATCAAAACCAGCCCGAGGTCACCTAAGGAAGGAGCTGTGTGAAAGTCCCCATGTCCAGCTGAGAGAAGCACTTGGGCCAAAGGCTTTAGAACTTCCTTGTTTAAGTGGCCAAAAAAAGCCCTGGGCTACTGAATTTCTGGCCACTGACCTTTGTATTTGTTTGCTTTAAAGATGTGTCCTTATTTTTCTCATAAGTCAAACAATTGAATGATTTCTAAATTCTCTTCCCTCTGACCTCTTCCTTTCTTCCTGTTTTATTCCAGAAATATTCATTCAAGACTAAAATATAAGGAGTGGGTATGGCCCAAATGTTGCAATTCCTCATTCCACAGATTGCTATCACTATTGCAATTGTTATTCCTTCTGGATCCAGAGAAACCCACACAAAAGGACACTACAGAACACACATTTGAACAGTATATGCTAGGAATACGAAATAAAGACTTTGAAGTATCTTTACAAAAATACTCCTTAATAATTAGGAGGAAAGGGCATTACTTTTACACAGGGAGAGTTGCAAGTGATGCCTTCTGCTCTGAGCAATGCCTCAGATGTTCATTTTGTGGATACAGGTAATTATCAGGTGCTGTGATTGCACTACCCTCGTGGAATCATTCCCTTAGGCTGAATTTGCTTCTCCAGACACAGCAGCATCACTCGGCAATTCTGCTTTTGAACAAAGCTGACTTGACCTACTTTGATCAGACGTGCTGGGAGACAAGAGGTGGAGAGCTCAAGAGAAGGGAATTCTGGAGAACGGAGGAAATCACACAGACAGCTTTGTCAGACAGCTGAGAGATGCTGCAATTCTAGGAGCCACTGGGGCTTCATTACTCACAAGTTGAGGAGTGAGTGCAACCAGGGCTCCCTCCAGCAGCTGCCTCAAGGAGAGCTGCAATTCTGCTGGCAAAGACACAGTCCAGTGAGTCCAGGGCCTACAGGCTCCTTGCACAACCATAAAAATGGATGTTTAGGATGTTTAGGATGTGTAGCACCTCTAGCAGACCACAGTTGTTTTACACTGCCATAGTTTTGTCCAGTTTACACCATATACCAGTAGTGTGCTGGTTAAATCCACAGCCTATCCGATCCCTCAGTACCAAAGGAGAGTGGATTCTATGCCTAAATCCTAAATTCTCTCAATGAGTCACAGCAGAGAAGGATCTGCTCCTGTCTCTGCAGCCTACACTGATTAAGATGGAAGCTGCAGAGCAGTTGATAACGCTGTGCACTGGGCTCTGCTGGCACTGAGCATCCCAAACTCCAGATCAGCATCCTGCAGGACCTGCCCCATGGAAGCTCCTCTGCTCAGCTCTCCTTCCACCATCACTTCCAGCCAAACTGCTCCTGAAAGCACCTTTCTTACCACAGAGCAATTAAAGGGAAACTCCCAAGCCAGCACCCTTCCCTTCACTCTGGTACTAATTTAAATAGTCTCACACATTTGTGTGAGCACTCAAAATTCCACCAAAAATAATTTACATGCTTTTACCGGGCTAAATGTGCTGAAGAATTAAGCCCCAGCACATGACAGTGTCCCATGGGACAGACACCATCGGGCCTAGGAAGTGTCACAGCACTTGAGGGCGCTGCTGCAGTAAAATTAACTCACCCTAAAAACCTTGACTTGGGTTTATTATGAACTCAGGTCTTCTGTTAAAATGTCAGTGCTCCGTGTTGACACTGACTTACATTATTGCTGTTACACAGTGGCCCTATTTTGGTAAACAGTGAGCAGAAAGTTAGTCCTAACATTAAACATTCAAGGTTAGCACCTAGTTATGCCTTCAAATATTTGCACAAAATGATAAAGTGGAAGGACGACACAAAACCAGTTTTCATTCAGATTTTTTTTTTTTAATTACAATTTCCTTTCTTTAGGTTAAATGAGACAGTTAAGTGAGAAAGCATATGTGCTCATGGAACTAAACAAAAAGAAAATTGGGGGTGCAGATGTAAGCACCCATTTCTCTTGGAGGGGATAGGAGAGCTGCTGTAGTCCTTCATGGGCATATTGATGATCCTGTTGTCGCATCTTTTCCCTGGTCTTTAACAGCATCCTCCCTGCAAGGGCTTCTTGGCCCTCGTGAATAAACCCACATCCCTCCTGCACCTTCCACCTCCACTGCATCCTTCCCACATGCTCTTTCAGGAGCCAGGTCCTGCAGGATGCTGAAGCAGTTTGGGATGCTCCCCCTCCTGGGAATTGTTTTCCTAAGATTCTATCCCCAGAACACATCTGCCTCCAGTGTCAGGTCATGGACTGCTTTGTTCTCCATGGGTTATGGTAATGTTCCAGCTCTTTCTGAACTAGTGTAATTAGCTCCCCAATTTTGTTCCTGCTTCAATGTCAAACAAGCTGGAGGGAAAAGTCTTTTTTGAGTGAAGTTATAACTTGCCAGTATGCATTTGATAACTTTTTTTTTTTTAAATTATAGGACTTCTGTATTTTGTTCTTTCTCAGTTTTGACTGGCACACTCAATGGTTTTCATTGCAGGAGTTACATAGTTTTCTCACAAAAAAGAAAAACTAGGAGTGAACTAGGACTTCTAACTTTGATCAATACTGACTGCTTAACAGAGAAAGAGTAAAGGGAAAAAATGACAACAGAAAAGACCTTTCACAACGATTTTTGATATTTCTGCAGCCCTGTATTTCTCCATCGTTTTATAACAGTGCTCTGTGTCCTTAACAGTTTAATATTTAAAAATTCCATTGATAGTGTTTCAGAAAAAGCCTGACTTTAAATTTGAGAAAACAGAAATATGGTAAAGGAGGTGTGCTGGACAACACATCCAAGAGTATATGAATTGCTCTGCCAAGGATTAGGGACAACTACAGCATTAGTCTTAAAGAAATAAATCAATGTACGGAGTACTGCTTATATGTCAAAAACCAACTCCAAGTGTAAAAAGGGAGGGACGAAGTTAATAATGGGAAAACAATCAAAGAAAAATGCCCTAAACCCGACACTTGCTGAGAAAAGATAAGAAAACAAAGAACAGAGCACAAAGTAACTCAGCACTTTATCTGCAAATGAACGAACCCTTTTCACTACAGTGTTCTGTGGTAGTGAAGAGTTATGCTTAAAAATCCAAGTAATAGCAAACAGTGCAGGACCAACTTTAACAGTTCTAGATGTGGCACGATACCCATCTCTGTGTTTATAGCACATTCCACCCTTGAGTTCTGACATGGTGAAGCCCTAGAGACAGATCAGGGGCCTTGGGACGGCAGCAGCCCGACGGCCGGGCTGTCCCAAGCTGAAAGGTTTTCCTCAGCTGGGCTAAGTTTGTGCTAAGGAAATGCTGAATTAACTCTAAGTAACGCCACTAAATAAGTGGTTTTGGGTTGAGTTAAATGTTGCGTTTCATCTTCTGCCAAAGATCATTGATTTTGGATCATTCGGTTTTGATATTTTTGCCCAGGAAACTTTGGTGTGATTTTCAGTCGCATCTGTCTGGTGGGGATTTCTCCTTTGTGCTAAGAGAGAGTAACAAAACCTCAAGCAAAAGCCGGGGCTAATAAAGGACCCAGGGTGCCAAAACAGCTGTGGCAAGGCCCCAGCACTGCTGTCCTACACCTTTCCAATGGGACCACTTACCCACCAGGACACCTCCATTTGGCAGGGCTGGAAATCTTTCAATCTCTTTTCCTGCCGACCTAGCAATAGCTGGAATCTCCTTTTAACAGCCAGCAGAGTAATTTGCTGAGCTTCAGATTTAGCATTTTACCACGATATATGAAAACCTCACACATCTGCAAAGTTCAAACCTTCTAGGAACGATTCCAATAAGATGCTTCATGTTTCCTGCTCCATGCAAAAATAGAAAAAAAAAAATCTCATCTATAATTGACCTTGACAGATATTGAGAGCATTTGGTACCTATTAAAACTCCTTTAAGATGAAACCCTCTAAGCTATAATAAGAAACGTAAATCTGAACTTTACACCATATTCTGTTCACTGGAAACACTACCATGGTAGGTTCAGGCACTTATTTTCCATTGAAAAGTATCTTGAAATATATACAGAACTAACTTTTTAAACATTTATTGAGCAAATAAAACCCTCCTATTTCATCCTACACATCTGCTTTTTCAGGCAGACTATTAAAATTAGCTTGGAGATCTGCATAACCTTGTAATTTTTCTTCTGTCTGGTCCACATATATGCACAGGGAACAGTTGGAGAAATGCAAAAAATGCACTGAATTGACTTTTCTACTGAGAATTATCCCTACTTACAACTTGGAATAGCATTAGAACCTCTATCTGACCACATCTAGGAAGCAGAGACAAAGCCAGGAACTCTCACCAGTGAGCAGCTCTGTCTTGGTTGACACAAGGGCCGCTGTCATCAGAGCCACAACCCACTGAAGTGTCAACAAACAAGTCCTTAATCAAAGGACAGGAGGAGAAAAAAATATTGGTGGTTTTAGAGGTCCAGGGACACTACTCCCACTTGAGAAATAAGAAGGTCCAGCTTGGAAATAGGGCCAAGCCAGCCAAACCCAAGTGTTTGACTGTCCCTTGAGTTAATCCGAGGAAAAGTTCTCTCCCCCCAGCACTGTCCTCACTGCTGTGACCAGCTCCTGAGGGCGAGGGTCCCTCCCAGAACTTGCTGTGCTGAGACACATTGTTTTCCATAAGCATCTGGGTCAGATGTGACATAATCCCTTTCTGGAGGAATTTTTTTGGGAAGCACTGGAAAATTGCTGCGAGTCACAGAAGCAAGACTTTCTCTATGCATAGTAGGATGCAGGTGGAAGATAAAATTTAAAAACTAAAATAGGAATCTCTTCTTGCACAAATCCCTAATGGCCAAGGCACACACTCTTCTTTTGACATCTTCACAGGAGAGCTCAGCTGAACCAAACTGCCCCCACTGACCTAACAAATTCATGTCCTCCCAGCCCTGTTCCCATGGGGAGCTGGCAGGGAGCTCTCCCACCCTGTCCCATCTCAAAAGCAATTACAGGTAACCTTAAAAGACTTAGAAACAGCACAGTTTAAATTGAATAGTTTGCTATTGGCCATGCTAGTGATATTAGCTGAATAACCAACAAAAATATTAGAATTTCTCTGGAATAAATTCAACTATTTAGAAACTGATATTCTGAAAAGTATCTCTGATCGTAAGGCTTGTTCTGTGTTCTGGTGGATTTCTCATTATTTCCTGCATTTTCCATGTTTGTCTGTGACAAAGAAGAACTCAAGGAAACACTCCTGAGAGTCCACTCATGTCCTGCTAGAGCAGCTACCCCCAAGGATTTCACGAGTCCACGTCACATTTTGTTTGCGTAAGAATCCTCTACACCCCTCCACGGAAGTTTCAAGTGATCCAAGCAAGTTGTTCACATTAAAATTGCAATCTCAAATGATTATTTTAAAATGACAGAAAATTAACCAGTCTGAGGTGAAGCTTTACAAGTATCTCTGGAGCCAGAGAACTGGGCTTTTGCTCTTGATGCAAAGAAGTATTCAAAATACATTTGCCATAGTTTAACCCATATATCAATAATGTAGCCTGCATGAAAATGCTGCTCTTTTAGAATAATATACCAGATAATATTCAGATTTCCCATCTAATTCTAAAGACACAACTGCAACATGCAAGCAAAATACGCTAGCCAACTCCTTTCGACTATACAAAGACTTTTTAAAAAAAATTATTTCTGGAAGCCCAGCAAAAACTGGGCTTGAAATCTCTCAGTGGAATTACATTTTCGTTCAAGCAACACCACATAGTTTGGAAGCCACGGAAAATATCTATTAAGGCAGTTGCTAATTTAGAGAAAAAATGACCCCATCTGGAACAGCGTCTGCAGCGCTGTTCATTGCACCACAAGAAAAATATTATTGTACTGCAGCGTGTGAAGCCTTGTAACAAAGATGACGCCAGGTCAAAAGAATCTCACTTAGAAAGAGAAGTTGAGGCTAAGGTCTTCCTTTTACTGTAAAAGATTAAGTCCAAAAGGAAGTTTAACACGAAGGAAAATAGATGAGCTGAACTGACAGCTAACAATTTTTTCCCCACCTTAATAAACATTTCCAGCTCCTAGAAAATGTCTTCCAATAATGTAAATCAAGAAACGTAACTTAGGAAGTGTTTTTTTGAATGTAAAGAAATTTAGGCATTGCAAGAGCATTTTAGAGCAGTTTGTTCACGTAACACTTAAATAAGTTAAGAGATTCCAAAGAGAAACTCTGGGAATTACATTCCTGAGTTGGAAACTGAGGTGCCTTAAACAACAGTGAGGGTAAGTCAGGTATTTATTGACAACAGCTCAAAGTCAGGGCGAGTAAGGGGGTACCAAAACTACCAAGATGTGGAACACAGGGGTTTTTACACCAGGTGCTTGCCCATGCAGTACAGTACCCTCCTCAACTGCAGCATTAATTGCCACAGAGGTCTATCAAAACCTCATCTTCTCAAGAAACCCCAGATGAACACAGCCCGTGCAGCAGCAGGGGGGTAGTGCCAAGGTGCCCTGGAGCTGTCCTGGGCTGCCTGTGACACACCTGCACCTTCCCCACCACGGCTGGCCACGAGCCATCGCCCTCACCCTCCAGCCCAATTCCACATTCGGTTATCCAGCAGTGTTCCTAAGAGAGGGGTGCTCTGTACTGGGTCAGTTCAGTGGGAAATAAAGATATAAAGCATTCTAATATTATGCCAGGCCTGTTGTTGAGTAATCCAGATTTTGGATGGACAAAATAGCAAGCAGTTATATGGGACTACAAACATCTGTTTTCAGGAGGTGTCCAGATCATTAGCAGCTAATTCTATCTCTCTGTTACATTCCCTGCCATATGCTGGGGGATAATCTCTGCAAGCAACAGGGATTTTCATCTCAAATCCTAACAAATCTGCTCTACAAGGCTTCGTAGTTTTTCTTATGTCACTTATGAGATAATACCTCTAAGCTGCTCCTCTCTGCTCTTTCTATTCCTTGTGGATACTCCATCACGGCACCCCAACAGCTCCTGCAACCTGCCCAGTAAAAACTGACAATTTCTCCATGCCATCCTGGAAAAAAATCCCCTCTCTTGTCAAGAGTGAATATAAAATTTATCTCTTGGATAAACCCAGGCTCGGGCTCTCCCCTCACCCTATAGATGAATGACTGCAGTAGATTTGAAACAATCTTGAATGAACCGTGGCAGACCAAGCTCAGGGTGGTGAGGGTTTGGTGGTCCTGCCTCCTGCCAGCCCCCCAAGTGATGAGAAGCTCCAGCAACCCCAGAGTTTCCACCGAGGCCGCGAGCGGTGCCGCTGCTGGCCAGGAGGGACGGGGATATTTTTATCTCCTCTTCGTTCCCACCCCTGCCAATCCAAAACAAACTTGAACTAGTGGGAAAGATGGTTGGTGATGAGAAAAGGATTCCCTGGCTCGCTTTGTGTGTCACCACGGGAGAGGTGGATCGGTGCCACTGCGGTGGCACAGCTGCATCAGCCTCGGCTTCCCAGCTCTCAGGAACCTTCCCAGACCAAACCAGCAAACCTACTGCTGGATTTTTAGCAGCCGAAAAGCAGCACTCAACCACATAAGTATTATGTAAAACGATCTTTTTCTAAGTATATGTTTATTGTGCACAGAAGAAGTGGATTTAATTACAAACAACTGGAAGTTTTTAACAGGCTGGATTGCCCCCTACTCCCTTTTGAAAAACTAAGGTTTGGCAGCAGCTTTTGGGTTTCGTTGCAAGTCTTCTAAGTATTTCCTTGGAAAGACTTTACACTTGGTCCCAGGCAAGAAGTCAAAATCAACATTTAAAAAGCATGCCCTGCATAATTTCCAGGATTCAGCAGCATTAAGGTATACTTCTGGAGGCCAGGAGGAGAACTGCTTTTTGTGCTTTTTGACTTTGTGCATAAAGCTGGCCTTCAGACAGGGAAGTTTATATTCCAGATAATATTTTTAACTACGTGTGGTCAAGTACATAACTTATCAGGCCTTTCCTCAGTCTCCTCCCAAAATAATCCTGAACACTAAATACCTTTGCACAATTTCAATTTTGCTTAGACCTCTACTAGAAGCAACAGTTTCTCAAACCTCCTAATGGAGAATAATTCAATGGCAAACAAAGCCTCAAATAACATTTTTTAAAATTCCTTTGTGCCACAGGTGTGACCCTGTGCCTCGCCAGCGGATGGAGTGTCCAGGTGGGATGGCAGCACACAGGTGACTCTGAGGGGACAGTGCACATTGCCCTTGCTCACATGAGTAACCCCACTGGAATCACCAGGATATATACACGTTTAGGAACCATCCACTCACAATTCATTTTTGTTTGGGGAAAACAGACGAGAAGAAGCATCTGCCTGGTGAATATTTGAAGTGCTGTTAAAAACAAATACATATTCTTCTGAAATATGAGCAAGTGAAGTCCTGCATCACTCACCAACTAAAACCACAAAATGAGGCTGAACTTCACAGAAGCTGGGAGAAATGAGAGTACAGGTAGTGTTAAAGGATCAGGGGAGAAAATATCTTTCAGCTTTTACAGTCTAAAAGGAATTTGTTTCATGCTTTTCATCAGCAGCGAGAAATCAGTTGTATCAAATGGTGAATTTCCTGTGTGGAGGTAAGGCAGGGAAAGCATCAAGACAGTATTTCACAGAGTATTTTTCTTCCAAGCGGACAGTTTTAACTGGTATTTATAAAAAACCCAAAACATCTGAATGCAGATTTTCAGCTTACAATACCATGCCCTTTTCCTCAGTATCTACATTTCCTCCCTATGCTAAGTCCCAGTCACACAAATCCCTCCGTGCTCCAGAAAACCTCCCAGCTAACCAGTGATCCTGAGGCTTTCTGAAAACCAACCAGGAAAAATTGCAAACCCAAACAAATACAGCCCACAAACTAAAAATTGTGTTCGGTGGGGAGGGTGGGGTAGGAAAGAGGAAGAGGTGGTGTTCTTGCAATGAGGATGACACAGAGAAAGAGAAGGTCAAACCCTAAAAAGTGCCTTTTTTCCCTCATTTCTGCAGCAGCATCTCCTCATCAGAGCTGCCAGGCCAGGTCCTGGGTGCCCCAGGGAGCAGAGCACCCTTTTCTGTGAGAGCTGGGGGCAGAGCAGCTGCTGGCTCCCATCCAGCCTCTCTGTTCTCCATCTCTGCACTCGGATGTGTTTGCCACCTCCACAAGGAGCCAGCACAGCTCATCCTCTCCCAACCAAGTGCCTGACAGGATTGCCCAGCTGCTGGAGTCCCACTGGAACGGCGGAAAGCAGAACTGAAGAGTCAGCAAAGGCTGGAGAATCCCTTCCAGCAGCCTTTGGTCCCCGCAGGGGCTGGCACACAACTGTTCCAGGCTATCAGTGAAATCTGAAATCTCTGCAACGTGACAGGAACAATTCACACTTGGGGCTCAGGTTCCTGGCTGCCCAAGGGAGCAGCACACACCTCACAGGCTCCTCTGCAAGGCAGCCTGAGCAGTCAGAAAGGGCACAAGGTGTGACTGATTCCAAAGTCAAAGGAATGCTCTCCAAGTGCAAGCATTACATTATGAAAGCAACTTCTTGGAGTTTAAGTCTCCTGTAACATAATGCAGAGGAAGCACAGCTGTGACAGTGCTCGTTCCCTCTCCCAAAACACTGAGACAGAAGTGGCTAAACAGAGCAAGGCTGCAGATTGTGAAACTGCAGCTTATTCCATGCTAGGAACCAACCCATCCTCCTTAGCATCCCCTTTCTCCACTTGGCAAAATAAAAATATCAGCTTTCTGACATCTGTGTGACACCTGCTGCCTCCCCACATTCCTCAAGGCAGAGAACACCCATCAACTTCTCTGCCCTCTTAGTGACACACAGATCTTTAAAAGTGCTGCCCAGACACAGGCACTCTGGGTTTTCTTTGCAGAGGGAACGCATTAGAGGAAGTAAAGAAAACTTTGGCTGGGCTATTTATAAAGCTTGCATGGCTTGGTTCTCAAATGCTTCACTGAGCAGGGGAACAATAAGAATAAGTCATGGAGTTCAACTTCTCAAGAAACATTCTTCAGGTCTCAATATCTAAACTATCGTGGATTTATATGCCTGGTAACTGAGCTTTCTCATGAAAAGTATCCGAGTTGTCCTCACACAAGGGAATTGCCAAGCTCTTTTCCTGACATTTTTAAATTGCGGTAATTAGAACGAAATTCAGTGAAATCATGCATATTTGTGAATAAGGACACTCCCAAATTTAAGGGAGCCAGGGAAGAACTGCATGTCATTAACTGCACTCCTCCAGGCTTTTCCTCTAGGGCAGCCCTTGCACAGGAGACAGTTCAATTTAAGATGTCCCAGTGGAGAGTGATGCCAACAGTTGCACAGAAGCAAGCAAGACATTTTGCCTGCTCTGGAAGCAGATGGTGCAGACCAAGCAACAGGATCACAAGCTCCAAAAAGTCAAGTCAAAAAGACACCAGTGTTGGGGTGGAGTTTGAGCTTTAAGAAGAAAAATTCTCGGATAACTCTAAAGTTGGATCCATGGCTACAGATAAATGCATTCTCTCTAGAGTGATGGATGTTGATCTTTATGCCACCAGGCATTTAATGAGGGAATAAAACAGATTACCACTGCACAGGAAAGGGAGAAACTATGTACATTTGTGCTGCTGTGTGACTGCACAGGCAGCGTTGGTCCTGGGGATCAGGGGATCCTTCAGACTCCTCACCCCCTTCCCACAAAAATTCACGCTTACAACGCATGCACAGAGCATCCCTTCAGCATTAGCTACAACTTCAAAAGTAATTATTTTGCAGTTCAGAGAACATCCACCTTGCCTCATACAGCACTGCCGTCCATTAGCAGCCCTCCATCCTCACACACTCAGAGCAGAGCAGCTCCAGCTTTTCACACACCTCCCACTGCCAGACCCTGTTTGAAGCAGCTCAAACTTTGCCAAACTTCAAATATGCTGGCTGAAGCTCTCCACACCATGTGTCTGCCTGAGGCTAATGATCTCTTTGTTTATGTGGAGGAAAGTCACTATCAGGAGCTCTCAAGGAAAAAAAAACAAATGAAAACAAAACCAACCAAAACAAAACAGAGCAGGAAATGAGAAGTAGTTTGCCTCTCCCCTTCCTTTGAAATTTCAAATTGAGAGCAGGAGAGAAATTACTTAACAAAGTGATCTAAAGCACAGAGGTGCCACTGCTGAGGACAGGAAGTTGTTCTGAGATTCAGCAAACAATCACAAATCACATCACAGGTGCAGCCAACATTGCCTGCACAATGGGTAAAGCTTTCTTAAAGTTTGCAAAGCTTCCGTTATTTTTGTTTAGGGGCGACCATATTCCTATCCAGAAGAACTCCATTTACCAACTGAAAAGGCATCACGTTTTGGATGCAGCAGTGGGAACTGGGTAGGAGTCCTCTCACAGAGGCTCCTCGTGGCAAAGGAAGATCCCTAATTAGCATTCCACCCTCCTTGCTGTCCACAGCAGGATTGTCATGCCTGCACTGGGAAGTACCGGGCAGATGGAAACCACAAAGATTTCCATGCCCAAGTTCTTGTAGTATCTGCTAATTACTGGGAGCCTTATTGGAAAATATTGTAATTCCTTCACCGCTAAGGACAGTCCATTTGGAGAAGGGCACACTCCTGCCTCTCCAGCTGCATCACAGGCAGGCTGCTACAAGATACATCACAGGCATTCCCCAGGACTTTTTAACCTTATTCCTGCTTTTCTTAAAGAGAAAATTTAACCCCAACTTGGTTTAAGATGTTCAGTGTGAAAAAATCTTGTTCTTGAGAATCAGGAAGCGCCAGGATAAAGATTCCCTCTACATTTTTAGTCTATTTTGTCATGTACGTCTTTGACATGATCTTCTGATAAGGATAACATGCTTTTCAGCAGGGTGTGCACCCCCTCTTGCAGCTCATACTACACGGGGCACAAGAAACAAACTGGTTGCAAGTGAATTAAAATCTTGTCAACAAGATGGAATTTTGTCAGGAATTTTGCCTGTCTTTATAACTGGGTGTCTTCCTTTCCCATCCCATCCCGAGAGAAGCGGTGCCAAGATAACCACCTCCCTGGCAAGACAGGGAATCACCACAAGAGAAGGAATATTTTGTGGGATTTGCCATTACAGGCTACCCTGGAGAACCAGGCCAGCTCCAGCCTGCTACAGAGCAGCCCTGAGAGCAGCACCCAGCTTCCAGCTGGGATAACCAGCTGTGCTTCTCGCTCCTGGGCTGCCCTTCAGAGCTCCTAAAGATCCCTTTGCAAAAGTGCTGAGTGTTCACAACAATGAGGTTCATGATCTAAATACAGGAAGTATTTACCAAAAAAAAAAAAAGTGTTTGGCAAAGACAGGGCACATAAAATCAGTGGTGCCTTTGGAGAATTTCAGCTTTAGCCTTTGGTGGCGTTTCCCCCTGCAGCATCCACAAAGGAGGAGGACACCACCTCATTTCACAGCAGTGCCATGCACTGACATTTGTGAAGCATTCAGAGCCTGCAGTGATCAGCGCTGCAGCAGGAGGAGTTCAACAGTTCTTTATTCAGCACAGGGTAGGGACGGAGTGCCACAAGTAGGGCACAGGGTGACACATTGTATGAGGAGGATAAGAATATTGAATTCACTCATTCACTACACAGCATCCATCTTGCGCCCTGAAAGAAGTACCAGCCCTGTGGAAAAAAAAATACAATGTAAACCATACAAGACAGTCTTTAATTATATATGGTGGGCAGGGGCTCACCATGCAGCACACACAGAGAGGGTGACTGTGGTCAGTCTTCACGCTGATATTTCCCAGCTTTTTAAAGTCTGTTTTTCTTCTGTATAATGTATTTTCCCTTTAAAAAATCCCATTTGCATACCCTACATTCACATTGGACCAGCATAAATATTTCTGTTAAAACCATTTTTACTTAAGCACAGATGTAGGAAAGATTCAGAATGGTTATTTTATAAACTTTAAAAGCTTACAAATTTTAAGCTTATGAATTTTATATTTAGGGTGACAAGTGCGTATCTCTCTGTTCGTACATTGATATCCACAGTTCCTTTTCAAGATAGGAATAAGCTACAAGTACTTCTTACATAGGCAAAAATTCAGCCTTAGAGAGTGAAAAAGCCAAGTGTAGAGAGATTGGCAAAGCACTGAGAGGACCAGCCCAAGTTCACTCTCTTATAGCAAACCAAAATCATACTTTCAAATCTTCAATTTAAAAGAACCAAAATAAAATAGAGGAAAACCCACATTACTGTCACCAGTAAGAAAGCACACGGGTAATGGCATTGTTTTATGACAAAGTTTAAAGTTTTCCCCCCATAACCACAGAGTTTCACTTTTAGAGTTGGGATTGTTCTCCAACAAAAAAACAAACAAACAAAAAAATCCCCCAAAAACCACCACAACCCCAAAAAACCAAAACAACCCCCATGCAATGAAAAATCACCTCCTATTCCCAGCAGTATCTCTGAAATCACACTATGCTGCCAACATAACAGCGATTGTAATCTTGAAGTTGTGACTTGTACAGTTCACTAAATAAAATCCACTAAGATTACACCTGGTCGAGCATTTCACAAAAACAAAGCAAAAAACCTCCCACTACTCTGCTGTGAGTTTAAAGTCAGATTATCGCCTCCAAAACAGAGCAGATCCAAGATCTTTGCTTTACTGAAATTAAGAGAAGTTCCAGGGCTTGGGATTTTATCTTATACAACTACAGTGATGAAAAAGGACTGAAAAATTATTAAGTAAATCAATTAAATGCCTAAAGCTGCCCAATGAGTAACTACACTGCACACCCCCCGAGCATCCAGACAAAATGATTAACTTCTCCTTCCAAAAAAAGGAACTTGAGCGATATTTGGAGTAACAGATGTGTAAGTTACACCCTCACTACAGCACAGACAGTGACTTGGTGCTCTCCCTGTGTCCTGAACAGCCCAGCCATAGGAAAGAACACTCCACATTCCCAGCACAGCCCTTGGGAGAGCATGAGCTACTGCAGCCATATGTTACAGCTAATTTAGCCTTGGGGACAGGACAGACCTGAGAAGTTTTGATTTAAAATCTGCTGCTGTCAGAGAAGGAGCTGGCACAGCTGGTGCCCCTCGCTGTCCGTGTCAGCTCCTACAGGAGCGTGCCAGCCTAAAATTTGGAACACAAAGGAAGAACTCCAAACATCTACTGCAACTTTGGCTACTGAGCTTCAGCCCAGCCAAGGAGACATTCCTGGCTCTGCACTTTTCCCCCACCCTAACTCCATTCCTTAGAGGAAGACTCAGCTGCAGCTTTAAATCCCAGCTGGACGCTCCTGCCCCCTGCATTCAGCATCACCCTCCTGCTCAATTTGTGTGTGCAACCCCTAAGCACAGACACACTCAGCCGTGGCAGCAATACCTGCTGGTGTACGTGAAGGATCATCAAATGTACCCCAAACTTCATATTCCAGTTTAGAAACAGACAAAGCAACAGTGAGAGTGGGATACAGGGGAAGGAAACTAACTGGAAAACTGACAGTCCTCGTGCAAGGAGCAGGGAAATGGGTCTCTTAGGCATCCCAAGATTTACAAGAGGGCCAAAAAGTGACTTCCTGCTATTCAAGTCCAGGCTGAAATATAATAAACGACTGCCAGCATAACACTGACTCATATCCATCAGATTTATAAATCAGTGCTTCGACAAAGAAGGCTCTGTTGGCTTCACCATAGACAACTCTAAACCCCTCAGATGTGTTGTTTAACCCGCTCAACGTTCAATGTCATTGCAGCAAAACCCAGCTCTTTATTAAAAAACCAGACAACTGAAATACTGCCTACAGAAGCCTGTATCAGATAGCCTTTATGACTTAAAGGCTTGCAGATTAACATCAAAACTAGCCCCGCTGTTGGATTTTTTTTTTCCCCTGACTTATTTAATCTACAAAGAAAGAAAAGTTCTCACGGCTCCTCCTTCATGCACTTGTTCGCTAGAGAACAAGCTGGAAATACATTAAAACCAAAGACCAAACGATAACACACCTACAGGAATGGTGTGCTTGAAAGGAATGCACGTCGGGTAGAGGTGTGATTCCTTACCAACAGCCACAGCACACGAGCTTTACTCTTCCCACAAGTTGTTGCTCAACCCCCTTCCCATGAGAAGGAGGGACACGTTTATGAACAGATTCGCATCAGTATAGCTGCAACCACATCAAAAGAAGATATCCTTCTGGAATAGAAACTTTTGCCACCAAGATGCAGAAAATTAGGCCCAGTATTGTTTTGTAAAGCTCCTTAAAATTCTGCTCCTGTGTTACAGGCTGCAAACACACACCAATTAGAAAAAATGCCAGATTTTGCTGTTTATGCCCCCTGGAACCTTGCACACTTCAAGGGCAAGAAGCGCTCAAGTTTTTGTGACCATTTGAAAATATTCTCTGTTATTCCAGGATGCTCAGGGTAACCTGCATTGCACTGGCGGCGGGGGAGGAGAAGGAGTAGAAACATTTCCAGCCTCCTGCGGCTTACCTGAAGGCCGCTACACGACTTTCTAAGCCCGTTTGGGTTGGGCCGGTGCACTACACGAGCTCAGACAATAAAGCGCCTTTCCGTGGGGCAGCCCTCGGGGAGGCGATGCCGGCGCTGTCACCGGAGCATCCCTGCGCCCTGCGGGCAGGGAGCAAGGGCTGCTCCGGGATGGCAGC
>VWZN01002258.1:1550070-1579196 GCA_013396955.1 Regulus satrapa
AAAAAAAAAAAAAAGCAAGCAAGCTGCCAGAGAAGCGTTTCAGTTGAAGTAGCAAACTCTTACTCAGATGTACGATTTGGATAAGGTAGCTGAGTGTTTGGTGTAATAAGCAGAGCGCAGCTGTATGTGCTGGGGCTCAGCCAGCATCCTGCCTCGCTTCAGAGCTCCCTGCTGCAAGCCCTGGGTCCTGTGTCAGCTCCTGGGCACGGAATTAACGCGGGGCTGAGCCCGCAGCGGCTGACAGGGCTCTGTCAGCCTCAGGGATGGAGCAGTCACAGACTTTGGGTGACTAAAACCTGAAGTGTGGCAAGCCCCAGGCCTGACTCTGCAGCCCACGGGGTTTTCTGAGGAACACTGCAAACGTGGGGCCCAGCTGATTTGGGCACCGATGGTCCCCGCAGATGCTTGTGAAAAAGAGAAAGGGCAAACAAGCAGCAGGGAGGTGTTGTGGCCATGGGAGGATGCCACGTGGAAGGGGATTTTTAGAGTAGCATGGACGGGAGGCTCGAGAGAAATGGAGACTACCATCAATTTTCTCTTTGAGTGGAAACAATCCCAGAAATCCTTGTCCCTGCTATTCCTCACAAATACTTGTTATATGATTGGGTCAACAGCATTTAATTTTGGCCACAATGTATAATCTAATTTTTTAATGTCAAATTTGCCCTTTGATTTTAAAGACAGCTTGTGCTGTTCAGGTTCTGAAATAATTTAAAACAGAATTAGCTGATTTTACAGCTTTATAAATCTCTCCTGGTTGGCTCCAGCGTAAGTAGGTTGTTAAATTCTACCAGGAGAGATTTCATCATTTCTCTGAGTGCTGCAATTTAATATTTGCCATTGAAGCACTGGGTCAGGTTGACTTTGCCTGCTAGTCTTCACTGTTCTCATGCAGCTTTAAAGGAGAAAATGTCAGAGAAACAAGGGATCCACTTTCTTGGTAAAAAAGAAAAGCGCAGAACACGAAAGCACCTCTGGCTGCGCAGGACAGGGGATGCGAGGAAGGCTGGTGTCCCCGCTGCCAGCAAGCCCTGGAGCAGCCTGGCAGCTCTGCCACCGAGCCTCTGTGCCAACACACAACTCCAGAGCCAAGGCAGAGTCGGAGCTGCCAGGACCACGGAGGCTGAGCACGCCCGGGCTCTCAGGAAGGCACTGCAGTGACATTCCCAAAGAGCCGGGAAGCAGCAGCCCTGCAGAGCAGCTGGAGCTCCCACTGACACCTTCTCTGGGTATTTTTTCATCTTGCCTGACACCCGCCTGTCATTAGGACTGCAGGAAATAGAGGCATCGATGCTCTGTAGCTGCAGTTGGTAGTCATAATTCGGATTATTTGTGCACTGCTTCCAGGACAAAAGGGGAGGGGTGACCGGGAGGGGAACAGGGAGATGCTCCCAGAGCATCTGCTGTGTCACACACTGTCACTGGAGCCCGGTCTGGGCGCAGTGTCAGAGCTTCCCAGACATTGCTGGGGCAGTCCCAGCTCTGAAGAGACAGAGTTCAGTTTTGGTCTATTCCTCCCTCTGCAGCAGTGCAGTTTACAGCCTCAGTTAATCAAACCTGAAGCTACAGAGGAGCATTTCCTCGGCGTTTCTGATGCTCTCCTCTGGCCCATCGCTGTGAGGTGAGCTCAGCTGGCAGTGGGACATGCCCCATGGCCAAGCCCATCCTTCCCCTGCACGAAGCTGTGGCTGAGCTGGAGTCCTCTAGATGTCACCAGTGCCACGGGCTGGCTGTGCCTGGCCCTGCGGTACCACATCCCTGCCAGTGTCCACCGAGAACAAAGGCAGAGCTGCTGCTTTGAGGTGGGCAGCTTCAGTGCCGCCTGCGAGCTGCTAATGAGGCCCCAGCGTATTAACACCAGCCTCATTAAAAGTTAAAAAAAAGGAAAAGACACCGCTTCATTTCTTTCTCACCGTTTTGGCTGTTATTTTGGTCCACGCTTTCACACGTCTGGTGTCTCATCAATCCAGGTGTCTGCCTTTTCCTCCTTTTCCTTGCTAATGCTGCAGTGCCCAGGAGCAGGCACAAAAGGGATGGTCAGGAATTTATCACCTTCCCTCTTCTGGTGCAACAACAGAAAAACCCCTCGGCAAATACAATGCTCCTTCTCATCCTCCTCGCGTGCTGTATTTTGCTGTTACCTCACTGTCATATTTTTCAACTCCCCCGGGTTGGAGTGTCCAAGGAAAGACTTGTGCTTGTTAGGACAGACAGACAGACAGACAGCAGCTCTTCACCCAGCAGAGTCCTTCAGGGCTGACCTGGGGACCTGCAGCTTCCACTGAGCCCAATGGAAAGGCTCAAGTGAAAGAACAGTGGTGTCAAGGGAAAAACACCTTGAAGCCTCTCATTTGTAAATCATAAAAGAATCATCAATATGAATTCAATGTCAATCCATCATATATATCATGATTGCTTTGCACTTCCTCCTGGAACAATGAAGGCAACAAAGTTTTTCCATAGTAAGAAAGTTCCATGTGGCAAAAAAGGACACCTTTGCTTACTTGATAAAAGATACTTTGGTTTCTCTTCCATTTAAAAATGTGCTTTTCCATATCTCAAGGAATGTTTTTTGCTGGGCAGCAAAGGAAGTTTTGATGAACTTTATTAATTTTTGCTGAGCACATCTGTGTTCCCATTATTAAATAGTTCTTCCTACAGCCAGCACCATCAGTCTGGTCTTTCCAACAAGATTTTAGGTGCAGGATGCAACATTGACCATCAGCCTTCACATGGACTGAATTAAATTCCACGGAGAGCAGCAATAACCTGGAGTTGGAATGGAGGAAAAGAGGAGTGTGGGGAGCCTGCAGAGTGTTGCTCCTTAACTGCCTGGCTCCCGCTGGGGACTTGAGAAGGACTGACACTCCACAGAGACAAACTCCCTTTGGACAGCCTCTAATTAAGGCACAGTCCCTGGATGAATTCCCACTGCTGCGTGGGAGCAGCAGGCAGCTGCCAGGGCTGGGGAAGCCCTGGGAATTGGTGTGATCCAGGCCATGGGCTGACCACCTGCATCGCTTCGAGTGAACGTTTCCATTCGTGTGCTGAGGGGTGCAAACAGATTCCGGCATCCCGCCTGAACTCTGGGTGGGAGCTCTGCTTCACCCTCTGATTAATTCCCTTTAAAGCTAACAATAACATAAAAGGAGACTGCACACAAGTACCAGCCTCCAAACAGCTTGCAACTGCTTTTTTGGCAAATAATCCGAGAGGGTTCTGTGTTTTCAGAGCTGCAAAGTTCATTCACAGATACATTTGGCAACAGAAATTACAGGCCCACAGTACACTCTCTGCTGGATTATCTACTATGAAATCCTTAGCCAAAGATTAAAAGGAAAAATCACAGATGCATTTCAGCTTTCACAGTTTAAGTAGCAAATGGCTTCAGTGAATAATTAATATGACAGAAGGAGGATTTGCTGAGTAAGGCAACATCACCAATATTACCAAATCAACTTAATTGGGTCCTGCCTTGCTAGTTAATCCTGCCCTGAGTATTACCAAGGATATAAACCAGAACTCTTGTGCTGCTGTACCTGTACTGTCCCCAGTCTCCAGGCTAGTTTGCCCTGATCTGGGTTGGTGCAGGATGAATAGGCGGAAATTTGGAATATTTAACATTGTAGCCATTCCTCAAAAGCATTTGAGTCAGTTTAGGTGGATCATGCAGGCTTCTGTAATGCTTGGGTTGCTACTTAGAATATTCTTTAAAGTCTCTTCGCTCTGCCTATTAAGCATTTAAGGATACATTCCCTAGAGGCTATTTTCATTAATCTTAAAAGCTAGACTTTGGAGCAATAATTTTTTAAAATCAGGTGGTTTTTTGTTTGTTTGTTTGGAG
Organism: Regulus satrapa; assembly: GCA_013396955.1. Taxonomy (NCBI): domain Eukaryota; kingdom Metazoa; phylum Chordata; class Aves; order Passeriformes; family Regulidae; genus Regulus; species Regulus satrapa. Next base: position 1,553,915 of record VWZN01002258.1, read on the forward strand.
GTTTTTTGTTTGTTTTCAATGTGAAGAACACTTCTGCTGTGACTAGTTCTTTGTATCAGGAAAGAAACCAAGCAGAGAAACTCTAAATCAGAGAGAATGATCCTACAGCCACATTTCAAAGTACTTGTTCAGCAATAAAGAGTCTGGATTAAAGTGAAACATAAGGGATCAATAGTTCCCATTTCAGAGAAAATGAGGATTATTGGACAGAAAGCAAATCCCAGCCTTTGGTTTGATGATTGGAAATGTATACAGTAAATGTACCTGCAAAGCAATCGATGGACACAGTTTGTGCTTTCCATCTGAGAGCTGAAGGGCAAGGGAACAGGAACAGCTCCCTGGGAGCTTGTTCCCCCTTTCTGAAGCAATGAGAACAATTGCTGCTGGCACAGGGACGCTCCTTGCACCTCATCCTCACCAGCAGTGGGATCTCTGTTTTTATAAATGATTTCTCCTTACTCATAAAATATGCATTATTTAAATTGTAGTCTATTGTATATATCTTCATTTATCCTGCTGAAACTGTAGCATTCTTACAGTTCTTGTACATGAGTGCAATTTAACATGGAAAGCTCTCCTGAAAAAGAATAATTTTTTCCACTCTTCTATTGCAAAAAAATTTTACTTTACTTAAATTCTATTAGCTGAGTTATTAAAAACTGATATGAACTTGCTTTCCTGTGTTTATTATTTTTGGAAACTTGTTTTGAAGAATAGTCTGTACAATATACCCTTAGCTATTCTTTACCCTTAAAGAAAATACTCAGTAAACTCAGTACATAAACAATTGGACAACATGAATATATGACCTAATTTATAAGTGTTGCTTTTTTTGGCACAACTTACCTCTCATTGAAAGCAGCACCCTATAACTGCATTATTAGCTTGGCAATACCCACTGCAATGAAGAGGCAGTTGAAATCTGTGCTTCTCCATCCCATTAGCAATCCAAATTTTACAGCCACTCACCTTGAGGGAATAAATTGGCAATAAAAAAATTGTTGACTTACAAAACACACCAGTTCTTTTATTTTAAACTGGCATTTGGTCAGTTTTGTGTCTGAAGAAACAAAATCAGTATCTCAGGGCTTTTCCACGTGCTACTGATTAATTTAAAATAGAGATTTTGTTCATCAAGGTTATTAACTCAATTCTCGTCGGTTATGCAATAACTACTCTGATTTCAATAAAGGATGTTTTACCTTTGGGGCAGAAGAGAAATCAGGAAAATGTGCTTCTCTGTACTTTTAAAAACAAACCAATCCCTCTCTCTTTATCTAAAAGTCAAAGTTTACCCGAAGCTTCTTGTTAATAGATTTTATTTGCATTCCTATCAACCTCTTGCTACCTCCAAACCTTTCACCTCTTACTATCAGAGTATTTCCCCTTCAAAACGCACCAACAGTCCACATCCCCAGTTTGCCTTCAAACTGCAGGGAAAGGGTCTAGGACACCCTGATTGCAATTTCCATAAAGAGATAAAAAGTGCTCCAGTCACAGTCAAAACTAAGCAGTAGAGAAGTCAAGTTCATGCTCAAGGCTGTCTCACGGAGGCACAACTCGTGGAAGGATGGAGAGATGGCTTTGAGTTAAAATACCTCTTTCCCAACATCAACAGCATGGCCAAACAAATGTGGGATTTCTTTGCATTCCATCATCGTTCTCAGTTAAATCAGCTCCAGTTTCAGAGCTCCATCACCCCCATACAACACACGTTGTTTCCTCTCTCATCTTCCTATTTGACGGCTCGTGACCAGGGGCGTTCATGCCTTGCGTAGTTCCCCATTCCTTCCTGCTTACGGGAACATCCTGCCTGTCCCAAGCTTCTTTGAAGGGCTAAATACCTCCCCTGAGGAATTCTTCCCTCGAACCACACAATCAGTTCTCATCAGCTTTGGCTTCAAACCACGGCGACTGCCCAGCACGCTTCTTGGCACCAAGAGAGGGATTCCACCTTTTCTCCTTCCCTGCTCAGGAGAGCCGGCCTCTCCGAGAAGAGCAAAACTGTGTTTGTTTTCACTCTGGTGCTGTACTGTACTCTCCCTCAGCCTGAACCATGTGAGGAATGATGTGAGGGACAAACCAGAATGACTTGGCAGAGGTGCTCCTGAAATCCCTGCAGTCTGGTGTGTTCACTGTCAGCCTCCGAGGGCAGGCCACATGCAGAGTCCAACTCTCGTTATTAAATCCTGGGAGCTTGTTCCAACCCTACCAGTTTATCATAGCCCAAGAATTTGGCTTTTTAGGAGAGCCTGGAGCAGTGAGTGGCCAGTGCTGGAGGCTGCACAGGAGAACGCTGGTGTTGGGAACACTTTGTCATTTGGTTTGTCCACAGCTCTTCAGCGTGGCACCTGGAATCCAGAGGGGAGGGCTCTTCGTAGCCAAGTGAAACTTTCTTCTTCCTTCGCTGACTTAATTAACTGTTGGGGAAAAGAGCAATTTGCTGATACTGAAGAGAAATGCAGCAATTAGACTTCACCTCCATTTTCTGAGAGTGCCCAGACCTCACAGCTTGCTGGGCAATGCCCACATAAAGCAACTCCTGCCCCCAAAGCCTTTGCAGCCCGAACTCCCTGATTTACACCTATAAAAGCTGTAAACACCCTACGTCAAAATTACCCTATGGCCACTGGGACAGCCACCCTCTCCAAACCATGCTGCCTTTTTGACTCATGCAGTCTGTAATGTTCTAAATCCCACTCAATACCCCACCAGGAGAGGTGTTGCTTGTGTACCTCCACAAGTTCTGCGGGAAAAATAAGGTGCAAATGTGGTTTAATTGCAGCTCCTCTATGCATTCACAGTCTGAGTGTTGCTAAGGCAACTTGTGATTGAGAGACAGAAGATAAATAAGAATCTCTCCAAAAAGTGACAGGGAATGGGCACAGTAAAGAAACAACACAAGTTCCTCCTGGTGTGGTGCTCTGACCTTCTTTTTAGCAGCACAGTTAAACATTGTGCTAAACTAGGGCTGTCACCTGTTGGCAAAACGTCCTTAGGCCAGTTTTACTCCTTGTCAGTTGGGCAAACACGAGCATCTGTTCTGTGGACACAGGTACCCAGCTTGGCTGGGAAGCTCCATGTGTGCTCCTGCAAACCCCTCAGCTTTGGTGCTGGAATGGGAACAGGCTTTGGGCTGTCACAAAACAGCGCGCGGAATAGAGATGGAAAGGGTTCCTGGACCTTCCAGCCTATCTGGGAGCAACGCAGAGTACTGCAAGGACCACACCTGGCTCCTGAAGCAGGAGTTTCTGCTGCCAAGAATGCTCCTTTGTTTCCACCAGCTGTTCAGCTTTCACTGCTTGCTGTTTCAAGTATTTGAGAAAGACAAGTGGCGCTACGGAAGGTAGAACACGTTACATGTGTTCAGGAGCAGCAACTGCTGTTCAGGACACCAATCTCTCCATTTTCGACCTCAGTTGCTAAGTGACAATGTTTAAGGCAAGATAAGTCACCGGCTCCAGGGGCGTTGGCAGCCCCACATGGGGATAATTATAGAAAAGGTGTCAAATCAGTATGGCGAGAGCATCACACCCAACAGATTTGTTTGCTTCTTATTACAGGAGGGGTCAAACCAGATCATCTTCTTTTGGAAGTCCTTGGCCTTCTGCTGATGGGAACATTAGTTAAATACTGGAGATATTTCTGTGCTGCCACGTTGTCAGCTCTCAGCTTCAAGGGCAGCATGGTGGCATTTGGAATAAATACACTCTGCTCTTTTGCTCCTGTGTGGCTCAGCACCAGGGAAGAAGGAAAACCAAACCAAGAGTGTCCATTAGCACAGATTTTCAGAGTCACTTCTCTATTGAATTTTGTTGGGGAAAAGAGAAAAGAAAGGTTTTGTGAGCTGCAGTTTCATTTACACCACTGTGGCAGCCTGATCTTCTGCTGATCCCCAGGCGGGTGCTGAGGCCTCCAGGAGCAGCAGGGCTGTTTGACTCTGCCTCGAGGCACAGAGGTTTAATCACTGAGAGGTTGCTGGAACAATGTCACAGGAGGGCCAAGCACTGCCAAGCTCTGCTTTGTATCAGGCTGTGGCATTTACCCGGAGAAGAAAAGCCTTTTGGTGTGAGCAGGGTTTGCACTGAGTGGTTTTGGAGTTTTTCTTTTGCACTAACTTCCATCCTTCTATTTTTGTTTGGCTTTCTCTATGAAAGAGAGCTGGAGTGTATTTGCCAGTTGGCCAGGAATCATTTTGATGACTTCTGCTCAGTCAGTAGGCTAAATAACCTCTTAACCTGCATGGGATAAACAGGGTGTAAAAGGTTCTTTCAAACCAAAATCCTGTTTAGATATTTGTGACAGCCAACGGAGAGGAGATGGATGAAGGAAATGGTGAGAGGACCTCCAGTGAGGGGATGCAAACAACCCTGCAATCCTCAGGTCACCCGGGCTACCCCAACACGGGGCACATTTTGATTCTGCAGTGAAGCCTTTCCCTGTGCCTCCCTAGGTGAACAAGGATTGATCAAACATTTCACGTTATCTGCAGGAGAATCTCACAGATGTTTCCTGGCAGAAACCCTAAGCAGAACACCAAATGTTTCAACATCACATACAAAGCTGGTCCGGAGCCAGCCCTTTACGGTGGTGCTTTGTGTTTGCTGTGGTGTTGCATGTGCCTGTCAAATCCGCTTCCTGTTTTGGATATCAGATCTGGGGATGGAGAGCTTCCAAACGCCAGCCAGCTCCAAAGTAAGCTGTGCTCCGCAAAAATAAAAACAATAATAGCAGAAGAAGTATTAATACTCGGATGAATAATTGTCTCTCTATTATTTCCTGACTCGCAAGCTTACATGTGTTCCAGGAGGGGGGCAACTTTAAAAGGCATGTGCTCAGTTCCTGCTGGCCAGAGAGACTGAAGTCCCTTGCTCTCACTGCCTTTGCATCTCACACCTGAAAGTGATATCCAACAAAACACACCTTAGGAGCCCTCCCCATCCCTTCTGATACTCATACCAAGGGTTTTGGGCGAGTTCTGTGCGCTTGCCCATTGCTGAGTCTGCTGAAGACAAAGGGAATGTTATTTTGCTACCATGGAAGGATTTCAGAGAGATGGGAAAAGGGTGAAGTGCTGCGGAATTTCTTGTGAAGGATGATTCAGGAAGAAGAATATTGGTGGGATACCCAGTCTTAGGAGAAAGAATGCGACAGCCAGATGGAAAATAAAGTTCTGTGTGAGTGTGGGTGCCCATAACAAACAAATGGCTGGTGTTTTAAACACCAGGCCCACAGCCAGTGTCTCCCTGGCTTTGGTTTAACCTTACATCTTCAGGAAAAACAGTTCCAAATTTGCAATCTGGATTTATTCATTAGGGCTGGTCTGACAGGAAATTAAGAAAAAAAATACAATAGAATAAAATAAAAGTATGTGACTCGTTGAAAAAAGTTTAGACTAAAAAAAAAAATAGCATTTCTCATTTCTTAAGTACTTTCTAAATCAAATCTGACTTTTCTGGTAATTTCTGTATCACAGAAGTTACAGGTTTGTGTCACGAGGACAGTGTCTGTAAGAAAAAACGAGTTCAGATAAAGTGCACACCTAATTTAGAGCAGCCATTGCCTTAACTTCGTTTTCAACCAGTTGGATGAAACTCATCCAAATAAGACAGAAGAAATGTGAGAAATTGAAGCAAACCAAGAGCTCACTGGAGGAAGAGCAGCCTCCCCAGGGTGCAGGTGAAGCAGCAACATCCCTTTGTGTCAGAAAAGTGACAAAAGGAGCCGGTGGCAGCCCTGGCTGAGCACAGCTGGGGCAGGGGAGAGCCAAGGAGCCATTTCCAGCAGGAAAGATGAAGTGGGGAGGGGAGAGAGCCCAGCAGGATGGAGATGGGTGTCCAGAGGCAGCCAGGACCTGCAGGAAGGAAACTCTCAGCTCTCCAGGAGCTGCACCCAGAGCTGCCCTCGCCCAAAGGGACCGAGTGTGTTTATAGCCAGACATGTACAATTTTCCACTCTGTCCCTCCCAAGCCCTGCTGCTGCCCAGCACACTTCAATGTACATGGAAAATTATTTTCTTCCAGATGTTCCCACTTAGAGCTCAATAACTGCCTGCAACTATATGAACATCACATTAAAAACACTAATAAAGGGACTAAAACCATGAACTTGCGTTCCATTATGCTGTGGTTAACTGGTCCTAAAAATCTAAATGTGCCCTGAGACCAGCACACACAGGCACAATTCCCTCGGATTTTGTCTTTCTAAGTCATCCACAAAACTCTGGACTCCACTGATTTTCAGACTGTTTTAGTGATTTGAATTGGTGATTACCCCTCTTTGAGGCTGAGCATGGAGAGGAGCACCTGGGCACACAGGAAAGCACAGGTGAAATATTTACCACTGGGCAAGAACCTTGTGTTACCTGTGCCCAAACTGATCAATGTCTAATAATTTTTCTTTTCTGACAGGCTCAGAGATGTTCAAGCAGGAAGGATATTAATTGGAGTTCTCATTATGATCACTGCCCAGTGATCTGTTTCTGAACAGGCAATAAAAACCCAAAAGCCAACCTAACCTGTCACAATGTGCACGTGATCAGAGGGAAAGAAAAAAAAACCTTAAAAATAATTAAACATAATGCCGCAATATTTTTTTAGGTTTTTTAAGGATGTGATTCTTGTGTGGAAGAAAAAAGGTGGTGTCAGTTCTCCTAAGAGGCCACTGCTGCCCTGGCACAGGGTCGGTCTCAGTGGGGTTCTGCTCTTGTGTCATACCCATGGACTGATGCTCATTTTCACACTGTGCATCATCTCTGTGGCCTTTTAGGGAAAACTCAACTTCTGACAAAGTCATCTGGCAACACTTTGGTGCCCTGGGTGATGGGTAAACGTAAACACAGCCTGGTAATTCAGAGGGGTTGCAGAACAGATACCATTTCAGTGTTTTAACTCACATCATCCTTTTAGCGCCCATAAATCACCCTGAGGATCCCAGACTGGGATTATCAGTGACTGAGTCAGCAAAAGCTTTTAGGAAAGACTTGGTTAACATTCTGTTGCCACCTCACACCTGCAGAGGTTAAAAGTTCCATGCCCAGCCTTGATTTATTTATTCATCTGAGCTAAAAATGTTCTTTAGCAATCTCACCCCCTTGTTCCTAGAAAACAGAAATGATGCATTTGAACTTTTTCTTTTTCCCCCTCCCACCCCTGTGATATTTTATGGCAATGAACTGGAGGAGTCAGAGGTGTTTTATCTGTCTGCCTTGTGCTTTGCTATGTGCTGTCCAAGCCAGAAAGATTTTCTATTCCGTGATCATTCTGAATCACAGGAATTTCTGCTTCAATTCTTGCTTTGGCTCTGCCTTTTTTTTTAAAGATGTCATTTTATTGGTTCCAAGGCCAACAAAATCCTTCTGGGTGGCAGATTATTTATCCACAGGTACGTTTTTCTTACTACTGATGAAGTCTTTCTCAGTACTGAAGTGAGTAACTTTACAATTTAGACATTTTTTAAGTACAATGAATATCCTTCAGTCCAATGTTAGAGCGGATTAGCGAGAATCTAAGATTTGAAACATTTTGTTCGTGAACTGTAGACAATTTACGGACTTGAAAATGAGAACTAAATGGAGTAAAAAGAAAAAAAAAAATATTTATTCATCCTAAAGTTTCACTGGCTTTCAAAGCAAGATTTGCTTCCAGAATTTCAAGCCATTAAGAATGTCTGTTGGAACCATCCCCTATACTTAAAAATCTGTAGATTCCTCTTAGAATAATGATAGACCAAAATTCCAGTTAATTTGGTTTCTTCCTCCCCTCTAGATAACGGTAGCTGTCAAATATTTTCACGGTTTGGATTTTTTCCCTGGACCACTAAATTACATTGTGCCTTCAATGCAGGAGAATCATTTGTTCTGCCAAATATTGTTGGGATTGAGGGTGGCTGGCTCCGTGCACTTTGATCTCATCCAGTTACTGCACAGGTCAGCCCTGAAAGTAAATTTCCATTTATGCACAGAGGAACCCTGATGCATGTTTGCAGTTAAATTAAGTGATGCTGAATCGATTTTTTTCTAATTTTTGTTATAAATTCCAATTCTTTTTTTTTTTTTTTTTTGCATTAAGGGATATGACCTCAGCATCCAAACTGTGATCAGAAGGTTTTTCTCAGCTGAGTGAATCAATCCCACAGCTCGGGACCATTCTCCTGCTTCTCCTGCCACACCACGCAGAGAGCAGAGTGGGAGAGACCTCGTTCCTTCAGCTGAGGACTTTGCTCCACCACTGCAGCCACGAAGGGAATTCCCTCTGCTCTGCAGATATGGGTCATGGAGCAAGTCCAGAGGAGGCCACAGAGGTGCTCAGAGGGCTGGAGCTCCTCTGCTGTGAGCGCAGGCTGAAAGAGCTGGGCTTGTTCAGCCAGGAGAAGAAAAGGCTCCAGAGAGATCTGAGAGTCCCTTCCTGTGCCTAAAGGGTTCCAAGAGAGCTGGAGAGGGACTTTGGACAAGAGTGTGCAGTGCCAGGACAAGGGGAAAGGGCTGTGGGTGGAAAAAGGGCAGATTGGATTAGGGATTGGGAAGCAATCCTGCCCTCTGAGGGAACCTGGAGTCGGTTTCCCAGAGCAGCTGTGGCTGCCCCATCCCTGGCAGTGTCCAAGGCCAGGCTGGACAGGGCTGGGAGCAGCCTGGGATAGAGGAAGCTGTCCGTGGCAGGAGGTTTGGAACTAGACAGTCTTTCAAGTCCCTTCCAACCCAAACCATTCCATGGTTCCCCCTTCCTTCATGGAGGACTGGTCCAATCCTAAATAATTCCTCCACGAGTATTTCAGACTCATGGTCTCATTGCTGGCAGCCTCCCCTACACTAAATTCTCTCTGGTGCCTGGAACAGCTGCTTATTCCTCCAACTTGGGCCTTTGAGATGTAAATAGTGTAATCCGACTTCAAGAGGCAAGGAAATATTAGCAGAATTTAATGTAAATATTGTATAAATCATCCCAAAATAGCACGGCCACGGGATCAGCCAAAGACACTAACTGAAAGTTAAACAGACTAAGTAAATATAGACTAAATATATTCCCCTCCTGGAATTGCCACTGGAATGGATCCAGACAGGAAATAGGTTAAAATACGGTCTTGTGGCAGTGATATTAAAAAGCCATTGGCCCGTTTGGTGACATTTATAATGAATTTTATGTACTCCATACATTTTTAATACATGCCGAGTTAAATATTATCAAACCTATAAAAAGATTATGGAAAAAAATGTCTGGTTTCATATGGGTGGATGCTGCCTGGAACTCTCTCTGTGGGTTTTGTGTAAGAGAAGTGTTTGAAAGAAAACATGAAAGGGAAAAATAAAAATCCCTGCACAGCAGTTTTGGAAAACTATTGCTTTCCCATCCTGAGCCCAGAAGACATCACATACCAAGGCAACAGAATTTCCAAGACACAAACCACAATGGGGACGGGGGAGGGAAATGTACTAATTCCAGCCCTTACACATGCAAATAGAGAAAAATCAATTTAATTGCCCGGTGGGCCTTTGTGCAGCTTCAGGGTCAGTGCAGGGTAACACAAAAGGGCCCTTTGCCTGTCTGGATGCTTTTCCAGCTGTAGCAAATGCAGCTTTGTGCAGAGGTAACTCGAAAATGAAACGTGCCCTGACTCACCTGGAACACAGCTGCTTGTCTTCATGTCCCAAAGACCCTTTTCCAAAAAACAACTTTGTCCACATTAGAAGCAGGGTGGGATTTCTGTGCCTCCCTGTCTCACACTGCTCCCAGGGAGAGCAGGGGGTGCTGATCTCTCCACACCCAGCTCCAAACCAGAGGCTGCAGGTAAAGTCCAACACACCCAAAGGGAGCCCAAACCTCTCGTGCACCTTCCCAGGGTCAGAACTGCCCAGCTGAAGTTAATTCCTAAAACATTGCTTTGTCCAAATCCTTCTTTCAGGAGCACCAGGTAAAACTCTGGTGGTCTGTCTGTTGCCAGTTCCCAGTTCAGACAGCCCTTGGCAGTGCCAAAATGGGATAAAACACACTGCTGGCTAAATTTCCTCCAGGAAAAACACAACAAAGCCAGAAACAGCCTTTCCTGCAGCAAGGTTTACAAGTTGAACACATCACAGACAGGTTTTTCCCTGACAGAGCACCAACTTCACTCTAACCAGCAAACCAGCAGATCAGCCTTGTCCTCCCAAGTCTGCCACACATTTCACAGCAAACTGCTGCCCAGAGGATGCTGCTGCCACAAGGTAAAGAGCAGAGGTGGCCTGGCCCAGGGCAGAGACACTTCTGAACTCACCTGTGTCAGCTTCCACTGGGCCATCCTGGGAACAGCAGCACAGCCCCAAGGAGGGAACGAGTTCTCCTAAAGAGCTGCATTAGCTCCTGGTTGCCAACCTCCTCTTAGAAGTGCTGGGCTCCCAGCTGCAGAAATTTAAGCTCTAAGACTTTCAAAACAACACCAAGAGGCACCTCCCTGGCTCTGAGCCTGCTCTGGCTCCTGTGCTTGCTCAGGAGGCAGCTGAGGAGGGGGATAACATTTGGGAACCTGGAGTTTGGGGGTGCCCAAGTTGAGTTCTTCTCTTTGGCACTGAGGTGACCTTCAGGACCTTGGAAGGGTTGGTCCCACAGTGAGGGACTGGGGGGTTTGCAAAGCTCTGCAGGTGCTCCCTGCCCAGCGTGGGAGTGCTTGTGTTTAAAGTTGTTTAAGTGCTGCCAGAATACATTTCAAGTGCAGAGCTCAACCCAGAGGTCAGAGCTCTGGGGTCTGGGAGGGTTTCCTGTAAATAACTGCTGCTGTCACACAGAAGGGCCCCAGGAGATTCCTGTGATGCTGGGACACATGGCCAGGGTGGCTGCTGGAACCTGCTCACCCCAGGGAGGGGCAGTGGTGGCAGCTGCAGAGATAAATTCCAGCTCTGCTGCTCAGCACGGGTTTATTTTTTATTTTGGTAATGACCCCAGATATTAATTCCTATGTGTTTGCTATTTGTAAGGCAGTTTGGGGATCTCCCCTTTTGAAGATTGCTTCCAAGTCTCACACCACGATACTTCAGGGCAAAACCAGGAGTTTAAATTGCCCAGCACCCAGAAACAGGTGAGCAAATGAAAGGAACTGAAGCTCTGCTCATTAGAGGTCAAGAAACATTGTGAGCTTAATGGGAGCCATCCCAGTGCAAGCTCTGTGAAACACAGAGGAAAGAGAATCATTTGTTTGGCAAATACAGCTCACAAATCACTGTCTTGTGTAGGTCCAAAGCTTGTGCTCTGGAGAATAGACCTTTTATCAAAACAGAAGGAAATAATAATTTACATGAGGAATTGCAAGAGATTTTATTACAGATTTGAAAGAGCCTTGATTTTTATATCTCTGATACAGAGGAGGCATCAGAATTTTTTATTAATAAGTGTTGAATTCATTTATTTTACTGTCCTTTAGCAAACTTCAGCTGCTTTTCAGGTTTTGATTTCCCAAACATCTCATTTGCTTTTCAGGTTTTTCTTAATAGATTTCTTTAATATGAGGTACTTAGTTTTAAAAATGGCTTCTATTAAGTGCCTTCCAAATTAAATCCAGCAGAATTATATGTCTTGAGACACAGCAAAATTGAGTATAATAATCAGCCATCAAACCCAAACTTATCTGTTATCATTCAGTGAATAACATCAGAATTGAGCTTTGTGCCACAAAGCCACAGGCTACTCTTTATGTAAAAATCTGGCAAAACACTACCTTTCAAAATTAGAATTGATCAATTTGAAGAATGCTTCTATAAAATGGAGACTGAGGATGATCTCAGAGCACTGAAATTAGAACATGTTGCTATTTGCTTCAGTGCTGAGTCTGTAGCAGGTTTTGGTTTCAGCTAGTGCTTTATACTAAGTGGTAAGAATGACCAAAGGCAGAACTCAGATACAGATTTCTTAAAACCCAAATGGACCAGGGAGCCAGAACATCAAGGGAGAAACAAATACAGGAAGTAATGAAGTTCTGGGGTTGCGTTTTTTATTTAAGGTACATTTTGTCTATCAACTAGGGCCACACAATCAGAATGGAACACATTCCTTCTCCCTTCTGCTTTCCAAGAAGTCTTTAATCAAAAAGACTTGGTGTCCCTCAGTGTTGGAACTCCAGCTAAAACCAACTCAGTTCTCCAAGGATCCCCTGAACAGGAAAAGGGACAATCCCTCCCAGCTCAGCTCGAGTTGATCTGCAAAGCAGCCGAGGGCGTGCTGGGGGGGATTTCTCAGCACTGCTGCTGCTGGAGCCAGGAAATGCTTCAGAGGCTGATGCTGGAGCCCCAGGACAGGCACTTGGTGTCTCTGTTCCCAGCCCTGTGGCTGCCATGACATCAGCTGGGACCAGTCACTTCCCGTGGGTGTCCCAGCCAAACCAGTGCCTGGAAACTCCCCGTGGCTGGTTCAGAAACTCAGCTGAGCGTTCCTGACTGCTCTGAATCAAATGAAGTGAATCAGAAAGCTCTGCAGAGCTGCCCCGAAGCACTGGCTGCAAGCTGCTCCTCTCTCAGCTCTGGGTGCTGGGAAAAGGAATGTGAACAGGGTAACGATGTCGTACACAAAGTTTTGGAGCACTCAGTGTTCTCAGAAATGTAAAGAACACCACAGAACACCACATGGGATATGTAAGCTTCTTTAATAATAATAAATTTATTAAGTGGCAAGAAGCCACTCTGCTTTGTAAACCGATTTTACTCAATCACAGTCCCTCTATTGTTTTCCTCATTTAACATGAATACATTCTGTAATTTGTATGTGAAACAATTACATAGAGATATGTTCTGAACCCTCCTTGCTGATTTTACTGGTCAGAAGAACATTAAAACATGCGGAAACAGCACCTTATTAAAACTATAGGCCTCTTCTCATTACATCTCCTTTGTTGCTAAGCTAAATTGTCTCTGAATAAGCTCAGTTAACAGAGAAAGTTTTCCTTGTCCTGTGTTCTGCAATGTAGTGGGGCCTGCAGAAATGTCTGATAAAACCTCACATATAATAAGTAATTCAAGAGGCTTCGTAAGCAATAGCTGCAGTTGCTTCTTCAGACTAGAGAGAGCTTCTCATGCATTAATGCACTTAGTTAGGTTTTGTGAGGAGCTCAGAGGAGGACGTGGCCTCTTCCTGATATAGTTAGTTGAGCCTGGACTCTGCACCACTGATATTGTTCAGCAACTGTGTGCACCAATAATTTAAAAAAAAAAAACAAACCAAAACAAACCAACAAACTAAACAATACATCAGGCTGTTTTCATCAGAAACAAGTAATAAATCTTATCATGATAGTTAAAAAAAAAAAAAAAAGGCAATTTCTGACGTGTGACATTTCATTGCTCGAGAACAGATCAGTGCAAAGTGAGGTAACCCCAGGGCCGGCAGGGCCGGGGCCGCGTCAAACCAGGCGCCGTCGCTTGGAGTCCCTCTCCATCTCCTCGGGGGGAGAGTCCCCATTGCACCCCAGGGGAGACACCAGGTTCAGCAGAGGGTCTTCAGAGGCCCCTCCAAACAGGGACAGCAACAAAGCCACGCCGTAGCCAGTAGCTCGTTCACCCTAGAACAAAACCGAAACCGCGCCGGTCACACGCGGAGGGTTTGGAGTGGGTTTGATTTGGCTACTCCAAGGAGAGCTGTGGTGGTCAGCAGCCACAGCCAACCCCTGCTCTGGGCTGCTGGATCCTCACCGCCACTGGAATCTGTCCCAGCTGGACTAAACCAACACATGAGAACAGAGCTCCCACTGACTTGTGGGTGGAGAGAAGACAGCATTGCTCAGGGCAGGGGATCTCCCACCCAGCCTGAGCATGGATTTGGAACGTGAGCTGGATAAACTGGGCGGAAAAATAAGAAGCAAGTGGAATGAATTGGCTTGTTTTTTAGGAAAAAAAAAAATACACAATTCCACCACAGGGAAGAGAGAAAATCTCCAAGAGGGAGCATGTTTTTGGAAGGATGATCAATTCTGATCAATCATCTTAAAACAACATGGTTGAAAATGGAAGGCTGGGATTATTGCCATGAACAGAGACCAGGCAAGTTGTCAATGCTCACAATGATAAAGATGTCACTGCTTACAGTGGCTGTTAGAATATTTTAAAACCAACATGAAAAATAGGAGCAGATGAAACCACCAAACCAAGAAACTTGCAAGAGAGGAGTCAGGGCTTTTCTAAAGGACCCCTCTCCGCCTGTGAAGTGGATGGACACACTGCAGAGCTCCTGCAGGCAGCAGCAGGTGTGGGCAGGGAGGGGCAGGAACACTCACGGCGTGCACGGGAGCAGCGATGTCGATGTGCACCCACACCCCAGGCCAGTCGAAGCCGATGTGAGAGGCAATGAAGAGCCCAGCACAGGAGCTTGGGGTATTGTCTCGGTCCTGGGAGCAATAAAAACAGAGCTGGGCTCGCAAGCAAAGAAAATAAAAATGCTTCGTTCTGCCTAGAGGAAAGACAGTTACACAAATCTCGTTCAAAGCTTCATGAATGACCCTAAAACACAAAGCAACTTTACTGTCAGTCCTTGACATAGTCCCTACCACAGCGTGGCCCTGCTCAACTCCTCATCTGCCCACGCTCCTTTCTGCAGTGCTTTTGGAACCTCACTGCACACTGGAACTCTCCAATGCAGCAAAAGCAGCTGCAGCAATTCCGGGGCCTCCATCCACAGTTTCCTGGTTTCTGCACTCCCAGCTACTTTCTCTGCTGGTGATGTATGACCCGAGGAATGCCCACCTCGATCTCCTAAAAGGTCTCCATCCAGGAATTCAGCTTTCATTTAGGGCCATTCAGGCAAGCAGCCCAAAGATACCTTTGCAGCAGGGCACCCTGTTTAAAGCTGACACTAAAGGCAGCCTGCAGAGCCCCAGGTGAAAGACCCTGGGGAGCAGGACAGTATGACCATTTCTAAAAGGTGTCCCCATGAAGAGCTTTCAGCAGGCCAGCTCATTGTCTACAAAGCATACTTTTTTTTATGCAATAGGGAAATTTAAAAGGAAAAATAAATCTTACTGCTACAGAGTTCTTCATATCAGCTACAGCAGAGGTAAATTCACTGAAGTGGAGCTCAGGGCAGTACACCAGAGGATGGACCAAGTCTCCACAGTTCCTGCCAGCTTTAACACAAGCCTTTTCCCACTCTTCATTATTGGTAAGGACAGCAGCATGGTATTTTCCTGTAGCAATTCCCTGGTGAGGTAAAGGACAAAATCAGGAAGAAGTCACCTTCCAGCACTGCTCATCAATATAACCTTTTATACAACGGGAACAGGTGCTAGAAAATAATGGTGCTAAACTTGTACCCTTGTACCACTCTGTATGACTTGAAATGGAAGCCATTTCATGGACAAGAAAATCCTGATCACTATTAACAAATCACTTCTGGTAATTATAAACTGAACTGCAAACATGGAGCACTGGCCTGCTAACATCAGCTGCTGAGGCCATGAGAACACCACTTTTAATTTAAGTATGCAAAAGCAAAACAGTTGCATGAAGAACAGAAAGTAACAGAGCTATAAAGGTAAAGTGTTCATAAAAAAGGTGCAGAAGTGTACCTGAGCTCCAGTAAGGGTGGCCATATCCAGAATGATATCAGCTCCAAGGTCTTTGCAGGCGTAAGCGACTCCATCAGCCAGGATCAGGCGACCTTCTGCATCAGTGTTGTTGATTTCCACAGTTCTGGGAGGAAGAGGGCACGTCAGACTGGAGTGCTTCAGGCTGCAAGCCAGGACTCACCTGTCTGGACTACAATACTGCAGAGCAGCCTCAGACCTCATGTGCTTCTCTCATTTGACTCCTCAAGTCTGTAGGGCTGCAATTCCCCAGCTCCAAGCATCCAGACAGAGCACACAAGGAAAAGGGAAGTGACAGTACTGCCCTTGTGGTAGGCTCTGCTTGTTGAGCCTGTGTGAAGCCTTGCTGGGATTCTACAAATTACTGCCAAAGAAGTAACATCTGTCCTTAAAAGAGATTCTGATCCACTGGGGGTCTGTCTTTGCTGCTTTGCCACAAAGTGCAGCTGCAGATGGACACAGAAATCTGGTTCTGCTACCAAAACCACCTAAATCTGAGTGCTTTAAGGGAAGAGTAGCTCATGATATGCATGTATTTTGATGTATATTTAGATACCTCACAAGAAAATCTAAGCACACTTAAAACTCACTCACTGGGTAGTCTGAAATACAATTATCAGTATTCAGGGAAGCTGATTTAGGGACAGCCTTGCAATCTGCATGGCTCTCAAATTAACAGAAAAATGATGTTTGTTCTGTTTATGGGAAAGGGATAGACACAATCTTACTTTCCAGAGTAAAGAACATGAATGTCATCAGGTCTCGTTGCACGTGGTCCCACTGCGTTCTCAGCCAGACAAAAAACAGCATGAAGATTGTCCTTAAACCCCTGCAACAACCAGAGGGGAGAAATGCCTTTGATTCACATCAAGCTGATTTATTGGGACTGAAATCAGTGAGGAATTAAGACTTCTTGATAGCAATGCTGCAATTTTCAACTGACATCTGGTGGGGTTACTGGACAGGTGGGTGGGTGTTGGTTGGGATTTTTAAATGTGTCGTCTTGCTGGGAGGCACACACAGCATTCTTAACCTGTTTTGTTTGGGGTTTTTTTTTTTTCCCTTAGGCCCCTCTCTTCTGGTTTATCTCATAATGTTTTAATTTTGGTTTAAAGTCAAGTGCTTATGTGGTTATGGATGGTATTTTAAAATGGATGATGGTTCTGTTATTGATACAGCAATTGTATTGTGTGGAGGGATTCTAGGAACAGACAGGGAGTCAGCAGTCAATGAAAACGTTGTTCCTCCTTAACTGGGATAGTTACCCTTAACAACAGCAAATTCTGGGGGAAAACCTGGGCCAGTTTTGCTCTTAATCACTTGATAAAAGTCTGTGGCTGAAGAAATCTGGGCTTGCTGAATCAGCTCGTGTTCTGAAGTCTAAAGGGCAAAGGCATCAATCAAAACCTTTAAAAATAAAGGGCAGCATTTAGAAGCCAGACAGTAATTCCAGGTTCAAGCCCAGGTGGTGGGCAAACAGCATTGCTGGGGATGAACCTTCCCTCCACGACCCAAAAATTCACAGTCCCACTGCACTGCACTGGATTTTTCTCCTCCAAGAGAGACATGTTGTTAATCTACTGTCAAAACGTGAAAATCTATCTCCAGTATCACTTTTCCTGAACCTCATTCTGCCTGCAGCTCTTCAAAAGCAGGATTCAGTATGTTAACATGCAGGATCATGTTAACAAGAAAGAAAAAAAAAAAAAATTAAGTCCATGTTTTTCTCTTCTCCCTTGTGCTGGAAAGCTCACAATGGAGGAAATGTATCTTTCTAGGAAAAATCACTTGTTTAATTTTGCCATCCAAAGCCCTTTAAAATCATGCTGTGTAACTGCTGAACTGCATGCAGGCAGATATTTTATGAAGATGGAAAATAACCTCTGCCCCTCTTCCCACTGAGCTCTCTATCTAACACACATTTCCCACATTTCTTCAGTCTGTGACAAGCACAGCTCACTGAAACCCTCTTCCACCTTTCTTTTGTTCTTAAAAGCATTAAGGAAAAAAAAAAGCCTTGAAACAGTAACAACAAATTCTTCCCACTGCCTCTCTGAACACAGTTTCTGCAGGGATGTCATTTACAGGTCTCCTCACACGAGACTGTGAAATTAAGCAGTGAGTTCATTCTTTTGTTTTTACACATAAAGGCATATAAAGACTTCCCCGTGCTCAGTTTGTCCAAACACATCACTGGCAGTTTATTCACTGCTGCAGTCACTGTGCATGAACTGAGAGATCACTCGTGCTCACCTCTGCTGGGACTGGAGCTTCTCTCAGTGCACACAATCCCCACAAAACCCCTCTGGAAAGAAGGACTGAACCACTGCAAGGATGTCTCCCATCCATGGCCATCCCAAAGCACTACATTCCAACTCTTGCAGACCTCTGACATAACTTTCTGTGGGATTTAGTTATGCAAGGTAGTTATTCTGCCTGAGATGCAGCTCACAGATCTGTTTTCAATTTGAATTCTCAGCAGATAATCTGAGTTTACAATCTTTCCACATCAAACATGCTGTTAGGGCCAAGGCACAGAGCTGGACTATTGAGAAATGGGAATTTGGCAGTGATCAGCCCCTGGACAAAGCATCCATCAGATCTATGCATTAATCCGCAGCAGTAAATATTTTCTGAACTTTAGATACTCTTTGGAGGCAAGAGCTGCTCTGTCAGCAAGATTCAGTCACTGGATTTGTGGAGAGGGCAGAGTTTTATTGGCAGCAGCCACTTTCCCCAGTTTGCATTGTTAAAGTGCAAATTAAAGAATTTGTAATACTTCATATTTCAATACCTGGCTTCTTCTCAGCTCCCCCACTACTTTCTGACCACAGGAGCAAACCAACAAGCAGCTCCTGATGACACTAGAGCTGCTATTTCCCCACTAGGTTAATATTAGACCTGGCACAGCATTTGGAATATAGAAAGACTTCATATCCCAGAGTCACTCATCCCTTTCTTTCCTAAGGTGACAACAGCTGCCCCAAATCCCACAGCTTAAACAAAATCAGCACTGGATAACTCAAGTGTAGACCTGATTCAAGGAACTAGAAACCACTCAGTCCACAGAACAAATTCTGAAATTCAAGGAAGACTCTTCAAAAAAAAAAAAAAAAAAGCAGCACTCAAGGAATTTCTCATAATTCTCAAGATCCCAGTAAGGATGTGAAATATTTTCCTGGAACAGCAGAAAGAGCAGAGTGGCTTAAGCTCACTAAGAGCAGTGGCAGGTCAGAACTTCAGGATTAGACAGGCCTCTGTCTCTGGGAATATATCCAAGCTCCTTGGCAGTGCTGGGATACACGATATCAATTAACACATTTTACTTACTTGCTTTACAGTGGCTTTGAAGGCACCCAAAATAGCAGCTGCTCCACCACAGTCTCGTTTCATTCCAGGCATAGTAGTCTGTTTAAACAGAACCATAGAATTTTATTTTTTTTTGTCTTTGAAAGAGAATTTCACAGTAATGCCTACTAGAACCAGTGTTTCTGATGCTTCTGGACTCTGGCTTTGACAGTGCTCAGCTGTCAACAACACAAACCAGGAACATCTGCCTCTGCTTATTGGTGGATCTGGTCTTGGAACTGAAAAATACTAAACCCGGGCTGCTAAACTGTTAGGAAAGTAAAAAGAAAAACATTGTTTATAAGCTTCCCACTGAGGCCAACTCCAGTGGGTTTTGGTTCTATCTTTGAAACAAGAAATTAAACATCTTTGTTCCTACTTTTTGCCTTTCAGCAGGCAATATTTAAAGGGGAAAAATATCATGTTGCTGTTGAATTGTTCTGCAGTGGTCCTTGAATCCCATCTGGTCTTTTCCCCGGATAATTTGTGTCCATATGGATGACACTAAATCAAGATTTAACTCAATAAAAAGGTACTTTTGTTTCCTACAGACATTATCTGAAGTGCTTTCATCAGAAAACAACGCTGTGAGCAAAGGCAGCAGCAGAACAAGTGTCTCTGTACCTTTCCCTTGATGCTGAGTCCTCCAGTGTCATACACAATCCCTTTGCCCACCCAGGCAATGGTCTGTGTGGCACCATCTGGGGTGTGACTGAGAACTGCCAGGGCTGGAGGATGCAGAGCTGCCTTTCCAACTCCATAGATACCTGGAAAACAGAGAATCAAACCCGTGGGGAAGCCCTGTGGGTATTTGCTTGGAATACGAAGGGCAATAAAACGGTTTCAAGAATGTGCAAATGAAACATCACAACGGAGATGGCAAAACATTCCAGTCACCTGCTAGGAGAAAAGTGGAATACTCAACAAGATGTACCTCCAAAGCCTCTCTCTTTCAGCTCCTCATCTCGGATAATGGTAGGAGTAATCCCAAGATCCTTGCCAACTTTTTTGATTTCCTTAATAATTCAGAAAAAAGGACACTGTCAGTCAATCATTGGGATGCATTTGTGACTTTCCAGATAAATGGGTACCCAGTTCAGGTTTTTTTGTGATTTTTGCATGCACACTTATACAAATATTCACAATTTTAGGAGTGGTGCTGCTTTTCCAAAGGCCTAATTCCACTGACACATCCTTGACTTACTATGGCATGAAACATAAATCTGACCTTTAGGCTCTGCCAGTAGAAGAAATCTTCTGAGGTAAAGGACAACTGTTCACTCTATTGGATCATGATGTAATAGGACAGGAATAATTTCATTCTCAGCAGCTTTCTGTATCTTTATGATAGAGCTCGTTTGGAAATATGTCAACTGCCCCATAATTTCAGTTAACTCTGGTCAGCACCAGGTTTAAGACAAAACTTGCAGTGCCACGACCAAATGAAGAACTCACTTTTTCAGCTCCTCAAGCTGTAAACTCTGCCTCCTTCCAGCTCTGCACAGTCCTACCAAACCCAAAAGGCCCAAGAAGAGCCCGAGCACCCCGGTTTGATTTTCCTCCCGCCACTGACACAGAGCTTTCCCTGAGAGACAGCAACACAGCTTTGATTACTGCAGCCTAGACTCCCAATTAGCCACTGGCACTCATCGGGTGCCTCACCAACCTCCAGGAAGGTGTCGGTGTTCATCTCGTTGCACGGCGTGTCCACGATGCGCGCGGCCAGCCGGACCCCCTCGGTGGCACTGGCCAGGCACTGCAAACACAAACCAGGACACCTGGGAAAGGGCTGGGATTTGGCACAGCTCTGCTTTTATCCCTCAACACCACACGCGTGGCTCCTCTGGAGCACGTTAATGCTTAACTGCCACCACCACAGGCACTGTGCAGTTAAACAATGTCAGCCAAGCTAAGCATTATTTTTTTTTTTTGTACGTGTCCAGCTTATTTTTCTATGTCCTTTAATTTCTAAGCAACTGTATTCCTTTAGCCAGCAAACTGGTGTTGCAAAATTAGTACCTTTCTCCATTACCGAAGGGAGACCAAGAAGGCAATGTGAGGTGGAGGAAAGAAAGATAAGAGGCAGCTAATTCAGGAAGTCACAAGGAGCTTATGGGCTGCTGGGGCTGGAAACCTGCAGAGATTGTGTAATCTGCAACACGGGAAACTGCACAGTTTGTACAGGGCAGGCAGAGAGGCTGAGGGCAATAAAGATTACTGCTGGGAGATGCTCTATATGGCAGGCCCACGGGAAAACTGGAATATTTCACCCTTGTGTAAAACATGCACTGTTCCCTGATTTCTGTGGCAAAATGGACAGACCCTCACCTGGACTGAGCAAAAACTTATCCAAGCAAGAGTGGACAGAATCAAAATGGTCAAGCAGCCAAGGCTTTTCCTTACAGAAGGATCCTCCTGGCAAAAAAGGGACCATGAAGACACCAGACACTAAGCTTCTACATTTAACTCCCATGAACTAATAAGCTGAAGCTGTAAGACCTCGGGGAAGGAAACTTTGTGCAAGCTTTCCAGTAGCCAGACTACACCGAGGACCACACACAGCACGAGGGGGAGTCAAGATGGGTTTCACAGGAATCTGAGGTGTTGGACACTCACTCGTGCTGAGGCATCTGAAGTTTGGCTTGGCCAGCCCAGCCTAAGGGCTCCATGCATTTGTATCCCAGCACACTCCTAAACCTGGGCTTGCTTTGGAACGGTACCCAATTCCCTGCAATTACTTCTGATTGCTTTACTGTCCCTAAAGGGGTAAGGACCTCCTCAGGAGCCAAGCTGTGTCTGGAGTGATTGGGGCCATGTAGGTAAAAGGAGGTGCTCCAACCCCGAGGCCAAGCCCCAGGGGAGCAGAGCACGACTTCCAGAAATGAGCTGTGCCCGTGTCAGTGTTTCCAGAATGCTCTGGAGAACCTGGATAATGGCAGCCTTTAGTAAAGCCCTGACAATCCCTGCTAGTCCTCACCATAAAATACCCTGTACAATGCACTAGGTGTAAAATACAACATGCCAAGGGAGAGGTTTAGATAAAAATGTCCTACCACATGCCTCTCCCATGCCCTGCGTTAGCTGTCTGGTGCTGGTTGAATTTAAGGGGTGCAAACTCAGCTAAGAGGAAGCCAGTAATATTTTTGGCATTGACATCAAGGGGAGAAACAGGAGGTAGAAATAATTGCAGCTTTGTTTTTAAGTTAAAAATAACCCAAGTGGTTTGGAATCTACCTATCTGAAGGAACTATTTTTGACACCAGCTATGTTTTTTTCTGATTTGGGGCATGGAAAAATGGAGTGATCAAGAGTTGTACTTTCAGCACGCCTGTCTTTGCCACTTTGCTGAAAACTGGGCTGGCACCATTTTCTGGGGCCAAATCAGTTCACAGAGTAAGGACCAAGCACACAGGAAAAGATACTGAAAAAAATGCCCTGAAAAGCTGTAATTCTATGAATTTCAAATGCAGCAGCACCATATCCTTTGTCAAATCCATTGCCAAAACTTTTAAGGGATTTCTGTAACCTCAGTGACTGATCAGTACTGGAGCACAGAACCTGGAGCACTGAACAGGGAGTTCCCTAACAGATTAACTGCAAACCTTGGCATAGCTTTTAAGTTTATGGATCTTGAAGAGGAATGACCTGGCATGCCAACAGTTACCTGATATGGAATTTCCTCTCTGTAACAGTCAAACAAGGGAAACAAATCTTTGATTTGCTGCCACTGAATGATGACTTGGACATATTTCACTGTCACGTACAGCTCATCTCCAAGCTGTTTTGTTTCTTAGGGTCTTGTTTCTGGCCACAGTTCTGCCAGAAAAACTCAGCCAAAGAGGCACACCAGACAGAAATAGCAGAGGCCATATGTGATCCCTGCTAAGCGACTTTTAGTGACTTCACTGTGATACTCACCTGCACAGTCACACACAGCTTTTGCCTGGGTAGAAAAAAGTGAGAAGCCCACACAAAAAAAGCAGTGTAATATTAAAGGCCAAAGCCAGTTTGCATCTGTGATACACGTGAGAGAGGAGACATTTTCCTTGTGCCGTTTGTTTGGAGTTTTCCACCCCCTGAAATCTAAATTCTGGAAAACATCCTCAGCATCTGCTGCAGTAGTATGTTCAGTATTTCTACTCACAGATGCTGTGAACTGATCATCTTCGAGGAACCCTGAGCTAAGATGATCACACAACACCTATTCCAGAGGCAGCCCGACACAGATTCGCATCACGCGACAAACCGAAGGAAAAGGCGACAGAAACCCCACCCCAAATCTTACTTTGAGTGTTGCCAGTTCCATTGGCCCGTTGTTTTGGCCAACCAGGAAGAATTCCACGGTCACAGTTTTCTTCTCTGTGCGTCTGGAGGCGCTGGAGCGATGTGTGAAGAGGGGGAAGGCCCTGGCCAGGGCGCAGGCGGAGGCGAAGACCTCGGAGCGCTCACACACCATCTGGAACCAGCACCAAAACACGTCACACAGCACCAGGGGGCAAGGATGGCTTAAAAGGATCTGTCACCTGGGCTGTTACTGGGTAAGGGGGGGAAAAAGGAGGTGGGTGGGAAATAACTGAGCCCTGATTCAAGACGAGCTCATTGATCCCGTTTTGCACAAACGGAGGCAGTGTGAAAGTACCCCAGTGAACGGGCCCGGCTGCTGTACGGAAATGAATTACACTGCTGGAATTAGTTCATCCTTATAAGGGAGCTGGACTGCTGTAATTATACCAGGGCAATTAACAGAGGTTAGCCCACAGATCAGGACCAAAAAAGAAAGGCACGGGAATCACCAATATGTGCTCAAAACAAATGTAACAAAGACAGAAATTGCATGAGAATGTGGCTAATATTAACCCACAAGTTTGTTAACCGGTAATTATTTTTCTGAAGTTCATTATAGAAATTACCAATGGAAAGCAGTTTTAGTTAAACATTTCCAAGGAGTAAAACTTAAGGAGTTATTGTTCTTGCAATTAAGATTTCCACGTGAAGAGTACTACCGAATTTTGTCACTGACACTGACTGTATGAATCTTCTCTAACAATCCACAAACCAGATGTTAATTCCAGAATTGACAGAAACAAATAAATTCATCAGGCTCGTATAGAAGACGACCAAAGAAGTCCAAGAGCCAGTGCTGCAAAGGACTCACCCTGGAGCATTATTTGCATCAAGACTTTTAAAACTCACGGAACAACACAAGCATGGCACCGCTCATGGGTTCTGTGATACAGACGCAACACCCTCCACTCCGGCTATATCAGTCTCCTGAAGCTGACATCCCAACTCCCAGTTTGGAAAAAGCCACTAATGGTTTCATTTTGCATGGGCATTCCTGGCTGAAGATGTTCCACCTGAATCCAGCCTTAATTTCCTCCTCCTAATGTGCTTGAGCACGCATGAGCCATTACAGTCAGGTCTTGCCTACATGTCAGTGCAAAACCACTCATGTCGGTGTAATTATATCAAACTTGTCCACCTCCGGTCTCCTTGGAGACAGCTACAACCCGGAAAAGTCGAGAAAACGCTCGCTAGACATTTCACCAGGAGCCTTTGGAGAGCCACTTACAACAATGCATCTGTTGACCCCTCCCGGCAGGCAGTTCCTGACCAGGCGGGTGATGAACTGCCCCGCGGACGGGCTGTTGTGCCGGCTGACCCTGGACGGCAGCGCGGCCACCGTGGCATAGTTCAGGTACAGGGGACAGCTGTCCGTGGGGTTGGGATTCAGAGTGCTCAGAGCAGACTGCCAGATCTGCGGAGAAACGAAGCAGTTAAAGACAAAGAACTGTGCCGCACTTTCCTTCCCACCTCGCTCCTGCTGTATTTAGGCAGTTTTTAATGACAGGGGGTTTTAGGTGCTGGAAACAAAGAAATTGTGCACAGCTGGAGTGAAAAGAAACAGGAAATTTGACAAACGTGTTCATTAACCAGAAAATATAAACGTACTTTCCACTACAAGCATCCCCTTTAAGCCATATGAATTACAGTCTCAAACCACACTGTTTAGTGCACAGGCTGGTTCAGCGCTTTCTTAACTTGAGACAGTTAAAGTGATAAACAGAAGGACTGATTTACTAGCCTCGAATTATTATTTCAAATAGAAATTTAATTAAAAACAAATAAACCCAAGAAGGGTAAATATTATCTTAAGAGACTGGGGAGCCCTGTATAAAAAAAACCCTGCCAAACATGCAGCGACCTAAAAGCCGCAATGCAAAACGTTTATCATTCTACCACAAGCCATCACCACCACTAAACAAACAGGTCCGCGGCTCCCACCGCCGCGGCTCTCGGCGGGGGCCGAGGGGGCTCTCAGCGCTCCCCGCAGCCGTCCCCCGTCCCCTCAGCGCCGTTCCCCCGCCGGGCCGGGCACCAGCGCTGCGGGAGCGGCCGCCCG
>VWZN01002258.1:1579592-1591867 GCA_013396955.1 Regulus satrapa
AGAGCGGGGCACGGCCGGGGCAGCGCCGGGAACAGCGCCGGGCACGGCCGGGGCAGCGCCGGGCACAGCCGGGCACAGAGCGGGGCACAGCCGGGCACAGAGCGGGGCACGGCCGGGCACAGAGCAGGGCTTTCCCGGCGCCCCTTCGCACGGTGCGCTTAACGTGCTGGGGTGGAATAGAATAAGGTGTTTATTCTCATCTTTTTGTAGTTGCCAAGCGCCTCGCATTAATGTTTGGTCAGCGGACAGTTATCAGGATCTGCTGATTGGGAAGGAGCCCGGCAGAGAGCAGCGAGTCCAGCTGCTGCCCTGCACAGACAGCCGAGAGCCCCAGCCCGGCCCTGGGAGCGCGGTCCGAACGCTTTGGTGCCGTGACCATTCCCTGGGGAAGCTGATGCTCATTGATCTGCGGCCAGGAAAGCCGCGAAGGTCTGTGCAATCTTCCACCTACGCGGGAAAAGCGAATTCTCACGCGTGGAATGGAAATGCACCTAAAAAGAAAGGAAGAAAAAACCCAACCGAAAACCCAGACTGAATTCCAGAAATAAAAGATTCCTTAGAGTGAGGTCTTTGAAGGGACATCACATTTATTGAAAGAAAAAGTTGTGGGACCATCTGTTGCAGAGGTCGGTCGTGCATCCTCGCAGATGGGACAGTAACTCAATATACAGGCTCCAGCTTTAACGAGTCTCTACTGAGCCACAGAAAATGCACTGCTCAGGAGTCCACTGTTCTCCCAATACATAAGATCAGCGTGGGAGTGAAAGGACACACAGCAATTCAGGATTGAGACATTCCAGATTCCTCCAGGCAGTAAGCTCCCATCATTGAGTTCAAAATCTGCCGTTCCCGCTGTTCTAAGAGTCCAAAACCAGCACGTTCCCCGAATCCACAGCATCTGAGAAGCAAATAGAACAGTAGGAAACACTCACCTAACCCACGATCCTTTTGCTGGAGCAGCACAGGAGGGTCCTCATGAAGGGAATGGACTGAGGAAATCAATTCCATCTACAGAAACTCCCTGTGAACGTCCCACCAGCAGCAGCTGCAAACGTTTCTATTTGTCTGAACTTCAGCAGGAGCTGCAGCAAGAACCCGTCTTCCAGTTATTGATCCTCAACAAGTATTCATGGAATTAAGCCAGTAAAATATAATCTTACACAATCCGTCATAATTAATGTGCACAATTAGAATGGATTCCCCGTTTTAATGAGTTTTGTTTAAGGCGG
The DNA here is from genome assembly GCA_013396955.1 of Regulus satrapa. Taxonomy (NCBI): domain Eukaryota; kingdom Metazoa; phylum Chordata; class Aves; order Passeriformes; family Regulidae; genus Regulus; species Regulus satrapa. Next base: position 1,580,822 of record VWZN01002258.1, read on the forward strand.
CTGTTTGGTTTGGGGTTTTTTAATAGTAAGCATATTTTTCCCAACAAAATCAGTTTCAATGTCACCTATCCAAGAACTTAAATTTTGCAAGGCTCTACCAAAAGCAGACTTTCCAAACACTTTAGCAAAACAGTTGGGACTCCTTTGTGTTGTGGTTCATAAAAGCAAACCCTAAATCAATGCAATCTAGGCAGTGAACACGGCATTATTATAGATATTCCAATTTTTAGCACATTCCAAAAATCAGCAAGCGAAAAACCAATTCTTCCACATTACTTTTCAGTTTCTAGAGGAAAACTTGCAGTAAAAATAAACTTGCTATTAAGAGTGCTTTTCATACTGTCCTTTGGCACATAATTAATTCCTGCTAACAAGTTGCAGCTCATTTTTTGCACGCTCACATGCATTTTAATGGAGAACCTGTGTACAAGCCTTACAGGCCATTCCCACCAGGTGAGGAGACAAATCCTTGGGAGATGCTTTAGCAATGCTGCTCTGTTCTTTTGCAAGGAATCTGAGCTTCCATGCAGGCTGAGAAGAATCCAGCAGCCGTGAAGAAGCCCCAGGCTGAGGGAGGGTCCCAGCTTTGCCCACAGCAGCACACAGAGATTTCCAGGGCTGGGCAGAAGCGAAGGCAGGAGGCTCAGGCAGCTCCTGGAATACCTGAGGAGGCAGCAGCTGCTGTGGCTTTGCTGGGCTTTCACTGCCCAAAGGCACAGACAGATCCCCTGCTGTGGGGATACTCCCACAAAGCACAGCTTTGGTCAGGTTTGGTTGAACTGCTGACAAGTTATTCAGACTAATAAGAACAATTCAGAACAAGCCACACGCCAGCAATGATTTACAGAATCCAGCCTGTCCCGAGTTCTCTTCCTCAACAGAATCAAGCTTCAATAAATAACAGCTCAAGTTACAGAGGACACTTGACATCTGAGTTTACCCTCATTAAAAATGCATTTCCTCGCACAGAATTTGGGTAGAAAATAGGTAGAGAGTGGGCGTAACTCATGGGAAATAACTCTTGACAATGCAAATGACATTGTGCTACAGAAAGTTACTTTAAAAAAAAAAATTTCATGTCACTGCCACATTAATTGACTACTAACAGAAACATGTTAACATCACAAAAGCGTGTTTCAGATTATAATTTAAATTTAAAAAAAAGAATAATTGCCCAAACATGTTGGAAGTGTTTTATTACTTCTTTGAAACCATCTGCCATGATAAAATGTCAAAAGCACCGGTCAAGACAGAAATAAATAACACGATTTCATGTTAGAGAGAAAGTTGCAAATACAGTATATTAAATTATAGCAATTTGCTGCTTCACACCAAGTGGTGCAGGCAGCACGAGGGAGACAGTAGTTTTACTCACGATCATTGAAAGATCTATCACCAGAACAGGGGAGCTGCACACCCAACACAAGCCTCATTCTTCCTTCCACCAATTTAACTTCATGAATTCAACGAAGAGTCTGAACTGGCAGTTTTGGTGGCTCAACATCCCCCTTCTCTAGAGGTAACAAGAGTGGTACAAAGCTTTTCATAAGCCCCACAAAAAGCCAAGGTTTTTGTGTTTTTGCAGTCTTTGCTTTCAGGTCCATCCCTGGAAATGGTCAGTTTAAAGCCACGTCTCAAGTCCTCTTTAGCAGAGAGTAAAGAAACTCGGGGCAGGCAACAGATGCAACTTCAATATCCTAATGTTTTGGAACTGCACTTCTGGGGAGCAGAGCATCTCTGCAGGTCTATGGGGAGCACTTGTATCAGTCAAAAAACTGAAGGAAGCTACAGTCCCTTTGGGAAAAAAACCAAATAAACCAAAACCCCCAAACATATAAAAAAAGCAATATTAAAAATATTAAGACAAGGCGTCTACAATTGCACGCCACTTCAGGCCTGAATTAAATTAAGAGTATTCCATTACTCATATGTTGCCTTTATTTCTGTTGTACGGCCAGCAGCAAAGTTTTCCACTGAAAAAAGCAGTGAAAACCCCAAATGTTCATTTGTGAAGGACCACAAACAAGTCCTCTCCCAGGCAGACATTTGAAAGAGAATTTTCTGACAGGGATAATGGATGTAGTATCTATTGTAGTGAAACCACTTCTTATACAAAAAACCCCATAACCCATATGCAAGACAAATGCACTGTAAAATAAACAACTTATACAGCAGCTACAGTTTGAAACATCCAAGACCCACTGCAGCAGGCCAGAGAGATTCTCTTTTGGGGTTTCTACTCCATTTTTTCAGCTTAACTTCACTGCTTTAATGTAATGTCTGTACTTTAAACTAAAAAATATAATGCATGAAAAAAATATATGATCATCACCAATGAAGGAAAATCATTCCCATGATTACTCAAGCTCAGAAAATTTTTTAATTAACTAAACATGTTCAATTATGCCAGTGATTACATCTTGTTATTTACAAGATCAAGTACCACTGATTCTTAGAAATGGTGCAGTATATCTAAATTAAGATCACATGGGTTGGATTACGTCCTGGCTGCTGAAAACTCTCCTTTTTAGCTGTCTATCCAGTTCTTTGGAGTTTTTGAGTCTGGGAGAAAGGGCATTCAATCAAACAATTCTGTGTCTCAATGGATTTTACATCAGGATAGATTTTTGATATCCAGTCCCACCGACTCAGTAACACGGTTTAAATTTGAAGCCTGTAACAATTATGACATAAGAATATAGAAGACAACACATTTTTGTTCACAGTAACACACCAATTACTGTAGTCACTGGTAAATGTCAATTTTTAATTATTCTTAAGTACTGTGTTTCAAAATACCTCTGCATAGAGCACCAATGTTTTTTTTTTTCTGTGGGAGCATCAAATTTCCTGACATTTTCCATATAATCCTTACAAACACCTCACAGATCACCAAACTTGTACTTTGAAGAATGCTACAGAAACATTGCACAGACGTTGCACCACAAGGGCTCGTACATTCAAAGGCAGCTTTCTGGAGTGCAGGTCCATCCATTCACATTGGGAAAAAAATTCACAGAAACTCCAAAAATGAGAAAACGAAGCGAAACCTAGTGTGACTTTACACTAATAAGAACAACAATAAGGACAATTACTATAACAAACAAAATTAAAATAACGAGCATCTTCCGATTCTTCTTTTGATATTGCTCTGCCTATAAAACAGAGAGGAAAGAGTTAATAATTAGATTTCTGCAAGGCTGAAGCAGAGATTCTTGTTCAGTTTAAGTGAAGTTCATTGTTCTTTGGTAACCTGACATCTCATACAGTGCATACTGCAGGCAGTTCTCACACAATAACTCTGATCTGCACCAGAAGCTCCAGGGAAGGGGAATGTGAAGTCACATCCACCCGTGTTAAAGACTCAGTTTGCTGAGACAAGATTCCTATATCATATCTGAAGGACATTAAAATTCACAACAAACTTCCCTTTTTAATAGGCACGTTTGTTGTACCTAGTCAGCTGTGCATTTTCATTTAATTTTAATTAGAACTGAAAGCTTTACTTTTGAGTTGGTTTTCAAGTTTTCTGCTTCATTCCTTCTTTCTTCAAATCGTATTTTCTCATCCCTCTCCTCCTTTTCCCAGGGGAATTAATAGGACACAGAAAACTCTCCAAAAGCCAAATGAAAGTCTAATAGAAGCTAAACAAAGCAAAGCTTGTATTTTGTTTTTAATTAATAAGCCTTCAAAATAAAACAAAAACAAAATGACCACAAAACTCTGATATGCTGAGATCAGTGTTTTTAAAACTTTTCAGGTGTTCATAGCAAAAGCTTCACATTAAAGCAAGAGGTTGGACCTGACATCTAACAAGTGTCAGATGGTGAGAGAAAACATTAATAATGATTCTTTCTGCTTACATGGTTGAGATGACGTTTTCAAACTAAAATCTGCAGTGAGGTATGCAATAACCAGCCCTATTCCCAAGTGCCTGGCTTTTCCAACAGAAGGAACTGCAGACAGGTCCCACCAGGTCAGCAATATAAATATCAAAGCACGTTGGTTGGATGCCCAGAAAGTCATTTAAAAAATTAACTTGAGGCATCAAGCATGACATTAACAGAAGTTCTCTGGAAAGCTCCTCCTACGGTACAACTGGATATTTCATGCTGTACAGAACGAGTTTCTAAAAGGGACAACAGCCAATTGAAAACTGTCTGAATAACTTAGGAGCTATTTAATTATAAAAGCTTATTAGATATGCAAAATGTAGTATTCCATCAGCTTACCTTATGCAGTTGTTTTAGACCCTCTTCACTTTTCATACATGACTGTTCAATATTATAGTCAATTCTATCTAGAACTGTTCCCTAAATAAAATGGAGAAAACAAGCACCAAATTGAACCTAAATGAACTTCATAAAGCAAATGTTATCATAAGCAGCAGAGTAATTAACAACACTCACAGCAAACAGCTCATGAACTATGCAAACAATGAACTTTTACAGAACTAGCTGGGACTTTATTAAACAACTCCCTTGCTCAGTTCCTAAGAGCAGCTCTGTCACCACCTCACATCACATCCCTTATAATCATCTGAATTCCAGACCAGGTCCTTTTGGCTGACACATTTCCATAAACTGGATTTCTGTGAGAAATAACCAAGAGAACTTTGGCTTTCTATGTTATTTCCCTTTTTTTTTTTAAGTCTAACACACATTACCAGGTGAATTATTGTTCACTTATTTTCATTAGCTCAACCTATGGCATATTTCAAGCAGAGGAAACCTGAGCAAAAGTAAATTAGGAAGAGTGAGTCTGGAAGCCTTAGCACTACATGGCATGTCCCATTTCTTTCTGACACTGCTGTCAATGTACCTGTTCTACTATCATTGCTCCCAGGTCCCTAAATATTTCGTTGAGATCAGAGATTGACTGCACAATCTGACGGATTTCTCGCTCCCTCTCTTCCACCATCAGTGTGTTCTGCTCTACCAAGGCCAGCTGGTCATCTGTAAAACCCTGTTGAAACACAAGGTGTACACGTTGAATTAATATTAACAGGTATGAAAATAGTAGAAATAATGAAAAGGATAACAAGATTTCATAACTCAGATATTTATAATTTGAAAAGAGAAAATGCAATTCATATTGAATTTGTGTAAAAACACCTTAACTTACTCTATCATAAAGTGTATCATCCTCCCCATCATCCATCAGTGGGACTGAGGTGTCAAAGAAGTGTTTGGACCTTTCTTCTCTATTCTTCATACCTGTGAAAGACGAACTCAAACTCAAACTATGTTTGAGCACAATACTTAAGCACGCTATAATCAGGGTAAGGCCAGAAGCACCAGACAGAAAAGCACAAAAAAGAAAATCTGGGTAGTAAATGACATAAATCACAATATTTAAATTTTAACTGTCATTTTAACTTACTATTTAACAAAAGCATAACAAATTCAACCAGACTTGTAAGACTGATTAAATCAGTGATTTTTAAGTTGTTTATCACGGACTAGCTCTTAAGCTTTATCCATCCCAGCCTGCCATCTGCAGCAGGTATCACAGCTGAGGAGCAGTGGCTGCTTCACCAGTGTAACACATGCAGCTTTGCAAACCACAATTTGAGAAGCAAAAGGCATTAAAAAGGTGGATGGACGAAACAGCGTTTTGTTGATACGCTCCACTATGACATTTCTTCTTCAGCAACAAGAAAAAGAAGTAGAACAAAGCAGTTTGAGCATGGGCTGTGAACCAGAAACCTTCCAATTCCAACCAAGAAAATCAGCACACCTCAGTGAGTGCTTTCCACAGGAGGGGCCCGTGCATTACTGTCACAGCTCTTATGCTTACGTTTGAGATAGTCAGACTGTGCATGCCTAAAGTTGGTGGAGAGGTCCTGAAGGGCCTGTGCTAAGGAAGACACTACATTCCTGAGAACACGTGCTTCTTGCTCTGTACAAGTGCGTGACCTGCTCTGCAACACCTGCACTGCCCTCTGGCATCTGTGGAATAACTGAGAAAACAATTCTGTTAGTGGAAAAACGCACCTGAAACAGCACCTTGCAAAAGTGCCACATTGAAGACTAATATTTTGATTTCTACCCTTTTAAAAGTAATTTTTAAAAAATTTGACCCGTGCAATGTTTAAAAAGATGGAAACAGAACATAAATGAACAAATAACTTCAAGCTAACGAGGCAGCAGAATAACACAACCCCCTCTGACCTAAGACATTTGCTTCATTATAATCAGCTGGACTGCAGGCCTCAGAATGGACATCTGCAGATCGAGATTTCTCTGAGATAACTGTGAACTTGATTCCATTCATCTCCCAATCCTGTTCCAAGTACAAAATTAAACAGTAAGGGAGGTTCAAGTGACTCTTTGGGAAGCTCAGAGCAGAGCCCAGGGCTTCTGGCTCACTCCAGCACTGATCACAAAAGAAATCCTTGGCTCAGAGCAAACCTCTGCCTCATGCTAATGCATTAAAGATGTGCCAGCCTGGAGGCTCAGGGCACGAGGCACTCTGTACCTGGGTGATCTCCTGGGTTGTTATTTCTATTGCCCGCTCCTCTTCACTGCTGTCATCCAGTGTGGGTCTGTTTAGATGTTTGTCATGAAGACTGGCTAATTCTTTCATCTTCTGTTTAACCCTGGCAATATCATACTGAATCTAAAACAGAAAGCCCAACAGAAAGAAAGGGAATGAATTCATGCTTTGGGGGAAAACGTTCTGACAAATGTTAGACAAAAAGCATTGAGAGAAATCTGTAACATAAAGGCAGACCAAACATTATTAAAAGCCACACAAAAAGCTGACTAAGAAATGGAATACTCTTAATAGACTTTGAGTCTGCTACTTTTTTAAACTTACTCATTAATTTTAGACAAGGCTGCTGCTTTCAAATATGCTTCATTAAGTTGAAATAATATTTTTATAATTATACAGCATCACAGCAAGAAGATTTAGACAACTTCCAAAAAAAAAGAATAAACCAGAAAATTCAGGTCACACCTTCAACTCTATCAGAAATTGGATAGTCTCAACTCAGCAGTAGAAGTTAAATGCTGTGCTTTCAAGCAAGTAATTAAAAATAAATCTGTAAGGATGATTATGATGACAGTAAAAAGGAGACTAAGCATCTTTCTGCAACAATGGGTTCTGTCCACAGAAACTGATGAGCCAATATGTGTTCTGAGTGTACAGAACTGGTTTAAAAACCAGGATTTTCTCAAAGTCAAGAACAGCTTCACACTCCAAATACTGGAAAAGATTTTTAACTGGATGCTTCCAGAATCATTCCCTTGCATTTGCCTAAATGTTTCCATAACTTGCAAGGCACCCAGACTGCAGAAGTAAGAAAGTTCTCCTGCTAGAAGACACTAACATTTCCTCTTTTCAAACACTGAACTGCCCATCCCCACCATCCCAGGGTGAATTCAACCGGGCTCCTCACCAGCTTCAAACAAAAATCCCAACTAAAACTCTTACTGAAATCGTTCTTCCGACGCAATTTCGGCTACAAAACGGAGAGCAGGGGAGTGAGAGCACAACCAAATCCCTCCCTGGGCAGCCCAGCCGTGCGTGGAGGTGCCAGAGCACAGCCCTCACCTCGTCTGCCCCGTCCACCCACTTGGGAGGGAGGCGCTTGGTCACGGCGACGGCGGCCTCGGGGTCCAGGCTGATCCCCGACACCAGGGCCATGCGGTCGTCAGCCAGCTGCACAGGGAACAAGGAGCACGTGAGCTGGGCTCTAACTGCGCCCCGACCCTCCAGCAGCAGGAAAAGTGCGTGCAGGACTGCCCGTGGGAACTGACTCAAGAGATGTGTGGGCCCGTGATCCGACATCTCCTCTCCTGGTTTGGCCCTCTGTGCTGATCAGCTCCACCCTCCCACTTCCTACAGCTTCTGAAAGCTCAGAGTTACTCTGAGAGGAAATTCTTAGCAGATTTTCCAGGAGGAGGGATGGTATTGCAGTGGGAATTCAAGTAACTCTCACGTTGGTACATTTCTAGACAGCAATTCCCAGCCCGTGTTGTAGCACAGTTCACACTGGGCCTGGCAAGTTTGAAAACTGTGTCTTGGAAATCTCAGAAAGAACATTTATTATAGCTGCTTGTTCTCAAACAATGTTATTTTGAAGAACAAACACTCTTGCAAGCTGCCATGCAACTCAAATGGTTAAATTACTTAGTTAGTGACAATTAAATTGTGCTAAATACAAATAGCCAAGGCAGTATGGAGATGATCATCAATGATACAACATGAACCAATTATTTGGGAAAGCTTTCGTACAAACACTTCCCCTCCTAGTTTCTCCCAGATTTGTGCTTTTCCTTTATCAGGCCTGGAAGGTTTTGTGGTTCCCCACCCCCTCCCTTCTTAAAAAACAATCCCCCTTCCTTCCTGACCAACTCTTTCTTGAAAGCAATTTCTTTATCCCTGACCTTATTTCCTGATCAATAAAGTTTATGCATAATTTATGCACAGCATGAAGAACAGTTAATGGCTTCTCTGTGCAAAGTCACTCTAGCCCACGTGTGCACAATAAGGCAGACAGGTTCATACATTTATCTGTTCACAATGTAACATCACAAAATGCTTGATTTCTCCATGTCCTTCTACTGTGCACAGGTACTTCATCCTAGAGAATGAAATTCTATAAACCAGCAGGATAAAGAAAGAATATTTGAGCTCAGTGATGTAGGCTCGATGCATCATGGCAGAATAAAAGGTGAAAAACAATACCTCATCCAGCTCCTGAAGTGATTTGTGGATCCCATCAGCCCCATCCAGTTAGAGACAGCAAAAGATAAAAGGGAAAAAAGGAGACATAGGACAGATATAGGACATGGTCAGTTGAGAAAATACTGATTTCTTTTTAAAGCATGATGGTTTACCAAGAACAAACAAACTGGCTTTTAAGACATGGTTCATCAATAAATACATGGTGATACTGTATTTAAAGTCAACATTTTGCTTAATCTACCAACTTTTAATACAAATATTTCAGTCCCTTGGTAAACAGCGAGAACATAAGAGATCAAGTGCAGAGCTTGGTTTGTTTTACAAAGTAATCCCAGTGGAGTTCCTGAACACGGAGATGTGGAGCAGGAAAGCTGCAAGAGAACACAGTGAAGGAGGAGAGCAAGGGCAGCCTGCCTGCAGCCCTCACTGGGACTGGGACTGGGACTGGAGGGGGCACAGAGAGCCTTCTGTAGGACATTTAGCAACAAACTCCCCAGTCCTCGCAGCATCAAACAGTCAGCAAGAGACAAAGTGCAAAAGCAAATGTTCAGTCACTTCTGTACACCCTTGAGCTGTGCTCTGCTTTCAGGGAGCGTTAACTGAAAAAACCTGAAAAAATACACCAGGACACGAATCTGCACTGGGGAGGGGACGTGGCAGCAAAAGGACATTTCACTGCAAGACTCACAAAGCCAGGCCTAAGACTGGACAAAACCCAGCATCAGCTGATGACCTCTCCTGAGACTCCCCCGGCTTTTGAACAGGACTCTGCTGTTAAAGATGCTGCTTTGATTGTCTGACTTGAATGCAATTCTTGACAGAGCTCTCTGGGCAGAGGGTTTCTCAGCAGAGAGCTGGAGATGAACCCAGGGAAGCTGAAGGACACTGGGCTGGAGTTTGCCCCCCTGCCCTGGTGGCAGCTGTGCCCGGGGCAGCCCCTGGCAGAGACAGGCACCAAACCTTGAAAGGCCAAGGGCACCCTTCTGGCTGAAACAGCTCTCCCGCAGCACTGTGGGGCTCTGAAACGCCCACCAGGGCCAAAAAGGGCTCCTTCCAGCCACTGGCCAGCTCCACTCAGAGCCCCCGCTGCATCCGAGTGAGCAGCCCAGCAAAAACCTTCAATTAATGGTAACAAACGCCGCCGATGAATATTTCATCCAGCTGCTTTAAACGTTCTTGCACTGGCTGCTGAGTGAAGTGCGGGTTCGTCGCTCAGGAGCGGGGAGTTCAGGATCTCACTGCTTTTTCCTAGGTGGTATTTTAAAAAAAACCCAAGGATCTACAGAAGTGACATCAAAAAATGAACGAGGACTAAATGCAGAGCCAAAGTACACACATAGAATACAAATGAATATTGACATTTCCTGTTCTGCAAACGCAATTTAATACACAGGTTATTAGACACAGGTGTAATAAAGTTAGCAGTGAGCAAAGACCATTGAAAGCATCAGGAAGTGCTGCTTTTCCTAACCAAAATGCATCAGTGTAAATCTCTTTGGAGCGATGAGACTGCCAGCAGATATTTATTTATTATGACAAATAAATGATGAGTTTAAAGAGAAAGTGTGAAAACCTGAGCAGAGCCGAGCTGCCAAGCAGCCCATCACAGCCTGACTAGATCAAAACCCAGAAAAAGTTACAGGAACTGCCTCTGAACCAGCAACTTTTGGTGGTTTCTGTAAAGAGGAGTTGCACTAGAATCTACCGAGCCCCGTCTCTCACAGATGTGCTTGAATATTATTTGTACTTAGGGGTAAATAAAAAGGGCAATGAACATCCGAGCAAGTTAAGAGAAATTCAAGCAATGGGAATAAACCACGCCAGTGTATTTAACAGTGCCCACAGTGAGGGGAATAGAAGAGTTCTGCTTTATGAAGGGAATCCTTTTCGGAGCTGAGGAGGCACCGAGCCCCTCGTGTCGCTGCTGGCGCGGAGCTGCCGAACGGCAGCGGGCACGAAGCCAGCAGAGAGCGAGCGCACCGCAGAGCTCTTCTATCCCTCCACGGGGAAGGGCTGGGGGACGGGAGCGGGCAGGGTGGGGAGGGAGGGCCCGGGGAAGGAGGGAGGGAAGGAGGGAGGGAGCAACAGAGGTCCTTTCACCAGGAACAGGACTCTGCGTTTCTGCGCATGGGGATTGAGAGGTGGCAAAGATAACGTCAGTCAGCCCTTAATCTGCATAAAAAAGATCCAGTTAAATGTGTAAGGTGGAATCTGGCAAGAAAATGACGTTAAATATGGCTCTAGTGAGAGATTGTGGTATCAACAAAAACAGCCAAAAATAAAAAACCCGCCCAACTCGGAGCACCCTTTCCTGCCTGAGACAGAGAACAATGGTGACATTCAACAGAC
>VWZN01002258.1:1592039-1632848 GCA_013396955.1 Regulus satrapa
TCCCTGTCCGTGTCCGTGTCCGTGTCCCTGTCTGTGTCAGTGTCCGTGTCAGTGTTCCTGGCCGTGTCAGTGTCCGTGTCTGTGTCCCTGTCTGTGTCAGTGTCCGTGTCCCTATCTGTGTCCATCCCCACGGCCAGCCCAGTGTCCATGTCCCTGTCCCTGTCCATGTCCATGTCCATGTCCCTGTCCCTGTCCATTTCCATGTCCATGTCCATCCCCACGGCCATCCCCATGACAAGTCCGTGTCCCTGTCCCTGTCCCTGTCCATCCCCATCTATGTCCGTGTCCACATCCGTGTCCATGCCCCGTCCATCCCCACGTTCATGCCCAAATCCATTTGGTTTTTTTCTTCTGAATCCCTTCCACCCCTTCCTTCCCATTTTCTTTTTGCTTCCAGTCAATTTTCTGTGTTCCAAACAACCACATGCGGCTTCTTGCTTTGTTGGTTTTTTTTCCTGATCCCAGCCATTCAAACCCAGGATGCTCCCCGAAAGTGAACAAGCCATTTAAAAAGACAACGTGGGGTTGACTTTCCAGAAGAGACTTTTCAACACAGTGACTAAAACGACTTTTCCCGGCTGCTCTGTCAGTCCCAGTGTGGGGCAGATGTGGCACTTGGGCTCTCTCCCGTGCCTTTATCCCAGGGACATCTGACAAATCCCCGTGGAAACAGCAGTGGCCTCTCCCAGCACAGCCAGGGCAGCTGCTGCCCAGGGATCAGCGGGAGAGTTCCTCGCTTAAACCCCCAAAACCCCCTCCCAGAGCAGCCAGTATTTACACATGTGGTAGGAACAGGGACTGTAATCACAACCACGTTTTCTGGAAATGTTATCTCGCTTTATTCAACTGCCTGGCCAAAGGTGTACAGTGAAAAATAGGGGGGGGGGGAAAAAATTCCCTCTGCTGTTATAAGATGTTTGGGGAGTTTTCTTGAGCAGCCCTTCTGCCTCAGTGGGAGAGACCTGAAACTTGGAATTTAGCAAGGAAATAAGCTCAAGCCACACAAGGCCTAACACACGCATTTCATTCTTCGTGGTCTGGTGAAATCTGCTTTCACTTTGGCTGCCTGACAAAGGCTTTAAAATATATATGTGTGTGCTTCATTTCTTCATGCTAATTTTTAATCTACTGTAACAATTTTTATACTATGAGAACAGCTAATGACCTTCCTGCCTTCTCTTGGCACTGCTGCTGTGGCTGGAGGTCAAGAGAAATTCCTCCTGCCAACGGTGGTCTCGCCACGATGTTTTAGAAAAAAACCTGTTGGAATATCTCATTTGGATGGAGAACATGAACGCAGTAGGAAGCCCAATGTGCTGGAAGTTGGTACACAGCAGCAATTAACATATTTTGCTTTTTGATTTTTGCCAACTTAAAAAGTTTTGGATATTGGGCAGGCTTGGAATTTATGCAGGGGCTATAAAAAGTATTTGGGACTTGCACACAGAGGGATAAAACTCTACAAGGAATGGGTCCAGACCTGGTGAATAACCACTTCAAAGTGGATATTAGGAATAAGCAAAGGGAGAGGAAGGAATGGAAAAAAGGATTAATCAAAGAAACCTAGTCTTAGAAGTTAGGAAGTGTAGGCATAAAGGGAAATGTGCCAGAAGTAAAGCTAAGGTAGATCTTGCAAAGGAAATTAAAACAAATAGTAAAATGTTCTTCAGGCATACCTAGCAGGAGAGGAAGGAGAGGAGGGGGGGAGCTGGTGAAAGGGGGAGAGGCAGGACACAAATGAATGTATAATATGTAGTGGAAATCTACGCAGAGGAAATGAATGCATGGAGACAGAAATTACCTCATCCAAGTGGAACAAATAATCAAGATCTTAATGGGACAGTGATTTGGGCTAAATGATCGTTATAGACACCTTTCAGCTGGAATATTCTAATTTCTGACTCAGACATCCAAGAGCAATTTCTATCTGGCTGTGTAACAGCATCCTTGCGTGAGCAACACAACACAATTTGAGAGCAGGAAAAATTCTTCCAGCTTTTAAAAAGAGGAAAAATTATTGAAGTCTGATCCAAATAAAAGGCAAGACTTTGGGATAAATTTAGCAAGGAAGAATAATAGCAGGCATGATGGCAGAGGCAAATGGGCTAAAAGGCAATGTGGATTTATTTCCTGAAGGTGGACAGTGCTGGACTTTGTAAGGTCGTTGGTTTTCATAACAGATAAGAGCTGGTAGTTCTGTTCTGCCTGGTAATGAATAAATGTAGGCTGGAAATGAGAAGAATATGTTCAGCCATCAGAGAACTGGGTCCTGGTATGTCCTCCCTACAGGCATGGCAAGGGCAAACAACCACATGAGAACGTTGCACTTGATCTGATCAGAAAAAACCCAGATCCTGTTTTCCCCTCCTAAGACAGCACGCATCCCTAAATACATCTTCCCAAGAGTGTGCTGGCAATCCTCAGGGCTGTTGCACATCTGTGCCTAAGCCCACTGCTGTAGCTTTGGAGCCTGGGCCTTCCTTTGCCCATTTATCTGCTTTTTTAATGCCTGTTCCCTGCTGCTGCTCCCAGTGAGCCATGAGATAGCAATGCTGCCTGCACTGGCACATTCCTACACCCACCTCCTCCCACAGCCGGGGCCTGGTGGGAACTTTCCAGTTACTACTGTGGCATTTGGATCTGGCTTCTGGTGGAAAAAAACACTCCATATTCAGAAGAACATTCTATTTCGAGGTGAATAGATAAGCATACTTTTTCTTTTCTTTTCTTTCNTAATCAGAGACATATTTCAAACTGCAGCTTTTAAACTGCAAACTCCTTTGCTTGTGCTTAAAAACTTCTTTGTTGTGGCCCAGCCCTTGTATCACTGTTTGGGTACCCAGGCCCTGTGAAGGGCGAGCAGACCTTATGCTCCAGTGATCAGATAAAGGTCAATCCCCACGATGTTCTGTCTTGAGTAATCGAGTAGATACATGGAGGAGGTGAAATACTGCACTCTTTTGAAGCCTGAGCAATCAGCTTGTGCCAAATTCAGGATTAATGGACCATGAAGTGCATTTTGCCCTGAAAAATCCCACCATCCTTTTGCAGAGGGAACACTTCTTTGCCAGAGAAGTTCTGCAGGAACGTTTCTAGGGAAAAAAACAGCAAACTGTCTGGGTTACCCCTGTCATTGCTAGAGGTGCATTCTCTGCACAGGAATTGAGGGGCTCCTGGGAAAATTTGCCATATTTTTGCCTTTATTGTGCTGCAGAAGGATGTCAGCTTTTAGGGCTGTCAAAATCACAGTTTCCTGAGCGGGTTAATCCCTGAGCCAGGGTTTGTTTGTCCAGGGAACTGGAGCTTCCCGAGGCTTGCAGTGGGTGTGATTCTGACTGCATCTCTGTAGATGGTGCTGCAAGGCAGGGAGATGGGAACAAGAAGTGCCTGTGCTGCTTTTAAAAGTCAGTCCCTGGGTTTCTCAACCAGCCCTTGGTATTCCAGCTTCCTTACAAGAAAACGAGACATAGTTGTCTATAATGTCTTCATTTTGATGAGCTATAATCTGAATGCACCCTTTGGAAACATAAACAGAGGAGAACTGTTATTTTCTCTGGGTTCAAACAGCTGACATTCTGTAACTCCGCCTTGAAAAGTGTTGGTGAACAAACTGGCTTTTCATATTGATCCAACTGTACCAGCATTTTAACAGCAGAGAGTGGAATCTAGAGAATTCCAGAAAAACATCTGAAAAGGAATAATAATTTGATCATGCAGAGACACTAAATAATGGATGTTTAAATAATAAAGAGAAAGAAATTCGTGTCTCTGAAGGGGCTCTGTCCTTTTTCGCTTAACGTCAAGTGTTGCCTTGAGTTCAGCTGCTCTTCTGCACACTGAGAAATGAAGACTGGATCCTGCAAATGTGTCTGTACTCCTCCCCTGCTACTGAAATGCAATCAATCCAGGTGGAATCAGGTCTTATTTTAAGCTGGGTAGGCAGTGAAGACTGATGAGTCTGCTTGGAGGGCTGGGAGGAATTTTTTAATCAAAATTCAGCTGCATGAATTTGGTGTTTACAGGCAGACATACTTCACATACATAATTACACAAGCAACCTTGTTCAAAGGCAGATGTGAGAGGCACAGTCTAGGAGTTTGTACCCCAGTCTCGTGACAGACTAATAATGCCCGTGGTACTTAAACAATGGAACAACTCTGTCATCTAATATTGTGCAAAATTCCTTCCCTCAGCTGGGCACTATATTAAATCTTCTGTGTCACCACGGTGTAGGTCACCTCTGCAGCAAAGATAAAAGGTTGCTCATTGTAGGCATTTATATCTCTGCTTACCCTAATTCTCTCCCCGGTAGTCACGTGAGGATATTCTGGTTTTAAATTGAGCTAACAAATATAAAAATGTGTTATTGGTCTCTTCCTTGTAAGGTATATATAATTTTAGATCCAAGTGGGACTCCTAGGATCATGGATGGGGTTCTTAGCTGAACAGAAGTTGTGGTGCTGGAGGTATGGCAGTAATTAGATGTTGACGTGCAGAGATGGTGTGAATTCGAGATGTTCTGTCCTCTAAATGTCTGCTACTGACCATAGTGAAGCTGTTACCCTGCAATTTATCTACCACAGTGAGCGCTTGCAGTGCAAGTCAGTCAGTTCAGGCACTGGCAGAGCAGCTTTCCCTGCGAGGTCAGAGCAGCACAGACAGCACAGCAGACATTCAAGGGTCAAACAGTCCCGTGCCTGCAGTGAGAGAGAAGAGAACGGTGTTGTTCACATCCTGGGGCAGACTCCCACAGTATTTCAAGTACATCCAAACATGAACAAAATGTAGTCAAAATAAGTAGACAAGAGAAGTATTATTATTATTATTCCCCTTTTAGAGATGAGGCGCCAAGGCATGAGGAGATTCAGTGAGCAGTCCCCCTGCAGATATGTGTAATGTAAGGGCTGGCAATAAAACACAGGATTCATCGTTACTGCCATTTTACAGATGGAAAAACTAAGTCACAGAACAACAGTGGCTCACTCAAGGTCGTACAGGGTATTTATAGCAAACCCAGAACCTGAATCTGGAGCTGCTGAATCCTGGTCAGCATTTTTCCTAAGGGAATCGTGGATAAAGAGATTAATGTCAATAATTTCCCTCAAAGCCGCAGAATTTCAGTAAGAGAAAAAAGACTGTTCCAGAAAAATATGCCTCTTCTTGTGTTAGGAAAAGAAGCTTAGACTCCAGTATCCCCAGCAACTCATACCTATGTTCTTGTTGTCCTAATTAGTGGCAATGTTCCACTTCCAGAAGGTTTTATCTCTAAATTCGGAGGTTTTGGTCTTTTTTTCAACTAACAAAATTAGAGAAGGCAATTCAGAAAGATGCATTACAGTAGATGATGGTCTGACATTCATTCCAGCAATAACAACTGTTATCAAAGAAAGATCTTTTCCATAAACGTAGGAAACAAGTCAGGCTAATGAAGACATGGATGGGTTTTTGCACATCATGATGTAAAAATAATCAATGAAACAGTGAAAAAAATCTGGTCAGAAAGCCTGCCTAATGAGTGTTATCTTGCACTGAAGTAGTCTGGTTCTGCTTTATAATGATAGCATTTAGGCAGAAATCATCTGAAACAGGGAAATTTCAGTGCCAGTTGGGAGCAGCAGAGGGCACGTCAGAGTGGGGTCCTACTTAGCAAGTCTTCACTTCTTTTTGGCCTAAATCTTCCTGTAGGGTGAGGAACTGTAAATACTGATTTTCTTAATGAACTGGTGCCCAGTTATTATCGAGTGGGTGTCCTGTGGTGAAGAAATCTTAGATTTCCAGGCTGGTTTTCTGTCACTTAGAAGTGCTGCCTGCAGCTGCTGTGTTATGCCAAGATACTGCTGTACGTGGTTTTTATTGCTGTTCTCAGAGGAGCTTGGAAATAGGAAATGATAGAACCTGAGATAAGTACAGAGATGATGTAAGAGATGATGTGCAAGGAAGGAAACTGGACCAAGCAAAAAAAAAAGTTTATTAGACCAAGGGGAGCAAGGTAAGAAGGGGGCAAGAGCGGCTGCTGAGAACGGCCATGGGGAGATGATGAAATCACCTTTCTGCCATAAATAGCATCACAGTAGGGAAAAAGACCAAAAAACCCAGAGCAGATCATACATCCGAAATCAGAACAGAGGAATTGCAAGGAACATCAGAACAGCAGCTCCAAGAAAATGAAATGTTTTTATTTCTTTCTCTTTCCCTCCTGTAGCACAGATAAAAGAATTACAGTGTCTCCACCATCTGAGAACTTCCAGTCCCCAGAGCCTCATGGGAACATACCCTATTATCATATCCCAGTTTGGAGAAACTGAGGCAAGGGGTTGTGACGCTGATTTGACAATGTCCTGGTTTCAGCTGAAAGAAGGTTATTTTTTTTCTGCCTAGTAGCTGGTACAGTGCTGTGTTTTGGATTTCAGATGAGAATAATGTTGGTGTTTTAGTTGTTGCTGAGCAGTGGCCAAGGATTTTTCATCCTCTCAGGCTTCCCTGCCAGCAAGGAGGCTGGAGAGAGGCACAAGGAACTGGGAGGGGACACAGCCAGGACTGATCCCAGAGACCAAAGGGATATTCCAGACCATGGGGCAGCATGCTGGACAGGAAAACGGGGACAGTTAGCCAGGGGGTGGTGAGTGCTGCTTGGGGTCTGACTGGACAGCACTCAGTGAGTGGTAAGCAATTGCTTTGTGCATCACTTGTTTTGTGTATTCTTTTATCATTATTATCATTATTATTATTTTCCCTTCCTTTTCTGTCCTAGTAAACTGCCTTTCTCTCAGCCCATGGGTTTTGCCTGTTTTCCAGTCATCTTCCCCATCCCATCATGGGGGATTGAATGAGGGCTGGGTGGTGTTTTGCTGCCTGCTGGGTTTAAACACAACAATTGGTTTTTCTCCAAGTTACCCTCGTTTCATCCCTCTGGAGTCACGGATGTCTGATCTTGGATGACTCACACAGCCCAGAGTCCTCTAGTTCACCTCCCACTGATGTCCCCATGCCTGGCTTTAGGCCAGGACCCCTCAGCTGTTGTCTGTGGGCTCCAGCTGCTCTGCAGTGACAGTGAATACCTCCTTCAATGACCCTGAACTCCCCAGTCATGCCTGTTGCTGGGCGAGGATCAGGATGAGAGTGATGTCAGGATGTGAATGATGTGGGCAGAGTGGGCAGAGGGTTATTTTGACCTCGCACCTCCTTGCTGTTGTGTGTAGGCTGATCTGGGAGGCTCTGTGCCCTCCATGTTGTGTGGCCCCATCTCTTCTGCTGCGCTGCCCTTGTTGTATCCCTCTGGGAAAGGTAGTCCAAGGCCTGTTGGCTGTGCTTTTCAGGGGTGATCACACCTTCCTGTGCTTGGAGTACATCCACCATTGACCACAGAGGGCTCAGGGTTCTTGAAACCCTGAGCTGAGTTGCAGGTAAAACCCAGAAACCTGTGGCTGAATGATTGCCCCCAAGGGGAGGGCTGGATCCAGTCGGTGCCAGTTACTCTGACACCACAGCTGCTTCATTTTCCTTGCATGGGAACGTTCACCCTGGCTTCTGTCCACTGCGTCCCTCTTAAAATCCACAGAAGAGGCTGTCAGAATCACTCAGCAGCAGGAAACACTGGGCACAAGGAATCTGGGATCTGCCTGAATCTGCTACTCTTGGAGCTTCATTGTCCCAAGTCACAGCAGTGGCTTTCCCCACCATTGAGAAGGAGAGCCTGTGAGAGCCCAGGAGCTGTTCCATAGCAGGGGCCAAGGAAAAGGTCCCAGTGCTGCCCTGCCTTCCCTGCAGCAGAGCTGTGGAAGGTGTTGGGCCGGGAGAAGTTAGCGAGACATAATTTGGCTCTGTGTGTTTTCTTGAGGTATTCTGTCTAAGTAGGCTCAGCAGCTTTGCCTATCCCCATCTCAGTTTCCTGACCAAAGATGAGGTGCGAGGAACTGAACCACATTCCCAGGGAAGAGCTGATAGAGCCTCCCCCTCTTCTCCCCCTCCTCTGGTGCTTCAAACCAAAACAGCTGGAAACTTCTTGTGGCTGGAGATGTGCTGAGTGGCCTGGCTGGAGTTCAGGGAGAGGTAAAGCAATCCCACCCACCAGTAGCGAGGGCTCCGTGCCACCACCAGCCCTTGCGTGCCCTAAATCCTGGCTTCCTGGTAATTACTATCTCCATAAATACCAGAGAAGGGACTCGCATCGCTGGGCCGTGTTCTATCGTGTGAAATATGAGGTGTGACACAACACACTGGCATGAGGCGAAGCAGTTGTGTGCTGATGTGGTGACACACTTGAGGCCAAACTGGAAAATTTGATCCCTTCCTGCCCGCGCTCTCCCAGGCGCTGTGGTGAGGCCTGGTTCGCTGTGCTCGGGATGTCGAGGGAAAATGGGACCTGGGGCCAGCACCAGCTGCAGTTCACGAACTCAGACGTGTCAGGTTGGCAAGTGCCCGCCAGGCCGACGGGTTTGCTGGGCTGGGGTCCTGCCACAGCTGGGTTATCCAGGCCGAGCACAGCCCGGCCAGGTTTGTCCCTGCCGAAGCTCAGGGGAGGTGAAGAATGCTGAGCTGGTTTTGGCACTGGCACATCAGAGACGGCTTTGGCCAGTTGTTAGTCTGGCTCCAGATCCAGCTCAAAAGGTCTCCCTGCTGCACTAGTTACCCCATTCTCCTCCCTGTGGGAGCCAGGATTCATTCCTATTGAATTGAAAACAACAGAGCTGCTGAAGAACAACAGAGCAACCGTTGTGTTTGATTCTCCTGAACGTGCAGTCTGAGAGGGACAGGGACCCGTGAACACATTTCTGTGCTCCTTGCCTTCGCTTCTTCACCTTTCTCTCCCTCATTTCTGTTTCTGGATAACTTTTCTCCCATTTTAAGCATGATGGCAGCTGTGTTACAGAGATCGAACCCCTGGACAAGGAGAATTTGCCCTCTCCTGCAGCACAGTTGTTAGTCTCTTCCTGTTTTCATGGCCCAGGGATAGAATGATGCTGTCCATGAGTGATTGTGAAATTGTATCACTGTGGTCAGTGTGTCTGTAGAGACAGAATTGCTTATCTAATCTTCATGTGGTCTGACAGCAGAGCAAACACAGGGGGTGACAGCAAGCACAAAATGCTGGGAGGT
The DNA here is from genome assembly GCA_013396955.1 of Regulus satrapa. Classification (NCBI taxonomy): domain Eukaryota; kingdom Metazoa; phylum Chordata; class Aves; order Passeriformes; family Regulidae; genus Regulus; species Regulus satrapa. The sequence continues at coordinate 1,601,136 of VWZN01002258.1, forward strand.
GAGAGGAGGAATCTCTTCAGTGAGATGCCTCCTGTAGCTCCAAGCAGTCCTGCAGGTACCCACCCATCTCCCTCCTGAGTGTGTCAGTGCCACTCCTGAGAGTGTTCCAGACAATTATCTTGGGATTCCCATGTGGATTTTGTAAAACCAATGTCAAAACCAGCCCAACAAAGTCACACAACAGATGCTAATTTCTGTCAGTTCTAGCACAGCATTTGCACAGGGAAATGAGGACCAGCTCCCTTGGGTGACTGTGTATGCACACACTCATCCAGAAGGGTTTCTGGCTTTTTATGTAATACAAGTCTCTTGAAAGAGATCTGTTTGCTCAGAAGAGCAAAGGATTAATGAATAATGTGCAATTAAAGCCTGTACAGGAGGTAGCAAGTAACAACAGCTCCAGCTTTGCTCCTTTCCCAGGATTTGTTTCATGTGCACGTTGAGGAGTGCTTGGTTAAATGAATACCTCTCTTTCTGTTCTTTGGGACAGATTTCTGCTGTTGACTGCAGAGAGGAGCAAACCCCAGGAAGTTTGGAGCCTGTTTGTCCAGGTCAGGTTTTGCCACGATGGTGAACACATGCATGTGGACTTTGTTTCTATTTTGCTGCTGGGAAAATCTGGGCACAGCGTTTTCCATGCACAGAGCGATGGAGAGGCAAACCTCTGATGAAAGTGACACAAATAACACTTGAGTCTGAGCCCTCACCAGCAGATCAAGACCTCCATATCACTAGAAAAATGTGCTGAAGTATTCACTGCACATACTGTTCTCCCTTAAAGGAGGAGAAGTGTGCACATCATTAAAAGGAAATATTTTATGCTGATCATTCCCACATGCCTGCTCTGTATCTATCTGGGTTCTTAAGCAGCACCCATTCTGTACATAATGTCATGCATTTACATCTCACAAAGAAGATCAGACCACCTCAGGCTAAAGAATTGTGTTCTGGGTCCTGATAAAACCATTTTATGGAGATGAATAGCTTGTGTGGTTTCATGCTTCCTTTCCCTGAAATGCCATTAGATGAACATCAAGTGCCTTTGTATTTATTTGAGGGACTTTCCTTTTAGACTCTGCAGGCAGAGAAAAGAACGGCCATGGGACTGAATGATGCCTCTGAGTGGCAGTGCCTCAGCGAGGGCCCGGGAGCTCGGCTGCTGCCTCATTTATATCCATCAGAGGTGCCATGAGCTGCAGACTGGGATAAGTTACCTCATCTGAAGGACTGAAATACCACATCAAAGCACCACGTGGATCAAAGGTGAAAGCAACAGGCATTCCCATCTGGCTCATCTTTCAGACCTTTCTCTCTCTTTAGTTTCCACTTTGAATCTGATAGTGCAGCCTTTCATGCGCCTCCATTCCTCAGGGCACAGGTGGGATGGAGCGTGTATTTCCTTGTCAGCAGGCTCTGTGGGGCTTGGGATTGCCAGGGCTTAGCTCTCAGGCATCACTGGTGGAAAAGATCTATCATTTTGAGCGAGGCACAGTAAGACTGATGGATTTGGAGCAGCAGAGCAGAGCTCTCCTGCGCCAGGTACACAGTGGGGTGCAGATCTACAGAGAGCAGCTCGACAGTGAAGCACCAAAATTCATCTGCAGCACGTGCCCTCCCAGGGGATCAACCCCATCGTTCAAGAATTTGTATGAAGAGACACTAAAGCATCTTTGAGCCTCGGAGAGGACATGCTCGAGCAGGCAGGGTAAAACAGGCCACATCCACTGATGTGCAGGTCCCAGTGGCACTTGGAAGTACCACGAAAAATTTTATGCTAAATAAAGTAAATATAGAAGTAAATGGCTTCAGAAACTCAGAAAGGAGCCTTTCACCCCATTGCTGTGTGATTTCTGTCACAGGAGGCAGATGAAGCTGTGTTTGTCTCTATGAAAATCTAGATGTTAACTCTTCCATACTGTAGGTTTATCCTGCAGTGTTTCTTGTCAGAGGGAATCAGAGTCATCACAGCATGAAGGCAAGGCCTCATGACCTGAAAAAAAATCTCGATTCTGACATTTTCCATTATTCAGACCCTTTCACTCATGTCGCCAAACTTTTATTGAGTCCCCAGTGGCCGTCTCTGGGTGGAAGTCTCTCTTTGATAGATGTTCTCAGCTGTGTACTCCTGCTACAGGCTGGTGTCACAATCAATAGATGTGCTTAAGTGGGATTTGTGGAGATGCCTCCTGGATTCAGAGCTCCCTGCTATTGTGTAGGGCCTTAGCAAGTAGCTTTTGAATTCTAGACCCTCCTATATCTGTGGGTTCATGTAAAATGAAATATCACATTATTAAAGCTGAACTGGATTCCTACATGTCAGGGTTGATCCCCAAGGTTTATAAAGCTGTTCAGACTGGCAGCAAGATGAACAAGGCAATTGTATGGTTCTTTCCCCAGCTCCAATCTGCAAAAGGAAAACATTGTGAGTCACCAGCCAGAGAAGTTGTACTTTCTTCAGCAGGAAGCTTTGCAGATTCTCTGCTCCCAGATCTTGTTACACTCTTCCATCCCACCACTCTGGAAAAACTCCCACGGAAAGACAGGCAGATATTTTAATCAAGAAATGGCCCTTATTTCCATTAGCAACAGCTGTTTTCCTTTTAATTCAATTCTCCTTTCTGCAGTCTGTTTATGAAAGCTGCCATTAATTACATTTTTCATCAGTCAATGTTCGGAGATGGCTAATGGCCCAGCACACCTAATTAGTCCTTCATGTATGATAATGTTTCATCAAGTCTGCAGTGAGTGTGCAGGGCAGATCCCCGCTGTGCAGGGAGCTGGGAGCGGGGCTGCCCAGGCTCCCCGGGCTGGGACAGATCCAGTTACAGCTGCATTCCTGCTGCTGCCAGTGACAACAGCCACTGCCAGCAGCGCCTTCCAGGGGCACTCCGAGCATGCCAGCATCAGGGCAAGAATTCAAGCTGCCTTTGGAAGCTCTTTGAAGACAGGGAGTGCAGAGACTGGAATTACGGCTACCTTTGGGGTTTTTTTTCCTAGTGATGCACTCGATAAGTGTTAGTGATGGCTAAATTCACTCAGAGTGCCTTCCTTTAGCTTCTTCCATGCAGAAGCCTTCTGGTCATGCTTGCCTAGGTATTCCCCGTTGATCCATCTGTCTCAAGCCACAAAGCTGGCTGCTTGTGACGCAGTGTTGCCTTCTTTAAAGTCACAGTGAAGACACTGGCATGACTTAAACTTACTTACCCAGTGATGCAGCTGGGTTTAGGCAGGTCTTTGGTTAGGGATAGCCAAAGGTTTGACACCAGACACTATGGGCATGAAAACATCTCATCTTTGTTCAACAAGATGCAGGAGTAGGTTGAATGAATTCCTCACATACCTTAATGCTGGAGCTGGAGTCTGAACATCACACTCAGCTGGAACTTTGCCTTTATTTTGAAGGTGTTTGCAGCTGCAAAGAATAGCAGTAGTTATTGGCAGGTAGCCTCAGGTAAGAAACATTTCAAATCCTCTGGTAGAGAGATAGTTTTGAAAACTATCCCCACCTGTCACAATCGTGTATTGCAATCCCATCAGCGTGTGTGCAGAGCTCTGTTCCCCCACCCAGGCTGTCACCTGCAGAGTTCAGGGCATTGTGGAAAATTGCACCAACTGAGTAGGGACACGTTTTGTTTATCTTGCTAGGAAAGTGGCAAACGACCAGAGAAGGATTTACAGTAATGTCTTGCATAAGGCAGTCACTCACCTTCAGCCCTTCCTGCGCCTGAGGCAGTCCGGACCCACGAGCCCTCTTTGCTCTCTTCAATGCCTTTGCTGTGAGCCCCACGGGAGGCACAGAAAGTCAAAGGGATGCAGCAGCCTTTGCTGTATGTGATAATAAGTGTTGAGCGTGAGACCACCTCGCTGTGTCTGAGTAATGAGAGGTGCTCTAATATTCTGCCTGATGCTGCAGGTACTTCTCTACATCAGGCTTGTGCAGAGGTTCTCTGGTAACTATTCAATTGGCCAATTTCTGACTGTGTGACCTCACTAAATTAAAGCCTTTTGACTGTTGGAGGAATGAATCTGCCATGCTGCTAAACAGACAGAAGCTTTTTCACAAGACATCTGCTTCCAAAGCAAATGAAATCTGCTTTGATTTTCATGGCCTATCGAGGGATGAGAGCAGCACTGTAAGGAATCATACAGGACTGGGTCTGAAACAGCTCAGAGGAGAGTATGAGAGCAGCCAAGATGCTGGCATTTGAGAGGGGAAAGAGAAAATGCAGGAGAAAATGCAAGTGACCTGTTAAACAATGTGTCCTGCTCACAAAGCCTCCAGGTCTCATGCTGCATAATTGCAGACAAAATAGGTTTAGACACAGAATAATTCTGAATTTAGTATTACTCTGACCTAGCAGGATTTTTTGGCAAGGGAAGGAAGGCAAGTGTCCTATTGCTGTTCATTGTTTGGTCACCTCTTTGCTGGCTGTTTGATCACCTCAACTTTGAGCTCTCCTCCAAAATGTCTCAGCTGGAAAGTGCTGCATTTATGGAGCTCTTGCAATGGTGATATAACAAATGTTCTAGCAGGGTGTTATGGTCCTGCTGTCAATTCCTTCACTGGAATCCCAGAGTAATTCCAGTGCAGCTGATGGGTTACTGTCATGTAAGTGAAGGCAGCATTCTTCTCTTGGACATCACCTTTTGGCCTCTTCTGTTGGCAAATGAACCTGATGTAATATTGCAAAAACACATCCTTTGAGTGAAAGTGATAAGAAAGACAAATGTTTGACTTTAGCCAGGGAATTTAAAACTCAGAGTCCTTTGAAGATTGCTGAGCTCTGCGCTGTGTTAGTCGTCCATATCTATCTAAGAAAACACTCATTTCATCACAACTGGTGACATAAATTCAGACTTGTGAGCAAATGGCTAGGTTGAGTGAAATCACCTCTCTATCTGCTAATGGCATTTTTGCTTTTGCTTCATGATGAAGGTTATCTCCCTGTTTGGATATTATAACCTACAACTGTTAGACAGCATTATCTGCAGACTTGGGTGAGATAATTTGTACGAAAAATCCAGGGAATCTGGAGCTTATTGGCTTCCATTCACATGAAACTGAAACTCTTCGGGTCTCCAGCAGCCCTCACGTTTTCTTGCTTCTATATGGTGGGGAAGGAATAGCAGCTGGCAGATGATGGATAGCAACGCTGCAGCCCAAACTAAGGCTAGCAGTGACATCACTGATAGAAAGGGAAGCAGCTTGAGCTGTTTATAAAACTCCAGTTGGGAAGTTTGCCCCAGACTGCATTAGCCTCTGTTCGCTGCCTACCCTGCTTTTCCCCACTCAAATTCCAAGCTCCTTCAAGGGAAACAAACATCTGCAGAGACACAATGTTAATTGTTCTACTTAGGGCTGCTGTTTACATTTTTGGTGCAAGCAAGTCAAAGCATGTCAAGGCTATCCTGATGGCTAAAACAAGCCAGAAATCTCGTTCCGGCTGAAATAACATGGGGCTGGATTCTGATCTCTCCTACCAAACCTTTTGGGATTGGCCATGGAAGGTGGAAATCAGAACCTGTACAAATCAGAGGGTGCAAAAAAAAAAGTAGCAGAGTGGCTGGTAAGAGGGAGAATGTGCTGGAGCCACCAGGGAAACATCACAAGGTTAATGCAGTTTTCCATTATCTGAAAACAGGGGGATTACTCTGCATTTGTAAGCTTAAGATTGCCAGCTTCCCCGGGTTCTGCTCCCATCACAGTCCGGCCTAATGGCTCCTTATCAGGAATGATGAATCGCTCTTGAGCCTACACTTTGGTCCCTAATTTCCACTTTCCTTGCATCTGCTTAAAGTCCTTTTTAATTTTAACACGTACAGCAGCCTCTGAGCCAAGCGTGGCCCTGGTGCTCACAATCATCCTGGTAATTACCATGCTCACCAGGTCCCTTTAGGATGCAATTTCAATGGGGTGTGACTTTCACAACATTTTTTTTCTTGTTGTTGCTCGAGCCACTCCAGGAAGGAACTGTTAAACACGAGTCTCAGCAGGATCCATCATGACTGAGGACAGAACAGAATGTAATGAAACAGGGTGAATACGTGTCTCACCGAGCAGGATATGTTCTCTTATTTATATGGTTGATAAAGCTTTGGCTGAGGTTCAAAAAGGTGTTCAGCTTTCATCTCTCTGTCTTCCTTCCTCCACTCCCCTAAATATTAATGCTGCACTCATACCTCCCATATTCGTGGCTACTCTAATTGTTTACAGGTTTTTTTAATAAAGGCTTTGACCTTCTGCCTGAGCAGTTGCACAAGCCCTTCTCTGTCCTCACGCCCATGCTCCCTCCATCTCCGTTTGTCCTTGGCTTCCCCAGCCGAGGCGCTGCAAGGGACAGACACCAAATCCCTGCAGCTGGCAATTCTGGGGCACTGTCCTTGCTGAGGACAAGGAGGGGCCGCAGTGTCTGGGGCCGTGACCCCGCTAGCACGGGGCCGTGCGTGGGCAGCGGTGTGTGGTGTCCCCCGTGCCAGCGTGTTTGGCTGGGTTGAAATCGTGCTTTCCCTCTGATCCTCTCCTTTGGGCTTGGGGGAATGTGACACGGCTGTGTGGGAAGCTGGGGTTGCGCAGGAAGTGTGTGGCAGCGCTGGGAGCTGGAGTCACATCTCCTGAGTCCCACCTGGTCCATTAACCATAAACCATTTCCCTCAGTAACTGAGTACAAGAACAGTCTCTTTTACATTATGTACGTGCTGGGAGAGCAGGGGCAGCTCTGTGAGAATGCAACGTGGCAAAGAAAGGGCAGCAGGGCTGCCAAGTGCCGGGAGACAGTGGGAGGAAGGTTTTGTGGGGTTGGGGCGTGCCTGTGGAACCCTGAGCTCCTCAGTAAGCACCGTTGAACAGCTGGGTTCCCCGGCCAGGAGGAGAAGACAGGGCACCCAGGGATTGTCTATCCCCATGGATATCTATGCCAGCAGCAGTGCGAGGACGTGTAGCTCCTGCAATGCTGACTGTTTCTTCCTGGCACCAATTGCTCCCTTCATGGGATCCCATGTCTCGAGACACATTTCACAAAAATCGCAGCAGCTGGGAGTAAATCAATCACACTGCTCTGCTTTGATCCTGTGCTCTGCCGTTTCGGTATCAGCCAACATACAGATCATGAAATTCTCCTTTATCACCTTTTTGGCTATGTTTGCACTGCAAAATTATGGTACTTGAATTAGGGCTTGTGTTTATGAAAAGAGACAAGAATGATTGATATTTATGTGAGCATGAATTAAACCAGTATTTTTAATTCTATGGCAATTAATTAAATCAGGGCAGTGACAAATAAGAGCATAGACATCCAATTAGGTGCTGCTGCACAGACATATGGAGAAAATAAATAAATTGTTCTGTTGTAATGTGATTTGGATCAGGCCCTTAAGAAGGAATAGACTTTCTGCTTCAAATAATTATTCATTTGATTGCTATCAGAACAGGAATTTACTACATATTGTCTCTGGCCAGCCTGTCCTCTCTGTCTGAAGAGGCTTGGGTTCCCATCCTCCCAGAAAAAGCTGTGTATATACAACACACTAACAAAAAAGCTGTGAATGAAAATCTTACAACATCATTACTGGTTGGTAGCTGGGAAGGAGTTTGTAAGTGATGCGATATCATGTTTATTTTCCCTCAGAGTTCAGCACTTTTAGGGACATCCCCAACGTGCAGGGAGACGAGCCTGGCTGGTGCTCTGAGGCTCTTTCTGCACAGTTTGTGAGCAGCCTCTGCTCCTGCTCCCGGCGCTCAGCTCGGAAGGGACTCAGAATATTTTTTTTATTCCCTTAAGCAGTGTCAGCGTGGCCGCTGCGGGGGCAGATGGGGTGAGCAGGGCCCCGGGCTGGGGCTGGAGAGCCGGGAAGGCAGCGGGGCCCCGCAGAGGGAGCGGCTGGCACAGCCCCGGCCCCGGGCACGGCTCCGCGCTCCATCCCTCCTGTACCCACAAGGTATTCAGGAAAATAAAAGGAAACCGTGCTTACGTTTGGGTTTTCATGGCTGGCTTTTTGCGGCTGGCTTTTTACATCTCTCTTTCTTTTTCTTGGTCATGAAAGCAGTCGGGCTGCCCAGCAATCCAGATCTGAATTCCTTAAGCTGGGAGGCATTTTGTGCAGTCTAACTCTACCAGCCTAAGACCAAGTCAAGCATCATGCACCAGCGATCTTCATTTTCCAGGCTGGTAATTCTGGCTTTACTGGAATGAAGGACAAAGGCACAGAATAAGTAAAAGAAATAGGGGGGGAAAATCCATATGGAATGGACACATTGGTTGAAACATCCCATTTCCTGAAAAATTGATTTTGAGGTATCTGTCAAAGCAATCCCTGTACTTCTTATGATTATTATATCACATGGCCTTGGCATGGATTTTGGGTATTTCAGGAGGACCACCCAGAAGTGGGCCAGGTTTGGTTATTGGATTTACTAAACAGAACAAGAAGCACAGAGCTCCTGCCTGCTGTTCAAAAATAATATCGCAGGGGAAGCAAACCACAGGGAGACCACAGGGAGGTGAAGCCCATTTTCCACTTGCTGAGGGAACTGCCCTTGCTTGCTGCAGAATGCAGTCTCCATATGCTGGGAATGATTCCCAAAAGTGCTCCATCCTTGCCGACTCTGCTTCCTTTCAGAAGCTGCATCCACTGGGATGTGGAGCAAGGAAGTGGCTCTGAACAGGATACTCTGGGGTGTTTTCTCTGTGCAGTGAGGTGGAGAGAACAGCCTGTGAGAGAAAACACCAAATGGTGTTGGAGTGGAACAGAGAAAGCCTGTTTCTCCCTGTCAGTGTTTCTCAAGTTATGGATCCTGGAGCAGCTGATGGTTGGAGAGAGCTTTCTGGGCACAGCACGAGCAGAAAGGGCTGCTCCTGTGCCAGGAGTGCCTCAGGGCTCACTTTGCTCTTGGTGCTCTGCTCCCTTCCTGCCTCTGCCAGCGGGATGTGGAAGAGGAAGAGGATGTGCTGATGGAGAGAAGGGTCAGAATCTGCCCCTGCCTAGGAAGCCATTGAAATGGAACACAGAAAATAGGGGAGGGAAAGGCCAGGTGACCTGCAGGGGACTGGGAATTTAGGATAGCTGGGGGAGCCAGGCTTCTCCTTGTGGTCTGTAGGAAGAAACATGTCAGATGGATAAGCAGTGGTGAAGTAAATGCAGCAGATTGCTTCAGAAAGAGATAACTCATCATTCTGAGGCATTTGGGTCTGGAAAGAGAGGCACTGGCTGTACATGGAGCTGTGCCTTGTAACCCAAGCACAAAGCACACCAGGATTTCCAAGCAGTAGTGGCTAAGCTGCGGCACACAGGTGGATGAGCTGTGTCGGTGGAACAAACCCTCAGAGATCTGGAGGGACCAGTGGGATCTGGAGGATCTGTGTCATGTGTGGGCAAGGTTTTGCCACCCTCTCATCTGTGTGGGTCATTACTTAAGGCATCAGCTGAATGAAATCATGCATGGACTGGTAGAGGTGCAGTGCTGCCGCAGCCCTGCTGCACAGGACGGCTCAGGGGCAGGAGCCAAAGCTGTGACCAACAGGATGGAATATGCCAGAATCTCTGGGCACTGGCAACAGTGCTTCGTGCCTACACAAAGTCAGGACATGTTTTGCAGGATCAGCATAGTTAGGTGCTGGTATGGATGGGAAGGAACGTGACGATGGAGATCTTTGGCTCTCTGTGCATTAAGTGACTATTCTTAGCTTCTCAGAAGTTAAAGAGTTAATGAGAAAAGCTCCCTCCCCTGACCACTCTCCCCCAATGTTCTTGTTGATTTCTCATCCTCCTAGGCATGATTTTTGTTTGGGAATGAAATGTGCTTACTCACTCTTATGCATTTATTACATGGACACGCTGTTTGGGTACATGATCCATCAGTGCAAATGTCCCGCTGTGCAAAAGCCCTGTGTCCAGAGTGACAGCTGAGTGCTCTGGAGCAGCCCCCTTGCCGAGATTCTGCAGCTGGATGGTTTTAAACTGAACCCAGTCATGAAGAGATTCCCCTGAAAAAGAATCTGTGGTCACACGTTGCTCTTGGGGAAGCTGCTGGCTCCTGTGGGCCACCAGCCTCCTCGTGGGGCCACTGGGGTGGCCGTGGAAGGGCCACAGAAGGGGCTGTGATCACAAGCACTCTCAGCTGATCGGTTTTTGACTTCTTCTGCAAAATGACTCATCCCTCTCCTTTCTGCTGACTTGATTTGAAAGGTGCTGGTGCTAATTCTGCTGCCGAGCTCAAGGCTGAGGATTAAATGGCACAAAACCTCATCACTGTCACTTCTCTTGTTGGCTGGAGCCCAGTTTGGAGGAGCAGCCTTTGGTGCACAGCAGTGATGCCACACTTGCTTAGGCAGATTCATTTCTCAATGTGCCATTTGCCACTTCTGCCTTTCTCCTGCTGCACAGGCATCTTTTTTTTTCTTTCTTTTTTTTTTTTTTTTTGGAATGATTTGGAGTTTTCATGGCAACAGCTGTGGGAAGCCGATGGCACTCATACAAGTCAAACTTCAAGCAACACTCTGCAGAATGCACAGCAATCTATTTTAGTGCACCAGATCATTAATTAGGAGAGACAGACTGGGCAGGTTTGAAAAATATGATCTCTAGTGTTCAATTTTTAAATAGGATTCTGAAGTGGCCATCGAGAGACTCTGCAGTTTCTGCACATAGAGGCAAATACAGCTAGAAAAATTAGGTCATATATTGATTAATCTCCGAACTGAAATAAATTATTTATATTAGTTACCAGCTGACTCTGTTTGTGATGGTTCTCCTGGCTGTGGTTTTATTAACTTAATGTGGTAATAACATGAGGAGAGAGAGGGATTGATGGCGTAGGAGCCCTGAAAATCTGAAGAGCTGCTAAATTTATCCCGGTAATTTTGTGCTTAGAGCCATCAGGAATTTCAATTTTCATCCATGTAATTTATATAATGCAGGTATTGTGCATGACAGGAATAATTTCCTTAACTCATGTGGTGAGACATTCACACTTGAGAACCCCAGTGTGTCACCAGACGGTGTCACCAGTGGTGGAGCTGCAGTTGTACAGGTGACAACCTGATGGGCTCCCACATTTAAAGGCTGATGCCTATTTAAAAATAAGCATCTGTGCTTTTATAAATAAAAGCTAATCCTATAATGATTACTTTAGAAGCCTATTTTTCTCCAATCATGCTGCTTTTTTTCTATTTTTTTTTTAGCCTGTGCTCTTTTTCTTCTATTCAAATTTTTAAAGGAACCTTTTCTGCTAACACTTTCTTCACTTGCAGTGTTTGGTGGTTTATTTCTCAAGGTAACCAAATGTCAACATATCTCTGCTTCAAGGGAAAATGGAATGAATACAAAAACCTGCAGATTTCTAATGTATTTTATACTATTAAAACCACATCATTTCCCCAAAATTGTATTGGCTCCAAGTCCCAGTTTTGATTTGGAAATGCTTTCAGTGAAAAGATTCTAACCAGCCTGATTTATTTTTAAAGCAGGCAATGATGGTTGCAGTAGGGTGTAATTATCTTTAGCTCCAAGATCTTTGATCACAGCGTGTTCACATCTAAATCTGAGTTGGGATCTAGATCTCTCTTTCTTATGCCTCAGGCTATAATTTGTGGGGCTTCTTTGGCAAAAGAATTTCTTTTATGAGATACACACACAGCAGAGCAGCACCACGTTTTCCCTGGCTGTGTGGGAGTACACAAACTTATAAAAAATGAATTGTGATGCCCTTTAGTGGGAAGGGAGAAGTCTCATATTCCAGCTCTAGGATTTTGTTGGATGCAGCATCAGGTGAGCATCAGATATTTGAGGTTAATGAATGCCTTGTGGAAATCAGTGTGCTACGGGATTTGACTCTTGCATAAAAGAGTCATATAGACAAAAACCTGGGAATTTAGAGATAGGAGTGGTCTGGGAGCAGTGCTCAGGGCTGACCAGGTGGGATGGATGCCTCATGTATTTGTTTAACCGCGCTGCAAAACAATAGAGGCTCTACAAGATCTGACTGAAAAATATGCAGAAATAATTGCAGGAACGGTTCTGTTGTTCAGCCGCTCTTTTGCAAGAAATTTCAGCGTCTGTAGGAGTATTCTCTCCTGTTTAGCTTTAATTTGAGTCCTTAAAATAGACAGCTCATCTTGGCAGACTCCCACGGAGGGAGGCTGGGGCTCCTCCACAGGCTGAGTCAGGAGGACAGAGCAGCCCCTGCCTGCATGCACAGCATCCACAGCGTGGTATGAACAACCCCCATCCCTTCTGTACAGCCCCTCTGAAATGGAAATCAACCTTCTCGCACTTCCACTGGCAAAAAACATGAGATTCCCAGTGAAAACTGTTTTATTTGAGTGCAACTGGGACTGGGATTGCTGGGGTCAGTAAGAATCCCAGATTTCTCTGAACTGTCAGGTACATCTGTACTGCCACACGTCAGCTACAGAGTGTAACAGGAAAAGCTTTATTTATGTGTTCCCAAACTTGATATAGGACTTCCATATTATTTTCCAAATAAATAGTTTAAGCAGGGCTAATATGTCTTTTCCTGATCACCACTATTATGGTAATGGATGATGAAAGCAACTATGTTTCTGACTTGCTAAATTTTGGGAAAATAAGGAAGCAAGTTTTAGCTGTATTTTCATGTTAAATCTGTATAATCAAGATTGCACAGCCTCAAAGCTTACTATCCTCTACCAGGCAAAATGATTTAATTTCTGCTGCAATCTTAAATCATTGTCTGTTTATAGAAAAATGCCAGATGACAGGAGCAGCAAGAGGTAAATGGGAGGATGCTGGATGCTATCAGTTTTGACTGAGAAGGCACAATAAATCTATTTCTAGCAAGAAGAGAGCTGTGCTGCTGGTGAAATGCTATTATCCTGCCTCTTCCAATATGTTTTCACCTGATGGATCAGAGAAGAAAATATCGGTATTAGCACACAACAGATTTCCCCTCTGAGTGAAAGTGACTTTATATCAGAAACACGTGCTAAAGATGTCTTTTGCATTCCTGCTAATTTCTCAGATCCAGCCTTGGGCATATGCTCCTTATCTAATCTCCACTGCTGCATTAAACCAATGTCTGCTATTCCACTTTATCCTTTGTGTCATTGCAGACATGGTTTCTATTTTCTCAGCACTTCACCAAGGTAACATGTAACTGCTTGGAAAATGTTAACATCTGCGAAGGAAAAAAAGAATCAAAGGAAAGGAATTAATCAAAGCCTTGAGATTTATGAGCTAAATCCTTGGACTTTGGGCCAGGTAGTAGGTTTGTTTCTCTGCTGAGGCAGCTTATATGCAGATGCCTGAGCTAATTCTGGTGAGCTAAAAGGAGACTGATAAGTCTGATTTGGAACCCCAAAGGCAGGGATTTCTACCAAGGGTACAGTGGATGGGTCTCTTGGTGGGAAAGCAGCAGCCTGATGTGACAGAGAGAAGTGGGAAAACCTCTGAGACCTTCAAGAGCTAAAATCAAAATTGACTCTTGATGGCATCCATGGTTTAGTCATCAAATCTTCGGTAGTTTTGCACAGGATGAGATGCTGTGCCACGTACAGAAATGTAGTTGGGCACTGCTGCATTACTGCCGCCATTGGCCAGTACTGTTACTATAATTATGATTGTTGTTGTTATTATGTACTTTGGAGGAATAACAAAGAATCAAGATTTGGAATGAAAAAGTCAAAGTTCCTGGAAATGTTTCACTATTCACAGATTACCTGCATAGCTGTGGTTTCACAAGAACCACTGGTGCTTTGACAGTCGTGCTGTTAAATCTGCTGGAGACATACATTCAGATTGGATTGCCATTCCTGGGAATGATAGTGGGTGTCTGGAATGGAAATTGTATGTTCTTTTGAAAGTTTCAGTTGTCACTATACATTACTTGCAGCATTAATATTGCAAATTGCAATCCGATGTAGAAACATAAAGGGATTTACTACTACAGAGCTGGATGTGTTATGTGATGTAGTGCTGTGATGTTAGACAATGTGACATTTCATGAATAAAACAAAAGATCTTACAGCACTCCTTATTAAGGGGAAGAAGTGCTTGAAGACGGTCACATTTACAGGGCAACTCTCTGAGGACTATTTCAAATACTAGAAATGTAATGATGGCTCTTAAAAACCTAATTATATACTGATAGAAATTAATAAAATCCACAGGAGTAAAGATAAGAATTACTGAAATAAGATCAGTGAAGCTATAATGCTGAACAACAGGATTGATGTTAACATCTAAAAATCATAATAAAACACCATCTAAAGGCACAGGAAGCCTGGTGAATGAAGTCGAAAGAAAAATGTTGCCACAAACTAATAAAGATACTTCTCTCCCTAAGATTAAGCACGTTCTATCAGCCTTGTCACTTGCTGGGCAGAGTGCAGAGAGGGGAGGGAGCAGTAAATAGCTGCTCTTGATTTTCCAGGATGACCATTTGGCTCATAGTGGGACTGAGCACTCTCAGGGGTGGTGGCCAGAGGTGAAGCATGGCCAGCAGAGCCTTTCTTGGCCACCCTTCTCCTTCCATGAGCCCCAGCCAAGCCGCCTGGATGGTGTTTGGGAATGGTGATGTGCAAAGCTTTGTGCTAACACCCTCTCCCTTGTGCTGCTGGAGGGCAGGACCTGGCCAGAGCTCCATCCTACAGATCTAGACAGAGGTGGGGTCTGTGTCACCTCCAAATGTCCCTGTTTGGTCTGGGATATGCCCTAAATCCCAGAATGGTGCTACTGACGTGGCCCCAGCAGCCAACAGGGAGGGCCCAGGGAAGCTGTGGAGCTGTGGCCCCAAATTCCCTGGGGCTGTGGGCCCTGGTCCAAAGTGTCCCCCTGGAGTTGCAGGGTGGGTGCTCCCAGAGCTGACTCCAGGTGTGACCCAGCAATGCACCAGGGTAAAAAGGATAAGCCACCAGCACACTGACATGTGGAATGTATGGAGAAAAAGCAAGATGTGCTGGTAAAAATTCATCAGAATACATATGCACAGGGGGGATCAATTAAAATTACAAAAAAACAAACAAACAAAAAAACCCCCAGTTATTCTGCAGTCTTCACATTTCAGTTCTTCATGCTGCAATAAAATGCTTCTTAGAAAATGCTTGTGCTTGCTTTCAGATGCAGGTGAGCAGCAGAGCTGGCTTGGAGCCCAGCCTGGGGTTTGTTTTTCTGTAGATGCAACCACTGTCCTTGTTTGTCACTTTCCATGCAGCCCTGGACATTTTCCTCTCCCTATTTCCATGAGAATATTCTCATGGCTGAGCTCAGACTCAAGAGGATTTGGCTTTTAAAACTTGCAGTAATGTTGACATAGAATAATTTTCCCCTTATTAATCTCTGGACTTTGGGATTCTGCATGTGGAAAACATTAAACAAGGCAGCCCACCTGTGCTTTCCTTTATTTATTTTTTTGTTTAGGAAACTATTTATCCACATTTCTCTGAAGGCACCTGTTCAGCTGTGGATCCAGAAATTGCACATTAAAATTTGCTTGGGCTGTCCTGAGGCACACAAGGCTAGGCACACATGTCTTTGCACAACTAGTAGCTCATGGTTGATATTAGATTTATATAATAATAATATTAATAATAATAATAGTTATGCAATAGGAAATTCATTATTAATAAATAGCATCATAAATATGGCCAGCTTTCAGCATTATCAGCACTGAACCCCAATATCATGACAATGCTATTCACAAAGTTTTCACTCATTTCAACATTCCGTTACTAATTGCCTGAAGACTTTCTACACTGAGAATATTTGGCATTACCACAGAGATCACGCTCAATGCAGGCTCTAGCCCCAAATCATGAGCTGTGCTGAGGAGGATGCATTCAAGGGCACACGTACCAGACCAACTCTTATGCACACCAATTGCTCGTGCTCAATTAGAAGTTGACATAATTCCATTTTCAAAGACAAAACACGTTCCGTTTTCACATCCTTGCTTTTATTATCAGCTCATAATCCAGGAGACTTCAGTTCACTGCACGGTGGTGCTTCGAGAGCAGCAAATATTCCTCATGCTTGCACTGCACACCTAAAAACCCCAGGGTAATGAGTGTTTTCCTTCCCAGTGTAAGTGCTGCAAGCACTGGCACTGAGAATATGATTAATGTGGCACATGTTTGCAAAACTGGGACTCCTCCAGCCCCCTCTGCTCTTAGTGAGTTGTGGGGATGGAATGTGTGCAGAGTGACTAAAGCAGCAGAGCTGGAGAAGCCCTCAGGCTTTGGCACCAGGAAAGCTCCGTATGGCCCCGGGTTCCACTTTGGAAGCTTGCTACACATTGAAATATAATTAATGGGACATCTACTCAGTCTTGATCTTGAAGTTCATTTTAGCCATGTTCAGCATTTAAGAGTTGAGACGATCAACACTTGATGTTGCAGAACGGTGCCAAAAATGTAAGTCTGGAGCGTTCCTACTCCTGATTTGTTTTGACAGACATTTCATTTTGTGAAGTTGCAGTTAGAGCAATAAAAACAAAATTCACCACAGAAAAACAAACACCAGCTCCCCTTCCAGCAAAACTGATACATTTTTCAAATCCTGGAAAATTGTGCAGCTAGAGCCCATTGAGTTTCCACAGGAGGTAAAGCTCATTAGCAAACGCATGAAAGACAACGAGCAGATTATTGTGAGAAAGATATTTGTACAGTTATTTCAGCAAGACTTTAAATAAAGTTTCTGGTCGCTGGCACTTAGACAGTGTGTGTGACCTTGATTAGGGAATGCTTGTTGCTGAAAAACAGACACTCTGAGCACCCTTACTGAGGGCAGGAGAGCTGGAGCAATGGAATTCAGCGAAAAGGAGCTAAAGCTGACATTTCTCTTTATATTCCACTAGCAGATCATCTGTTCAAGGAGGTGTATGGAAGAGGAAAAGCATCCCTGGAGTGGGAGAAGGGGGGTGGAAGGGGGCCTGGCCAGGACTGTGTGCAGTGAGGGAGGATCTCCGCTTTGCCCCCAATCAAAGGGGATTTGTGCTAAGCCGAAGGACGCCGGGCGCCGTGAGCCTCTGGAGCACAGAGGAGCTTTCTGTTAGAGCTTCCTGTGCTTTGTTCAACAAAATACATTAACGGGAGGAAGAGAGCTCACGCTACAACCCTGATTACTATTTCCTTTAATTCCATCAAAATGACTTCTTCCCAGCACAGCCTCCCCAGCCAGATGCTCTCCCGGCCTGCGGAGGGTTCGGGACCTTCATCTGCGCTGCTGGAAATGTTTTGCAGATTTCAGCAGGACTCCTGGGCTGGGAGTATGAAAGTACAGCTTGAGCAGTGACAAACAGAAAGCACATGCTTAGTAAAGCTGCGTTACACAACTCCGTCCCGCTTCAATGTCATCCATCCCTGAAACAACAAACCTGTGGGGGCTTGTGCCTCCGTGTGTGTCTTGGAAAAGGGAGATAGGGCTGAGGTTATGGTGACTTGTGAGGACAAGCTGGTGGAGAGGTTTGGGTCCATACAGGACCACCATTAGCATGAGGGCCCTGGGGGCTCGATCACCACCTGATTAACAGGCACAGGAGCAGTCCTTTCATGTGACAGGACAGCCCCTAGCTTGTCTAAACATACAGCAACGCCCTCACTGTGAAAACTGAGGCAGATGCACACAAGCAGAGAATCAATAAGCTTGGAAAATACCTCCAAGACCACTGGTTCCAGCTGCTGGCCCAGCAGCATCGTGTTCACCCTAGTGAGCGTTGTCCCGAGTGCCTCGTCAGACACTTCCAGGGATGGTGACTGCACCACTTCCCTGGGCAGGCCGTTCCAACACCTGAGCACCTTTCAGGGAATATATTTTCCTAATAACTTCTCTAAACCTCCCCTTGCTCAGCCTGGGGCCACTTGCTCTCCTCCAGTCGTCCAGGTCTGGCAGGAGGTGCCTGAGTGGTTCCTCAGGCTGGGGCTGGGGCTGGGGATGAAGCTGGGTGAGATCTGCCCCCCATCCTGCAATCAGGCTCATCCTTAATCCATGTCTGCTTTCACAGTGAGCTGTATCCTGCTGGCTGGAGGATCCTTCCAGGATCCACTTCCAGGACAGAGCAGGAGGCAGAAATGAAGAAATTCTACCCCAGGGTAGAAGATCCTCCTCTGCTTTCCTTCCTGACACCATCCTCCTCACTCTGCTCCTTCTCCCAAGTTTCTCAGTGCATGCCAAGCAGTCCTTGAATCTTTTCACCCATCTAATTTTATTTTACTCAGTCTGAGCAGCCTTCACAAGACAAAATTGTAATCTTTCCAATTTGAGCCCCTGTGTGCTCAGCAGCTCCAGCAGAGCACTGGTAACATTTGACTAAGACCAATGTTCTCTGTGTGAACTCAGGGTCTGTGTCTTATTTAATTTTGTTTTTGTCAATTACATTTTGTCTGTCCTTTCATTACTGTTTTGAGCCCTGCTTAGCCCTAATGTTGAATATACATGCATTTCTAAGTGTTTTATTTATTTCAGCTGCTCACACGTTCTTTCAAAGACAAAAATAGCATTTGGCTTTAGAGTTTTGATTTTTTTCTGTCACTTTTGTCACTACAGAAATGTTGACGGTTCGGTTCAATTATCACCATATCAGTATTTTCATATATTTGGAATGGGAAGGGAGGAGAACAGAAAAACAGGCAGTGAAGGCACTGAACACCGCTCCATGTAAAGCTAACAGAAGGAAAGTGAAATAACATGGGATATTATCACAATTTTTTTTCAAAAATCCTTTCTGAAGTTATCTGTATATTTTAAGTTTCCCACAGTGATACACTTCAAGTTTTTAAAACAACACAAACATTTGCCTTGGCTAACAGCCTAGTGTAAAGAATAAAAATTATCAACACAACTAAATGGCTTAAAAAGACAAGGTATTGTCCCTGAGGAGAAGCAGAGAATGTAAAAGTAATCTGTACAGGCACAATGCTATTCTCACGTGGCCAGCAAAAACAAATGGGCTGAGTCAGTTGTCTCTTTTAAATGAAGATATTTTGTTCTTTACCTGTCCATCATCTCTCTAGGATGCACACATAACATTTGACTGGACTACTTTAAGTACAATTAATATTTGTTCTGTGTCTCATACGTGCTCTTCTGGTAATGACAGGACATTTATTTATTGCTCTTCATCAAGAATTAATAAAGAAACCAGAGGGGCTATAGATCTCATGATTCCCTGGCAGAGAGTTGTGAGCAGGTTGTCTGAACTCTACAACCCCCAAAAGGTCATTTTTTTTTCATGATTTGGGCCTTACTGCATTCACAAAAGTCACTGAAATAATTTTTTTCCATCTTTGTTGTTTGTTCTTCAGCCTTTTTTTTTTTTTNTCAAACCTCTGCTGCACTGAATTCTTTGGCAGCTTCCTAAAGCTGCCCGGAAACCATTGTGAAAACTTCTGTGATCAGATAGTGACTGATATACAGTGAGTGCCGATAGAAGTGTTTGAAAAATAAAATGCAGGGTGCTATGAAACAGCTTTATTAGATAGTAAATAACATTTCAAATATGCAAGGAAATCACATTCCAGCCCTGCTTTGTCTCTGCTGCCTCCTTTCCCTCCAGGATCTGTTCTAGCTGTGGGAAGCCCACTCCCTG
Source organism: Regulus satrapa (assembly GCA_013396955.1). NCBI lineage: Eukaryota > Metazoa > Chordata > Aves > Passeriformes > Regulidae > Regulus > Regulus satrapa. The sequence continues at coordinate 1,620,691 of VWZN01002258.1, forward strand.
TGAGATGTAATTGAGGTGTCCCCGTTGGCAGCCGGGTCTATCTGCACAGGAGGTGGGAAGAGAGAGAAACCCTCCAAAGCCTGGCTCGGGTTCCCCACCAGCCTCATGAGCACTGGAAGCCCCAAAGGGCAGCGGTGTCCTGAGCAGGACGGGAGCAGCTCTGGCTGCTCTCTGTGCACTCCCAGAACAGAGCCTGGCCCTGGCACCACCTGGGGGACCCTGGGGAGAGGTGCCAGCCCGTGTGAGCCTGCTGCAGCTCCTCAGCTCTTGGCTTGGTAAGCACCAAGTGGTCTGAGAGGGCTTAGTCCTAATGAAAGATGAGTGTGTGGACTTGCTGTCAAAGGTCTTGAGAGAGGCTGCCAAAAGGGAAAAACCCCAACCAATATACGCAATACAAAAGCAATGTCTGACCAAAGTGAAGCTGTGAGAGTGACCCTGCTAATGAAAAGAAATTGTTTGCGTGGAGTTATAGATGAGTGAATGACCAGCCAGGGGAAAATATTATTTTCCTGGGAAAGCTTAACATTTGAATAAGGAAAAAAGACTGACGCTTATCTGTGGTAGATTACTGTGCCCTATTGAAAACACTGCCCTGAATTTTTCTCTCCCTCTTTCTGAAGCTGTTCTTTTTCAGATCAGGCAAAAGGGAAACAAATGTGTAATTGTCTCATACATAATCTCTAATCTCAGTTTCAGCACAAATGTGTAGCAGCCCTTAACAGAGGAAGAGAAAAATGTGCTTGTTTGGAATGAATATTTGGTTGTCTCTGAGCACAGACACTGTGACATACTGTTCACATCTTGGGCAAAGGATCCTTGTGACTTTTAACTTGCTCACAAAACTGCCTTTAAATGGGTTTTAGCCAGAAATGAAAATGTATGGGGTCATCTTAGAGACTGGAGCGTTAGAAAAAGAGAACAATTGCTGTGGGAGTTTTTCATGGAGATGCAGGGAATGACTGTTAAATGCTGGCATAGGTATGAGCTCATCAAGGTATGGGCACTCATTTCTGTCTGTACCACATGAAAAAATCAATTTAGTTTAATGAGAATTCTCTAACTTTCAAATGGAGACATGCTGAAGTACCTTCCTGGGGCATTAAGCAGCTGCCCCAATGTTGTCTGTGTCACCAATGTCAAAGTCAGCCTATTTGATGAATTTTGCCCTCTTAGTGTGAAGTCACATGTGGTTTGCAGCGGAATTTTGTGAGCGCCTTTGAATGCAAAATCCAGGCTGTAGATGTGTAGATGAAAGGCTCTGTATAAATGTCAGCCTTTATTATTGTTACAAATTTCCGGCTTCTGTTATTAAGACATTTTATATGGATCTTTGCGTGTCTCCCCGTCTGTGAGTTTGGATTAAATGCCTGCCACAAATCTCCCTGGCATCCCATGGAGGGGATTGCTTTAACTTGGTGCTCTTCTAACCTTTCCTTCTGTTCAGGGAATAAACCTGCTTTAAAAAAAATGACCTCATAAAAATGGAGTAAACTCTGAGCTCTTTGTTTTTCTCAGGTCTAACCTCCAGGAAGACTATAAATTCATTTATTCTATAAAACACGAAGAAGTAAATCTTCAGCATAATGTGTGGGGAATTAGCCACTTAACTCCCATTAACATTAATGGGAGCTGAATATTTATTTGCCCCACAGCACATAAATCTTTGCCTTGTAACTTCTACAGTTTCTAACTAAAATGTTTCCATTGTTCTAAGGATCATGGCTATCCTGCTGGAGTGTTTACTGGCTTGTCAGGCCATGGGAGATATATTGGATGTTTCGGTCCTTTTCCTTCAAGTAAGCTGTAAAATGCATTGGGGCTCTGTAATGTGAACTTTCTGAAACCTCTGCATGATAAGCTCAGATGATTCAAACCTGCTCTGCTCGGTGCTGGTCCCGTGGTTCCTGCTGGGAGCAGGAATCCTTTGACAGGAACAGACTGCTGTGACTGATGGACTTTTGGTCTGTGCCTGGGCTGAAGGACGGATGGGGCTGAGGCTTTTGGTGCTCTGCCACGAGTCTTCACCTCTTCCACAATCTGTATTTCTTCATTGCTTCCTCCAAGGCTGCGTTCTCATTGTAAGAGAGTTACACTCAGCTCTTTCTTCTCTACTTAAAGTCAAGATCAGGCAAATCAATCGATCAAGCCCCATACCACCCTCCTCTGAGGAGACCTTTTCTCTCCCCTGGAGGGAGGTGAAGGGGCCACAGCCCAGTGAGACCTGTTGGAGGCTCCTCAGTTGTTCTGTGTATTTGCCTGGAAGACACTGGGTCTCTCTCAGGATGGATGAGCCAGTGGAGCCTCCCAAATACATGAATATGAAATCTGCCACTCGCTGGCTGAAATCCAGGCTCTGTTTTACTCCATGGCCAAACTTCCCATGACTTCAGCACACCAGGTTTAAGCAGTGCATGAAACTGCTTTTCCCTGAAGCATTCAATAGAAACCTATTGCTCTTCTGTGTGGTTTATTTGACTCACTTGGAGGAAGTTAATAAATCCTCCAAATTCCTGGTTAAAAGTAAATAAGTAACAATGGAAGCAGAAAGACTCCATCTTACCTCCTATCGATTTATGAAGTATTCTACAAATAAAGCCTTCCTCTGCACCCAAGTGCATTGGGCAAAAAGCAAGAGGCTTAAACTAAAGCTGGAGAGTTTTAGGCAAAACATTAGAAAAGGCTTCCCAGGGGTGAGGGTCGGGAAGTACAGCTGCAGACTGTGCAGGCTGCTCTCTCCAGGAGCAGGCTAGACAAATTGGGAAGAGGGACCTAGGTGGTCTCGTTGAAGAGGAAAACAAGGGTTGTTACTATAGAAATTCCCTTTCAGCTGTCGCTCTGCTGAAGGAAGAGGGGATCTGTCAATTTTTAAGGTTATTGTTTCGAGTTTAGTTCTGTTAGACTTTTCAATGAACCAATAATAAAATATTCTCACTTGCTCCTGTTCTGTGTCCCTGTGATCTCAGGGACTCACAGGTAGTGGAGACCCTGCCTTCCTTCCCTGTTCTCCACCTTTTCCAGGGAGCTGGGCACACGTGAGCCCTGCACACTCCAGCAGTGCAGGACTCTCCTCTCATGGTAGTGGGACACTCAGACAGCCCTCAGCTGAGCCCAGTGTGCAGAAAGCCTTTTCTAGCAGTGCCTGAACCTCTGGCTTTATTACCCAGACCAGCTCTCTCTCTGCACCTGTCAGGTTCCTCCCGAGACTGAAACGAGAGCAGTCTCCAGGTCTGTTTTCACAGCTCCAAAGCAGAGACAGGGATTTGTCAGGAAACCATTAAGCAATGCTACACCATTTGTTGTGGATCCATTTTCTTTCCTGAAGCCAAAGTATTTGTTTTCAAGGTTTAGGGAACAGGATTCTGGAGTGACTTAGGCCAGTATAAACAATGAGTACAAACACTTCTGATTCACACATTTTGCTGCACTTGAGGCACAGGGATGAGAGGCCCGTCAAGCTCTGGAGCTCTCAAGCCACAGAGACTGGCTGCAGGGATGGGGAATCTATGAAACATTAAAGTTGTTGCTATTATTAGGTTTTCAAAGCACCATAATCATGAACAATGGGCAAAGAGGAAACCTCACCTGCAACATGCTACTGGCATGTTGAGCACATCCCTGGAGCCAACTTTGATTTCATGTTTAGTTTCTGTGAAAAATTTTCAATCGGGAAACCTTTTCTCAAGCTTTATTTCATTTTCTGTTTTCTCAAATGTTGTGCTATTCATCAAAATCTTTGAAAATATCAAATCAATTTTAGCTGTGAACATGTAAGATTAATATGAGCCTCACTGTACCTCACACTCAGCATATTCCTTCCTGAATGAGCCATTATCAGACTCTGCACTGGGTATCAGTTACTGAATGTAAATATCTGAAACAAAAGCTGCTTAACAACCTTCAGAATCTCCTCTCAAGAAAGAAGGATAGGAAATGATCAAAGAGAGTGGGAAAACTAGAGAGGAAATTGCAATTACACAATCCGAAGTTAAGTGTTTCCTACGGAAAAGAACGGGGTGCCTTTAATCATGAAAGATGAAATTCCCATTAACTGTTCTCTGTCACCCACATCGCGGTGCCACTGAGCTCCCATCCAGCACAGCCATCCCAGGAGACGCTTGCAGCTGCATTGATCAGGATCCACTGGCACCCCCCATGTCCTTGGAAAAGGATTCTCCAGCTGGACTGAGCCGCCAGAGCATCTCCCTGGAGCAGCCAGGCTCACATGGAGCCTGATTTGTAGGAGCTGGTTCTGCCCTGGCTGAGGGTGGCATGGCCACAGCAGCTCTGTGGCACCGTAGGGGCACAGACACAGTTGTTGGGCAATGCCATGGAGCAGCCAGGATGATTTATGCTCAACCGTGTTTGGAGAAACAAATGCATGTATCAGATAAAACCATATTTATCTCTTTTCCCCAACTCCTTTTATTCTAAATTGCTGGAGGGGTTTCCAGCAATAGATAAAATCATTTTCACAAAATTGAAATGCAAAAATTTGTTCCAGAGCTTGTTAGGTCCTGAAATCTGTAGGTGGGGTTGGGAAAATGGCATTCCCAGCTCTTTGCCAACAACAAAGCTATTAGAGCCTTGATAAATGCTATCCAGTGCTGCTCTTTGTGCCATATTCCCAACAGCAAATGCAAGCATCTTCAGGATCCAACAGGCTCCCAAGGATAAGCCCAGCAATTCAACTAAAAATAAATATAATTAACCCATAAAAAGAAAAATGTCTGTAGGATTATCATCCTTGCAGCTGGTTGGAATGTGCTTGGGAAATATTTTTGTAGCTAGTCGCAAATCAAATATGTTTTACATGGAGACAGTGTTGCCAAAATAACACAAAATAGATTTATTAAATAAAAGATGTAAATGGAAAAAAGATTAAAAAACAAAAAGGAAAAAACATTTTCACATGTTTATACAAGTTGCTCATAAATATTCTTTCCTTCTCTTAGAATCAACAAGTTGGTTTCTAGCCCAAGGTTGTGTTTTGTAACCTGTCAGCCTGCAACCTGCAAAAGCGCATAGCAAACATCAGATGAGTGATCCAAGGGATTTACTCATTTTAAATGGCTAATCCTTCGTTCTTATGATGTTTTAATCATTCATGACCTTTATCATAATCCATCCTCTCCTAAAATTTCCATTGCTGGGAACTTGTTCAGATTAAGTATCAGATATATTGAATAAACTGTCTAAATCATGTTGTCTTGTCTCTGTTATGTGGCTGGCTAAGTGAGGCTTTCCAATCAGGACAATAGTGAGCATCACACAGACAATATTTTATCACCTCCCCCAGTTTCTTAAACAACTGATCTTGGAGAACCAGTAGTAATGGGTTTACAGCATTTCTGAAAAAGTGAAAAAGTTTTCACGAATAGATCCCCTAATATCATCTGAAGAATGATAAATTAATAATTTCATGTAGCACCCACAAATAACTTCAAAAGAAAATGAGTCAGCGCTCAAATTCTGAAGGATAGAGGCTTGTGGCAAAGCCTCTAATCTTCTTAAAGATTCCTTTCTCAGACTGCCACGAGATGCTGTCTGGACTCACTCTCACTGATGTGCCCAACAGATCAGTTCCTGTCTCTTCAGGGCTAATTAATTCTCTTGACTTTCAGCAGAGGGAATAGTGGCGCTGAGCACAAATCAAACCCCTCACAGGTCTGGGCTCATTAGCAGGACCTGTAATTAGTGCTCCCATTGATGCATTTGTTACCCTATCCCCTCAAAAGCTTCCAGTGTTTACCTGCTAGATAAATTTCCCAGTGTCCAGTATATTGAATTCTTTGCTTGCTTAGAGTTCAGGGATGTGGGGAAGTGAACTCATCAGGCAAGGTTTGATTGCACAAAACTGCCAAAGAAAAAACAAACTACTGTCAAGTTTGCTGGGCAGCTGAATGGGAATCTGAGAGGGAACTCATTAAAAATCATGTCACATACACCTAGTGCAGAGCCACGACTGGCAATTGGCTTTGCTGGAACTAAAAGGCTGAGCCCAAACTTTTCTGGAAAACTCCCTAAGGCCATTTCATTTACAAAAAGACCAAGCTTTTGAGAGCATATAATTATCCTTCATCCCTGCCATCTTATCCTGCATTAAATTTAATTGCTCACAAAACTTGGCAACAATCTCAAATCCATTTAAAGAAATTAAGTGGTTCTGTCATTTTTTACTACTCTTGATATGAAAGTGTTTCAACTTTCACTCTGTGAAAGTGACAAGAACCTCTGCCTGCTCCCCTTCCCCCAAAATATACATTCTTCCTGAAAGCCCTGAGCTCAGAGGGAACAGATGGGCTAAAAATAGTTGATTTTGGCCAAGACCATCAGAAGTCATCAGTGATTTTCAGTGCCTCTATTTTTAGAGGTGAGTGTTGACCACTTACTGGAAATCACATTCCCTCAAGCTTGCAGAGCTGGACACCCAAGTCTCGCTCTGTTATTTCCAATGTAACAGGTCCTGAGCATCAGGGCTGTGATGGGATCACCACCCCGTGCCTTGTTCTGTCCTGCCAGCCCAGCAGAAGCTCCTCAGTGTTGCTGTGCACAGGGCTGACCCATGGGGCCCCTGACCACTGAGCCACTGTCCCATTGTGAATGCACCCAGTACCATTTGAATTTTCTCTCCACCCTTCGCTGTCAGTTGGTAAAGTCCCACCTGCAAACGAGAATCCTAAAAATATGAACCAAAGGGTGTCCCCATGGCTCTTCCATCCTTGCCCAGTCTTTGTTGCTGGCACCTGTACTAGTTCTTTCAATCTCACATGAAAAACTGTTTGGGTATTTACCTGCCTAGTATATAAAGGCGCTTTTAAAATAGGTCGTGAAGAGGACAAGGCATTGAAATATATTTCAAAGATAAAAGATGAACGCTCCTTACTCCTTTCCATATATGCAGCGTGCAAAAACGATGTCAGCACAATTAGAGATGGGATGGAAATTTTGAGCTCACTGAGTGAATATCTGTTAACATTGCCCTTTTATCTACAGGTCTCTTTTCAACTGTGAAATGTTGTTAATCCATCATGAAGCCTTGTCATGTGCCTACTAATTATATGTTTTGTTATTCTTTGAATGAAAACAAATTAATTTGGGTTTGGGGTGGTAGGGGAAATTCCTGATGATCGAGTGAAATACACTAATGGCACATGTGACAATTAAAACTCCTAATTAGATTTGTAAGAGGAGCATTTTCAAACATTTTGAACACCTACGGCTTCTACTGTCTGAGTGTTATGTGCTGGACTCCACTACATTAAATAAATGTCACATTCTATGTGCAGTGTGAAAGAGAATTATCTGTGAAGCAAAGGTCAACGAAGTCAGATTTTCTGCTGTGTTTATTGACGATAAACATCTCGAGAGAGAGAATGTGAGCATCTCCAAACACGGGGTTATAATGTTAATACAGTCCCTTATCGCTTTATAAACGATCTGTATCCTGACACGGGAAGTGAGCCTCAGCCCCAGATGAATTACGAATGAGTGACTCCCTAATATAAATAAAAGCAGGAGGATGGGTCCTGTCGAGCAGTCTGAGCACAAGAGCTGGAAATAGGAGCCAGGGACTTATCTCAGCTTTGGAGGGCGAGCTGCTTTGGAGTCTGGTCCAAAGCTCTGGTAATTAAGTGGGAGTCATTCCAGCCCTATCAGAGGACTTTATCACTCTTTATTAGGGCTACCATATGTCCACTTTTTTTCCTTACATTTGTCTTCTTTTTCTCCCCTGAGATCTTTTCTGCTGGGTTTCTGAAGGGTGCAGCTCACACCCCGGTGCCCCCAAACCCTGAAGAAGGTGTGGATTTGGTTTGTCACAGAGGGCAGATGTGGCATGTCAGTGGATGAATGGGGAGACGATGGAGGGTCAGGGTATCGTGGGCTGGCAGAAACACCTGTGCTGGGAAGGCTGATGATGGGGGAAAAGAGGATTTTTGAGTGATGAAAGGCAGTCAGGGAGGGATAAGGGAGGAGAGAAGATTTCTTTGGCATAGGAGGCTCTGGGATGCAAAGAGGGATATAGGGTGGGGGTACTGGGCTAACTGCCTTGCCATTTAACCCTTAATTGGGACTTTGAGGGTGGATTCCCACAGATTTTTCCAAGCTGTCATGTCAACTTCTCTGCCCCTGTGGGCTGCCAGAGCCTGCCTGGGTTGTGGGAGAGGGTGGCTCTACTTGTGGCCTTGGAAATGTGACAAATTTCCCTGTTCAATGTCCCTCCTTCATGGCAGGGTGAGTGCCACTGGAGCTGGGAGGTTCAGATCTTGTCTGTGAAGGTTTAGGGAGGAAGCCATGCTCAGTTATTAAACTGATCCTTTGGAACAACAGAAAAAATGTCTCAAGCCTTAAATTTGAGAAAAAAGTTGTGGGAATAAAATAGCTTAATGAAATTATATTTGGAAGTGAAGGTCTTTCTTTTCAAAGCATTGCAGGTGGCTGAGACAGTGATGGTTCATGTCCAGCCCCTCCTGCTCCTCAGGATGTCTGACTGGGGTGGAACAAGTCCACTGCACAGTGGGAGATGTCCAGGTGAGCCTTAGGGTGGCTTCACCTGATTCTGGATTCAGCCCAGATGGCTCACAGCCACTTCTCCCACTCTCTGCCACCAGATGTGTCTCTCCTGTCTTGCACTTTGGGTCTCAGACAAGACATCCTGTGACTTCATCCCTCCTCGAGGATTTCCACAGTGTCCTGGTTGCAGCTGAACTCCAAATGCACACGTCTGGAGCTGGGGCTATTCTTTCCTCTGACAAATTTTTCAGACCTCACACCTCTACAGCTAAACAAATGTAATCCAAGCATCAGATCATAAAATTTTGGAAAAAAATTATTTGAACTGCTGGCATGGCTTCTAGCAGTGCACTGGGGGCAGCTCTGCTTTCACATGTCCCCTGAGGCAAGTAAAGCATTTCACTCCTGGTAACTGAGCTATAACTGGAGGTCTCAAGCAGCCCATGTTCCACATTACAATGTGAGAAACCTGAGGACTTTTGCTTTTTGTGCAGGAGATTATCAAAGCACCTTTAAAGGGAGCCAGATTTCCTGCCTCACCTTTCCTCTCCCCTCGCTCCCACATTCACTCCTTGAGAAACAAAAAGGTGTCAAACTTTCTTCCACACGTCCAAACGAGCCACACTGCCCGGGCAAGTGGGGAGCGAAGACTTTGGCCTCTTGAAGGCTTTTTGCTGGCAGCTCGCAGGCAGGTAGCAGCTCTCTGGAACAGTTACAGAAATGCTTGGACAAAGCTGATAACCACGGGCACACAGGTTTTATCCCCCTAACCTGCTTACACTCCACCCCTACCAAACCCAACATGCTGCACCAAACGAGTCCCTTTGTGTTTTAGGGGAAAGAATGGGATTTTGCAACTCACTGCTCTGCTTTTTCCTCTGTGGTCCACACTTGGCTTTGAAGGAGTAAAAGCTCAGGGAAGCCAGGATAACACATACAGGGCTGATCCTCACTCCTCACCCAGGTCTCCCAATTACCTGAATGGTTATTAATTAACTATGAGAAACAGTTTATTAAAAGCAAACTTTTGGCTTGTCCTTGCAAATGACCTTGGGAGTTTCAGATGTGCCAGGACTGATGGAGAGGGAGTGCTGGTGTCAGGGGGCTGGAAAAGGTGGTGGGTACTAATGTGGGTTACCAAAGGATCGCCACGCTGCTCAGTGCCAGGGATAACTGAAACACCAACAGTTACCTCGTGTGAAATGGGCAGGTGTCAACTTCTGCTTTGTTTTCAGAGGAATGAAGGTGAAAACTTCTGGGGTTGGCATTTTTTTTTTCCAGAAAAAAATAAGGTAATTGTTTTTGGATGAATGCCTGAGGCACCAAGGTGGAGCATCCATCTCTCATGATGCAGAAACGAGTGATTTCTCTGCTCCCTCACTCACTGGCTTGGGTTCCAGGTGAAAGATTTTGCACCATTCAAAAAAACAGAAACAAAAGCAAAACCAAAACAAAAAAACCCAACCCAAACCAAAACAAACAAACAAAAAACCACCGACAAAAACTTGAAAAGAACTTTCCACAGTGCAGGTGAGGGGCCTGGACAGCAGATACTCTCCTGGATGATGAGGGCAGGAGAAACAGAAAGGGGTATGCTCCTGCTCTGCCTCCTCGATCAGCAGTTTCACACCTTGTCTGGAGTTAAATTTAGCAGAACAAATACATTTGCACAGAAAACCTCGGTTCTAATTAACTGCCATTTTCCAACAACACAAACCCAAATTCACTGAAAGCTTTCTGGTGACTTGAATAGAGCTGCCACTGGCTTGATGGTGCTCCTGACACAAGGCAGGATCAGCCTGGGCAGTCGAAGGATAAATAATCAATTTTCTCACGGTGGAGGAGTAAAACTGAAAACTTTTGATGTGAAAAAGCACCTGAACAATCAAATGCTGACATTCATAGCTCTGGAAAATTCGACTCTGAGAGTGGGCACGGAGCTTGAAGGAGCAAAGAGAGGTCATATGTATTTTTTTTGTGGGAAGACAGTGGCTGCACCTGCCAGATCATCCTCAGAACTCTGCTGAGGCGGGAGGAAGGAGCTTAAGGATGTGCCAGTTCTTTTCTGTGAGGTGGCTCTGTGCCCACTGCAATTATGGAAGGAGGAAAACAGCAGTTTTGTGAATAAAGCTGGCAGCTGCCCAACACAGCCCGAAGAAACAACCGTACCTTGGAGAACCCTTCCTTTTTCTCTCTGGGCTGGGCCAAGCTCTTTAAAGGAGTTTAGCACTCATGTAAGCATCTTCATTTCAAGATGCTCATTACTGATAAAACCTCTCCTGGTCCCTGAGCAGTCTCCAGCCTGTGCTGGTATGAATTGCCTACAATGCTGGTGTGGGAGGTTTGCCTGCTTTAGACACTTCTTAATCTGCAACGATTGAAAGTTGGTTTCAGCTGAGAAGCGTTAGGTTTAAAAATACTTCTAGGGTTTAACAGTAACCATTATAGCTCTGGACAAGTTTATTATCCTATATGGTTGCTGAACAAGCTTAATTCTCAACCACAAAGGCTTCCTCTGGTACTTTTAATCAGGTTTCACATGGGAAAAAACCATCCTTGGATCAGTTCTGACCGCACTCCCTTTTGCTGTGGCTGGATGCAGGACTTTGTTTTCCCAGTATGAGACTTCACGCACAGAGCGCCTTGGCTCTGTGGCTCATGCTGGTGTAAAAGCACTGGTGCTGAGCCTGTCTGTGTCCTTACAATCCTTCCCGAGCCTCCCCTGGATTGCAGAGCTGTGCTGAAATCTCTTTGCAGCCATCCTTGGGGTTACAAACTAAGCCCATACACTTTGAGCCCCTCTCCATCATGTATTTCAGCACGTTATTCTGCAGAGTGATGAGGCCATTTCCCACATCCCACACATCTCCTTACACTGGGGAAGTGAAGGAAAACACTGTAAAGGAGTAATAATCCCCCCTCACGCTGAGGCTGGAGGGAGAGGAACAGTGATTACTGTGTATTGGCAGCCTCCTGGTAACAACAAAGCCTCCTCCAATGGGTGTATCAATAAATCAAATGCATGAACATTAACACCATGTGGTTCCTTAAAGTGGATCTTTGTTCATATGGTGAGAAACTGTATTACCAAAGTTTTACAAACAAAAAAGGCACAAATTTAGTATTCTGGAGTACAAGCTTTGGCTCCTACTGAGCAAAAGGCAACATTGCTTTGCTAATAGGTCCTAATGGTTTTATCTATTGAAAACTAACAGAAAAAAGGATTCAACAAGGGCAGAGGAGTGCTCAAGAAAAGAAGATGAAATGAGAAATAATGTGGAAAATTATAAAGAGTCTGATGGAAACAAAAGTTGCATAAAGGTTAAAGCAGAACTGCACTCAATGAAATATGAGTTCTTGCAAACCCTTTTATGCAATTATGGCAGAAGGGCTAACACGAAGAAGAACATTATGCAAAGAAAATAAATACCATAGAGAAAAAGAAAGGTGAATCCAGGTTAAGGCAATGTAAATAGCTTTCTGATATACACACGCCCTCCATGTCCTTCATTCCTTCAGAAGAAAAGTATTACATTTTAAAGTCAATAGATGTGTTTATCCAAGTCACTCCTAGCTCACTTCACAAGGAAGGCTTTGGGGTTTTTACTTTTTGGTTCCAGACAAAGTAGTTTTTCTTTTTTTTTTTT
>VWZN01002258.1:1632873-1666830 GCA_013396955.1 Regulus satrapa
TTTTTTTTTTTTTTTTTTTTTTTTCCTTTTTTTTTTTTTTTTTTTTAAATTAGAAAAATGCAATACATTTTTCATATTAACAAAACAAGAGATTGAAAGATTACTTTTGGCACTTCCATTCCATGACCCATTTTCTGCTTATGCGAGGAAAAAAAGGCAGAAGATGGTCTGTGCTGAGACTGCAGCCCCTGAAAATATGTTTTTTTCCCTTTGGTATATCTTTTCCTGTCATATTTTCCCATCAACTGTATCCTATTGATTACAGAACTCCTGATGTGGCCAGATGAGGGGAGCAGTTATCTCCTTTGCTTTGGAACCCCAGCCCTCACCATCCACAGCCCTGGCTGGCTGCTTCGCAGCTACTGCTGCCAGCAGGACTGTTTCCCCTTTGGTTTCCTCATGAACGTTTCCATCCAAAGTATATTTTGCATTTTTATTGGTCGTCCCCAGACGTGTGGCCTTTCATCTCTTGACATTGGATCCATACGCCGATCTCAGCGGGGCGTGCAGGCTGTAGCAGCTTCCCATGCCACGCCTTCCACGCAAGGCTGCCGATGTTCCAGGTCACATCCCATCCCATCCCGTGCTCCACAAGCCTCAACATCCTCGCCAGGCTCTGTCCTACACTCCATGCAGCTGCCCCAGGCCCTCCCTTCCACACTCCTGCTGCCACAGCCCTGCAATGAGCCTCTCCGTGCTTTCCTTCCAGAAAATACCTCTCATTTACCTGGTGAGCACTCCTGCCCAGTAATCCCAGATGTGTATGGCCCCACTGGCACCCACAGAGGGAACTGAGACCCTGGGGATGTTGAGTCACTGGGGAATGGGTCCAACCCCCACCAAAATCCAGAGATTTTGTTAAACTGTGGGGTTGGTCCTCTCCATCATCTTTTCCACTTGGCAGCTGTGGGAAGGGGATCACAATGAGCTAGAGGCGATGACCAAGAGCCCAAACTTTTTCCACAGCGTTAATGAACTCTCCCAGGCTTTTTCATTGGCCCTAAGCCAGCTCCGATGATCTGTTCTGGCCAGGGTTTTGGTTAAACAGTCAAACGAAGTGAGGAGTGCTGGAGAGATGGCGGAGGTGTGGGAAGAGCTCAGCCTTGACGCGGTGCCTCGGATGTACCTGAGGCATGACCGAGTCTGGAAACACATGGGCCAGGTCCTGTGTTAACATCTGCTCCTCCTGCCTGGCATGTGCAGCTCCAGCTGATGCTGACAGGAGTCCCATGTGTGTCTGGACAGAAGAGCTGCAGAGCCTGAAGCAGAGCCATGGTGCTCTCACCGTTTCACACCTGGTTCTTCCTCACGCACTACAAAGCAAAACAAAACCCCTCCTGCTTGTTCTGGTTTGATCTTTTTCACAGATCCCGACGCAGCAGGCAGCCTCAGAGCTGCCCCAGAAAGGGTTTCTGCTCCGTTTAGATCGTGAACGAGTTGTCAAAGAAAATTATGCTTTAATCCTGGGAGATCCAATAAAACTGTCCCACAGGTTAGGGCCTTGCCAGTTGGAGGCAGTTCTTAATGCAGATTTCACTCTGCGTGTGTCACATTTGCTAATTTTCCATGAATGATTCCTGATTTTCAATCGACCTTGGTCTTTAGGTTCATAAAACTCTGTTCTGCATTGAAGTCTTTTGGCAATGTGAAGTTTTGCCTGAAATAAAGCAGGAAAGAGACATCCTGAGATATAAATTCAGTCGGGTTTTGCAAAGGGAGCAGCATTACTGTCAAATGGTACATTTTGTGCTGCTTCTACTGAATGAGGAGAAGTTCCTGTAGAGAAGTTGATAGGGTTTAAGGAATACAGATTCAGCCTATACTTCTGAAAGACTTTAGACTACATTTGTAAATGCTTTGGGATTCAACTTTCTCCCTGTAAATACAGCCTCTATTTTTCCTGTTGTGTTTCCTGTAGCTTTCAAAGGGACCCAGTGGAATTGCTGAACAAGTCCCATGGAATAATCCATCTGTTCCAGTTTCATTAAATGCCTCACTGATGCCCTTTCCTGGGAGAGTAGATCATTGTCCCTGGTCTCCAGTCTGGCCCTATTTACATGAGCTGACAGACTACCTGATGGAGCCATTATTCTCTTCGCACATATAGTCTAAACTATTTCCTTTTGCTGGGCACAGAGCAGTTTTAAATCAAGATGTCTTACTTCATGGAGAATAGGAACAGTCTTATAAAATGCCTTATTTCTTCCTTGCTTCTATGTAAATCTATTTTATTGGACAATTGGAAAACATAACACTTTGCTTGTGTGTGGATAACCCCCTCTGTGCTTCCAAATACTATATACAGGGTTGTTTTTTTCCAGAATAAGCTTTTCATGAAAACCTGTTTTTCCCTGCATCCAGGCAGAGCTTTTGGAGAGCAACCTGCCCTCCTGCCTGAAATAACACCCAAACCCAACCCTTGGCTGGGAGCTCTGCACGAAAAGACATTTCAGGGCTGACATTCAGGTCACATCGAGGCGGTTTCCGTGTGATTTAAGCCTGAGAATACAGGATGGAGCAGCGCTGGAATCAATGGAAGAGCCTCCAAGGGGTTTTAACAATTCTTTACCACCTGGTCTGCCTGGTAAAAGAAGGGGCCTGAGCAGAAATTAACCCTCTTTGGCCGTTGCTCTGCCAGGCAGCCTCTCATCCCTGCCATCCCTCCCGAATGTGTTCTGGCAGGCAGAGTTTGTTCTGGCCGGGAGCTGGGTTTACAGAGATTAAGGAGACGCTGTGTGGTGGGCAGCGAGCCCCGGCAAGCCGGCAGATAAAGGCGGCCTTGGAGGCGGAATGGGCACGGCGTGCTGGGGGAATGGGCCAGCCAGGGACACGGGGGGGGAGCTTCCACGTCCAGAATACACACGGATTAGTGATAAATACTCAGCCTCCACGCTCGGAGCAAGAAGGGCTGGCCTGCTGCAAGCCCCTGTCCCTCCTATGGCAGGGCCTGGCTCCCTCTCGGCTCTGGAGCGATACAGTGCAGCCGTTATGCTCGGCAGGACTCCTTGTCAGCTACCCAGCACTGTACAAACACGGCAGAAAAACACCAGCTGAATATTTAAAATCATCAACAGGCTCCTTTAATGCCTCTGCTTGATGTTTAATGCTCCGCATTGAGGAAGAAATAGTTAACTGAAACACCGACTCACTTCTGCAGTCAGGCACTATCTTGCGCTTATTGTCACGGTACGAAAATGTTTTCCCTTAAACCATGCTACTGCAGCACAGGGCACAAAAAAAGGACAGGATTTAGTGCTGAATGCTAAGTCATACTTCATCTTGCTATTTAAGGAGCCAATACAGGAATGGAATAGAGCACAGGCCCAAATAAAAGTTCATATGCTACTGCCAACTCCAAGCAATTTAATTTTGTGACTCAGGCAGCAGCATAATTGTGAAATTGGCTCAGAGCTCATCACGTTGTTTTATTTTTATCTGTTTGTATGTTTAAATGCATGCTTGAGGTTCATTACGACCCAAAGGTTCATCTCAGTTACATATTGAGGATTTTCAGTGTAATTGTAGGGGTTATGAGGCTGTTTTTTATGGCTGAGAGCAGAGATCGTCTCACAATTGTCTGCAAGATTTGGACTGTAAGCGAAACACTAAATGCACCAAAACACAATAAAACAAGAGGACATGGGAAGCCTTAACACAGACACGCTGTGGTTCTGTGCCATCTGGCCACCCACCTACCCTGCTCACCCACAGGGTGCAGGGATGCAGGGAGAAAGGGATGAGCAAAGCACCTTAAATGCATTTCCTGAAAGGGCACTGAGTACGGTTTTGACTCAGTTTGACTCCGAACCCAGAGATTTAAAAAAGAGTGAAATTCTAAAGCATTAATTATAAAGAGAGGGTGACAGCTTTGTTTTGTGTCAGGGTGCTTTTCATAAGGCAGTCTGAGGCTGTGTGCGGGTGCTGAGTGTTTTCAAATGTAAATCTGATGGCAGGCTGCAGCCGTGGGGTAGATAAACAAGCTGTATTTTTAAACGCAGTGTGAAATGTGGGGGCCGACGTGACCATTATCAGAGCCTCACACATGACTTATGAGGCATCATAAAATACTTTCATATTGCAACAATGAAAGCTGAAGCTGCTCTGTGGTAGGCTTGTTTCATCTGATAGTTCACCCGGCTCCCCTCACCGGGGTCTAGGAGGAGGCAGAAATGTTTTCCAAGAGCTGAACTTCTGAATGTCAAGCTGTTCTATCATAGATTTTTACAAAGAAAAAAAAAAAAGTTCTTGTTGAATGACTGATGAGGAGCTGACTATTAAGACAATACAGGTAAAATTTTCAGGGACTTAACACATTCCAACCTGCCCATGAATCAGCTAAACTAATCACTTGGATCAGGGTTGTGATACAAATGTAAAGAATTAGCCTGCCTCCTTTTATTAAATAGTTCATTAATGTATTTTATCTGAAAATTAGTATTTTTAAGGGTTTTTCGGGCTTTTAGTGGTACATAGCTGGATGGACATAATAATTGCAGACACTTAATCTATTTGCAAATTACTAGTAAAACCAGTAACCAGGTAACCAGTAACCAATTGTCCCCAGTCAACTTGGAGACTGATCCCCTAAAATCTTAATGCCATAAATTTTCCTTTGACGGTCTCTTTCACCTTAATTTATTATATCGCATTGATTATTGGATTATTCTTAGCCCTGTTTTCAAAGCCGGGTGATATTTTACAGAATATCCACCAGCTGTACGCTGTTTCTGGGTGTTAGAGTTTAGCTGCAGAGGTCTCAGGTGCTGCATTCCATTCCTCGCAGCGATGTTGGTTTCCTGCGCGATCTCCATCGAGCCCTCTGATTTCGCTGCGTTCCAGCGCTGCAGTCCATCTGCAGGGGGACGCGGCTGTGTGTGAATTCTGTGACGATCCCGTGGTGAGGATGCTCAGATGTAAAATCTCCCTTTCAGCGAGCGGCGGCCGGGCTGCGGCGGGGCTGGGCTGCCCCGGCAGGAGGAGGAGGAGGATGAGGATGAGGAGGGACCGTGTCACGGGGAGCCCGGGCAGGCTCCGGGGCTTGGCCGGGCTCCGAGCGGAGCTGCGGCAGCCTGGGGCCGCTCTGCCAGCGCCGCTGGGGCAGCCGTGCCCTCCCGAGCGCGGCTCTGCGGCTGCTGGCTCGGCAGCAAAGCACGAACCCGCGGGAAGAGCTGGGCCTTGGAGAGTGTTGCACGGAGGCTAATTTGTCTTCCTGTCATGGACTTGAGGTTCAATTACCTTTTCCCCTCTCGTTCTGTTTATTGAAGAATACGATGAAAATGTATGTAAGCAGTCGGATATTCAGAGCTGTTTCAGCTTGGCAGAATACCCTTCTCTTCTTGTTTTCACACCGTTTTGCTTTGGGGACACGCAGGCACACTGAATTCATGTCTGGGGTGCTTTAGCACTGAGCTGATTCCAATCAGCCTAATCACAAAGCCGGGCAAAGGAAAAACTGAATTTTCGAACTGATGACACATTTATACCAGAATTGTAACTTTATGATATTAATGTATCATTTAACTTACATGTGTACTTTGGAATGTTTATAACTACTGTAAATCACAGGCGAGAGGGGGCCAAGAGAGTGCCACACAGCATTCCTAGTGCAACTCGTAAAATAAATACAACAATTGCAGGAGAACGACACTCCCTGTTTCAAGAGAGAAAACGTAGCTGCCCTGCTGCAGATGGGAAACCTGCTTGGGTAGATCTTCATCAGGAGCAAGCAGAGGCAGTGCCGTGGCCTTTTCTCCATGACCGTGCTGGCACTTGGCGGGGATTTCTAAGGATGGAGTGCCACGGAGCCAGCACTTACCAGGAGCTGTGTCCCTGCAAAAGGACACCAGGCAGCTGCTGCTGGCGTCATTGTTCTCTTCGGTGTGACAGCCCAGATTTTGGGATGTGATCTTCCTCCCTTTTATGTGTGGTGACTGCCCAAGAGCCACCCCCTCGTTTCAGAGTGTGAAACTCTCTGACCTCCGTCCACCTGTCTTCCAGGGCACCTTGAGAAGAATAAAACCTGCTGTTCCCTGACCTGTAAAATTCTGTGGCTGATTTCTGACCTAACAACCTTCAGTTTTTTCCTTTAAGATTTAACTGTACTTTTATGACTTGACCGGTGGACTGTAAAATACACATTTAAATGCATTCAACTCAGATAAGGATCTCATCATTAGAACAGCCTAACTTCTTTGTTTCAAGTTAATCACTCTCAGGTTCTTCTGGATTCATCAGCACAATTGCCAATACCTGGGTTTTCTCCCTGAAGAAATGCAGCTGCACACAAAGGCTTTCAATTCTTAAAAGACAGTAAAAAAAAAAAAAGGCAAATCTTATTGAAAATCACCCTCAACTTTAGAGACAAACCTACAGAAAACTCAAACACCAGACAGAATCCAGGACAACTTTAAATATTAAAAACTAATTAGTTTCTGCAATTTAGGTGAAAGGATGACTTTCTTCCTAGCTTTATTATTCCAAAAACACTGTTGAGCAGCAAGCACAAGATGGTAACATTGCACAGGCAGCAAAATACCAAAATAACACCAAGGACAGGAGACTGTTTTAATGTACTTTCTGGTAAGTTATTTAACATGCTTTTGTTGGCAGGGCAGATGGTTTGGGGCTTTGGATCAGGCCTGCATTACTTAGAACAGGCAGTAGGCAGTGCCTCTCACGTAATGGTTGTTCCCAAATACAGCTGAAGGCCGGCGTAATGGGACACTCAGTTCTGTTTCTCTTCCCCTAACACTGACACCACAAGTATCCCGGCATGTCCTTAGGTTTGAAAGGAAAAAACCTCTCCATTCCACTGCGTATGCAGATGCTGGAGTCCTCATCTTACCAAGAAGTCCTGACTGCCCCTTCCTGGCAGGAGGAACAGGGCCCAGAGCTGTCCCCTGGCTGTGCTCGCCAAGTGAGTTATGTGGAGAGCAAAGTTGATGTCAGAAACGAGTTGGCAGAGCTGAGGGCAGGTTTTTGGCACCTCTGTGTGCCAAGGGCAGGTGGAGAAGAAGAGTTGTGTACAGCAGAATCAGCCCCTCTGCCTGTTTGATGTTTCTGCAGCGCAGTAACTTCACCCTGGAAACATTCTGACAGGTTAATGATCTAAAAAAAGTGTTTCCTTTTCTCCCCTATTGGTTCATTTCTTGTTACAGCCAACAATTAAAAGTTTTATTTTAATGCATTGCCTAATTTATAATGGGTTCTGTCCATCATACACAGAAATGCCCATTTTTTGGGTCAAATGTAACCGTGCCTGTGTTCATCCGCTTTCTCCATGCAATCCTTGGCCTCTGCTTTTCAGAAATGTGACCCTGTGAGGTGTTTATAGAAAGCTAAATATAGGTTTATCTGTTCTAGTCTTTCCATGAAAGATCTTTTTCCTTCAACACATGGAGATTAAACACACAGAGCAATATTAGTTAACACTTAAGTAATGCCATGCTGTGAAAAACACCAGGAAATTCCATTTTGAAGTTGACGTTCCAGCCCGAACTTCTGTTGATTTTATATTTCTTTTTTCCCAGAGGCATGAACTGAGGATAGGGTGTTGCTGGAAGCTGAGTGACGCTGCTGCAGACGGGTGTTTGGAGACACACCTCACATTAAGCTCTCTAGGTGCACTCTGAGGGTTCATTAGGGCCACGACGGGAAGCAAGAGCAAAAATCCCACTGTTCTCAGCAGCCCAGAACCTATTGAAAGCAATATCTGGAAGTCCAGTGTATTAACTCTGAGTTAAATAAAAGAAAATGAACCAAACTCGAGGGAATTTGTGTCAGGGCAGCTGTTTGCGTGCATCTTCTGCTGGTCTTAACCCTCACACGTTGGGCTTTCCTGTTAACGTTTACAATAACATCATTGCATCACAGTCCTAGTGTTTAATATTCCCTCTTTCAAAATATGAAGTTGCAGCTGACTCCTTGTATCCTTCTGGGATAAATGCAGAAAAAACTTTCCTTAACAGCTGCTATATATTATTATTATTACCTATTACATCATATCTTATTACAGCTCTATTACAAGTTTCCCTTAAAATCTAATCACATTCTGAAATTGTTTACAGCAAAGCTAGAAATGGGCTCGAGACAAAAAGTTCACATCCCAGCATGGGCCTGAACTTTCTTGCAGTTCATATTTGTTCAGACACAGCATTTAACTCTCTTGCTCCTGAAAGATGGGAGCAACTGCAGAGTTTGGATGAGCAGAGCCATGGCCATGAATAGTTGGGACACCTGAGAGGTGCCTGGAGTGGTGGCAGCTCAGACAGGGTTTTACCTTCTGGTGTGTCAGACTGAAAAGCAGAGAGCTGAGGAGTGAAATTGTGCTCCCATCTGTGTGAGTAGCAAAACATCTGAGTTCAGCAGAGCCAGAATTTCACTGCAGCTGACGAGATGGGTGACAGAGAAACAGATAGATAATAATTAATTAGCTCATTTGAGCTAAGCTAAGCTTGTTTCCCTGTCAGTGAGCTCTCACAGAAGTGTGTCACTGTCCCCACCCTGAGCTGCTTATGGCACATGTCTGGGAGCCCAGCATGGGGAAGGACAGAGGATTGGGAGTGGCTTGAGGCTCCCAGAGAAAAGCTGTTCTGCACTCAGATCTCCCTGATGAAAAGGATCCAGAGCCCACCTGAACCTCCAGAGACCTGGTCCAGCCCCTCAGGGGCTTCACCATGATGCCCAGTCCTCTCTTGCCTCCAGCTCCCACCCTCCAGCCTCACGCAGGGCACGCAGCAGCCCCTTGGCAAGACAGCGATGGTGCTGCTGCAGGGAAACCCCTCCGGCTTCTCCTGCAGGAGCAGCTCCTGCTACTGCGGGCAAAGCTGCCCAGGATGGGCCCTCAGAAGAAGTGCAGGCTCATGGCAGTGGAACAAAGCCAGGTCACCAGTCTCATCCACACTCTGACATTTCCATAAGTCTTTGCTTTACAGCTCTGATATTAAGTAGCTTGGCTAACTTTGTAGAAATGTTACTATTTTCTCGACAAAATGTCAAGTAAGTTTTCAGGGGGGAATACTTCATAACTGAAGTATGTTTTCCTAAGGGCAATAAACCACTAAGAAATGTACTTTTTTCCCACCCAGCCTTTGAGCCAAAAGTTTCACATGTTTTTCAAAGAAATAAAATTATAGGTGTTTTTCTGTAGTAAGGTGAAGTACCACCTGGGTGGCAGTGGTAGAAAGCTGGGCAAACTTTATAAATCTAGAAAGGGGAGATTGTTTTGGCATGACTTAGGGTTACAGCCTGGGTTTCCTATGCATAATTTTAAAAGGAATTGCTCAAAGCATCAGGAAACTATGCCCAGTGTACAATTCCTACCTCTTCAGACTCATGGAAGATTGCCACGGCAGGAGAGGACTTTTTCAGTGGAATGAACAGTGGAGTCAAGAGGCAGATGTTTGTTTCTTTATCTGACAAGCCCACATCCCTGTACATGCTGGTTTAAGAATGTAGAGCCAGTTGAAAAGAAAGAGTTGGTCAAGAGGGTTTAATTTGGTTCCTCTTTTGGGGTCACAGTGGGTTGCCATCCTCTGCTGGCCATGAGGACAGCACTCAACTGGTGTCTGGGACACCTCCAGCCTCATCTCAGCCCCACAAGAGTGTGGGGGGCTTTATAGTTACTGGTAAAGAGCTGAGAGGCCAGAAATGCACTTTGGGTTTAGTCATTTAAATCTCTGGCATCACAGAGCTCAAAATGTGATGAATGTACTGAGAATGTAGCTTTTCTGATTTGCATAATAGAGAAAATGAGCATCAGTTAATCCAGGATCACCTTACTTTGATTAGATAGGGAAGGTGAGGAAAGATGAAGGACAAAGAAACTTTTGCTAAACTCTGACAGGGTGTAAGAGCTCTAAGGGTTAAGAAGTGCCTTGCAGGGCTGTCGGGCACCCTGAGCAATTTTTTTTAAAATCAAGCAACATAAAATCCCTCTCCTGGAAATCAAACAGAAGGAAAAATAAAGTAAAGCTACAAAGGAGCTCTCGTTCCTGGCCTACTCTGCGTGCTGGCTTCCTACGTGCTGGGCTGAGGAAACTCTGAATCCTGGGGCAGAAATCCATGGAGAGGAAGCAACAGCCATCACACAGTATAAAAGATGTGGCTGGTTTTAATCAGGGCTGAGTCTTCACAAATAAAAAATGGGAAGGAGAGGTTAAAACAGGGCAAAAGGCTAAGCCAATAAAGCCTTTTCTGAGACAAAATAAGAAGGGTGTATTTCAATATGCCACCGAGGGGAGAGCTGAACAAAGTAATGTGTCCAGGATGTACAAACCCTGTCTGACTTCAGGCTCATGCTGCTGCCCAGCTCATGGCCAGCAGCAGGCTCCTAATTTAGGAGTTCTGAGTAACCCCCGTTGGAAGGCGAGTCTTTTTGACTGTGTAACCGGGCCAGACCTTAATTGAATTAGACATCTAAAATTAGACAGTGTGAACATCCACATTCTCCCATCCCCTCCCCAACCCCTCTACATGCACATGAATCACTTGCCTGGGAGCGTCCTGGCGTTTTTCAAACTTTATTGCGGGAAAAAATACCATTTTTGGAACATGGAGTTAGTGAGAAATGTGTGAACAAGAGCAGGGTTTGGCTCTGCCAGCATCTGGGATGCAGAGAGCTTTCCTGCCCGGGTGGGAGCCGGGATGGGCTGGGGAAAGGGGTTACTGGTGCTGCTGGTGAGCACACTGAACATTTCCAGCAGGATACGCCTCCAGCGCGCAGCTTTGAACGCTTCTCCTGCAGCCCACATCCAACACCAGCCCTTCAATTGTCATGCTCCTTAGCCTGAAATTCTGCTGTGTTCAGAGGATGGATAACTCATCTGGAATCAGCAGAGCGCTGGTGGCAGAAAGCAGCATTTCAGATCTTGGTCTTGTGGCCATGTGGGGGGCTGGCACTAAAACATTTAGTGCTGAGTATAAATAACAATTCCATCCTTGGGTACCAGCTGATGTGAGGGCCAAGGGAAAAAAAAAAACCAAAAAAAGCTTTCTGGATTTCTGGAGCAGATATCGGCGACACCTTGGAGCAGAATCTTCCAAGACCACAACAAAATTTTCAGTGCTTACTGGATTTTTTTTCAGCATAAAGCTGCGGTTTGTGTGGGTTGCTCCTTAGTGTCTTTCAAGTAACCAGCCTGCTGCTATGCAAACATTTGGGGTATGCAGTGGCCTGTGTGGATGCTGTCTTGATTTATAGTAAACTTTGGGAAGAACTTCTACAGCACCTGAAAGCAATCTTTCAGCAGCTCAAGGAAGTAGAGTTGACTTTTAATTCCCCAGTGTTCAGTAAGAAAGCAGGAAACTATATATATATATATATATTCTATCTCATACATATAAATAAATATATATATGAGATATAGAAGGGAAGAGAAATTATGAAACCAGATGTACATAAAATGCAAGTTATTCAAATGCACATAAGCTATTCAAATGCACATATTACTGACTGCTAAATTGCAGGTGAGATCTTTTCTGGGTATTGCAGTATAGTATTGGAAATTTATTCCACATTTTGCAACACCGGCTGCTCCATCAACTGATCTCACTAGGAAAAAATCATCTCATAAAATAAATATGACCCCATGGCGTGTGCTTGCCTTTCAAGGACTGAAATCAGTTCCTAGAGATCAAATAGTTTTCATGAGCCTGGAATTTTAAGGTCCATAGAGGGCAAATCTCAATGTTAATAATCTTAAATCAGGGTCAAAAATAGCACAAATTTTAAAAGAAGGATAAAAAAAATATATATATACACTTGCTTGATAAATTATCTGAAAGAAGCTGAATTCCCTAGGTATGCGGAAATTTTAATGAAGTGGATCACAGCATTTCCCTGCAACGAATTACATGGCACACTAAGGCATTAGGTGGTTAAACAACAGGAAATTCATAAAGCCAGGCAGAAACTTAGTGATCACGCAACTTTATGTGATCAGTTTAGTAACTTCCATTTGTGTTGGACCCAATCTACCAAGGAACGTATTTTTCCCAGAGGGACTGAGAATAGAGGGATCAGTTTCTCATAATGGAATTGCTCTTTGCTGAGGTGATTTGGAACAGGCCTTCCCAAGCATAAATCTTTTATTGAAAAAAGGAATCATTAAAAAATGATCAAATACAAACTGGGATCCTTGCGTTAAGGTGATGTTGCCTGTGATTCCCAGGACACCAGAGATCACCCTGCTCTCCTTCTTTCCAGTTTGCCTGGCTTGACTCAGAGAGCAACAAATGTGGGACGCAAACAAACATTCACGCAGAAAACTCACTGGTGTAAGATTGCTTCCTTCAAAGAAAATAACTTTTCTGGGTCTGGGTTTCATGATTCTTCACTCCTGGAGCAAACAATATTCAGCAATAAAGAAAGGGAAAACCCAGCGGGTTTTCATTCGTAGGAGTGAAGGATGGTCTTGGCTAAAAGAAAAAAAGACTAAATCTGTCCTGAAGGTGGGAGGAAAGTGTGCAAGTGACACAAGCCAGTGCCTCACCTGCTGTCTGGCAGCGCGTGCATGTGCTGTGGAGAGAGAAACTGCAGACATGCCGAGAGCCCACCCTGCGCTCGGTGGCTCCCAGAGCCCTGCAGAGCTCCTCGGAGCCTGTGCTTCAGTGCAGCAGAGCCACGCCGTGTCCTCAGCCTGAGAAACTGCACTGTATCCATCCCTCTCATTAATCTTTCTCCGCATCTCATGTCTTAAGTGGTTTCTGAGGAGGTTTGAGCTGTTTTCTTTTTCCCAAAGAATACAATTTTGCACAGCATGAAGGAAAACATCCATCCAGCAGCACCAGTAATTGCAATAGTGGCTCGTACAGCTCCGATCCTTCCAGGCCTGCTGCTACACAGAGTGATATTTCCCTGGAGGCAGTGGCTCTCCACAGTGTTACAGGTGCTCCTCTTCACCTAGCTGAGAAACCTGCAGCACAGTCACCGAGACACGTGTGTTTAATTAATTCGTTAGTGTTTGGTGAGCTCAGGTGTTCAGCTCACATCTGAGACCCGATTCTGTCCATGGAGAGCTGACTGGGGTCTGAGGGAGGGAAAGGAAGGAAATGGAAGTGCAGGGGATTGATGCCATGCTTTGCATTTCCCATTTATTCACCAAGTCACACTCCCCACAGCTCTGAGGACTCTCTGCAGGATAGCAGTGGTTCAGAAAAAGTGTTGTTGAAGAAGGGACACTATTTTCTTCTATCCTTTGGGTATTTGCACTTAAAGGATTTATTTGGAACACCATGGAAAACAGCTAATCTCTAAACCCTGAATAAAAAATCCTCACACTGCTTCCCTCTGTGAACCACAACATGTGCCCCGGTCATTTGATTTTCCACCCAAAAATCCTGACCTCGAGTTCTATTTTCTTAGGCAGGCTTACATTTAATTAAAAGGAAACTATCAGGGTGTAAAAGTCCCTCTTAGATATGCTGCATCCAGTCCTGGGTTAGGCCTGCTCATGACTTCTCCATGTACAATTTCCTCCAGGATTCCAACCTAGCCCAGGACCCAGTGTGATGCAACAGCACTTTCAGCACAGCAGATAGGGTAATGCTGGCCTGACAAGTGAAATTAATTATAGCATTCCATTAATTTTGAGTCATGCGCCCAACCCATGGAAGTAGGGAGAACCTTGTGAAAAACAAACTCACTACATTGTGCTCTGATGTTATTCTTGGCTGGAGTTTGAGGCAGCCTGCTGGGGTCCTCCGGAGCGGCTGAGCATCCGTAGAGCAGCTGCTGTCTTCAGAGAGAGGAAAAGAGGCTCATTCTTCATCTGGGACTTCAATAGGGACAGCAAGGGCCTCCCTGGGATCTTTAAACGCAGGCATGACTTGGGAGGGTGGTGATGTTGGCTCCTGACACTTCTGAGTGTTGAGCTCCAGTTACATATTTACTTGCAATTGCTAAGTGACTGCTTTGAGCTTTTCCTGTGCAAAGCTGAGCCCCCGGAGCACGCTGTAGAAATGGCTGTGGCAGGGAAGGGACTTTGATACTGCTGAGAACAATGTGACCTCCATAAAGGCCCCGTGACAACTGCATGAAATCCTCTGCGCCGCAGCTCTGGGCTGGGACCCCGCAGGGGCATCCTCCCAGCCGTAAAGAGGAACGGCTCCGTGTGACTCAGAGCACAAACCCTGCCCATCCCAAAAGCCCTATGAAAATTCTGAGCGTTTGAGTCAGCCCCGTCCCCTCTGGGGAATGCAGTCACTGTCAGCGAGTGTCTGCTAAGCAAGGCCCTGCTCAGGGATGGCATCTAGGGGTTTCTCCCATGGGAACCTGTGCTGGAGACAGCTGGGCACGGTGCTGGGCTGGCCCCGCGTCAGGCAGGCCGTGACTCATGGCACTGGCTGCCTTGCAATACTGACTCCATCAAACCTGGAGCGCTGACGGGCAGCTACCAGCTCCAGGAGAATGGGATAAAGCAGCTTCCCGAGCTCCTCCACTGGCTGACCTGGTCCCACGGAGTTTGAGCCCTTCTTCTTCAGTAAGGACCGGGGCCAAGGCTGGAGGTGACAAAACTAATGGACAAGTCTTTTGTACCACAGCAGCGAGCAGACACCGTATCTGTAGCCTGCAGGCTGGGGCAACAGTCCTCATCCCAATCTCAGCTCTTCTCTCTTTTTTCCTGGCAGACTGAACTGGGCTGGGTCTCTGTATTAAATGACTTCTCTCACTTTGGTAAACAAAGTAAACCTTTTAAGCCCCGGCTGTGTGACATCTTGTGCTCAGCAGTGCTCTGGGTCTCTTCTGTACATGCTGCTGGGCTGAGGAGGCACAAGCCTTGCCTCTCCCAGAGAGCCTGGACCTGCCACCACGGCTTCCCCAAGGCCACCCAGGAGCCTCCACACTCACTCCTTCCCTACCAATGTCAACAGAGCGCTTCCCACCCCACCTCTTTTCCTTATCACCCCGTTTCCATCTCGGTTTGACAGGTAATGAAGAGTATAAGTGCTGTCTTGTCTGAGGTATCTGTCTGGGGCATCAAAAGGCCTGCCCTGCAGTGAGCAGAGGTGTTGTGACCCAGTTCAGGCGCTGCTGTTTGCACGCACCGCTGCTCCCGACCAGCTGCTGCTGTCAGGCTGCTCGTTTGGTGTGGGAAGAGAAGTGAGGAGGTAAAATTACCTGTGCAGGCAACCTGAAAAGCCTTTTGCTGAGCACAAGGACAAAGTGAGGGTGTATCAAGTGGAAGGCAGCAAGTCAGGAGAGACAGCAGAGTGACAGAGCATCCCCTCACACCCCTGAGCAGCCTCTTTGCATGTGCCCCTGCTCTGAGTTTTTGGGATGAGAGGAGGGGGTGAGGAGGAGCTCCATCTCCCCAGCACAGCCTGGTCTTGCCACCACTGTGCCTTCACTCTGGGGGCTCCTCAAGCCAGGAAAAAGGAGGTGCTGACCCAGGATGTGGGCATTTCGAAAGGGATCCTGCTGGCATTGGTATTCAGTGGAAAAGTTTTCAGTTAGTAGAATAATCTTGAGGAGAAAAGCTCTCTTCTTAACAGAGTTCCACCTCTTTGAGAGCTGAAAGATCTTGAGTTGTGCTTCTTCATTTTTGAGTATGAAAATCCTCTGCAAAAATATTCCTTGAAAATTGCTGCTTTTTGTGACTTTTTCTGCTTTCAGGAGCTTGTCCTTGGAGGAAGAAGGAACAAAAGGACAACTACCAGAAAAAGAGCTGCCCTTCAGGAGAGCACAGAAGGTTCTTTTTGCTTTCAGTGTCCCAACAGTTCTGTCTGTAGAAGATGCTGTGTTTTCATGCTGGCTCTCACCCCACTGCTCAGGAAAGCTGGAAAACCTCTGGTGCCAGGGCAAATATACCAAAGCCATTCTAATTTCTTGACTTTTCATCTGAGCATCTCAAAGGAAATTTCCCTTGTGGATGAGTGAAGTGGCACACATTGGCTCCCACTTCACAGCCAAGATTCTGAAGCTGAAGATGACAAATCCAAACCACGTAGAAGACTAAAGCCTGGTTGTTCCCATTCCTGTGCTAATAATCATGATAGGAAACTCAAAGTTATAGTAGCTCAGTAACAGTAGGGAGCAATTTAGTCCTGCAGGTGTGAAAATATGGGTAATAAATATTAATAGAGCAAGGCTCTGAAAATAACCAGGGAAAACAAGTCAGAAACACTTAGCAGAATCTCACTGATTAAAGGGAAATCTAATTTTAAATTGTCCAAAGCAGCAGTTCTGCCTTTACCGTTTCTTTTTTGTCATATCCAAATGTTTCAGTTTGCTAAGAAAAAGCAGCTTTGTTTTAACAGTCTCAGTTGGATTACTTCTGATTTATGTTGCACATCAATCTTAGAATAGGTGGTTTGTTGGTTTGTTCTTTCTTTAGGGATTTTTTTTTCAATATGATAAGAAAAATGTAATTTTTGACCCAGGACTTTGCAAGCTCCTGCTTTGTCCAGGGAGGAGCCAGGACCACATTGGTAATTACAGCCCCACGACCTGGCTGGGGCTGGAGTGGGGTTTTGCAGAATGTGCTGATAGATTTGGGAGACATTTCCCCACATTCTGTGCAAACCACTGTGGAAAACAAACCCAGAGAACAACTGTGATGGAGGGACTGCCTGTCCTTTGAGGACTCCACATAGATCTCTGCATCTCTGGTAACCACTGACCCAGATGGTGCCCAGCTCTAATTCAGGCCATGGAAGCCTTCTTGGGGTGTACAGTGGGATGTCCCTAAATGGTTCCTGCAGCAAAACCCCAGCTCTGTCTTGCCAGTCTCCTACACCCAGCTGCCTGCTGGAGTCAGTAGGAATTTAGAATGCAGAGGTCTTTTAAGGTCAAACTTTATATGGATTTTGATCCATCCAGGTCCCAGTTTTGAGGATGGAGGATTCCGGCACAAACTCACTGTCTGGACTGTTGAACACACAGGTAACCACTTTACCCCAAAAGGTTCATAGATACACCCACAGTGATTTGCTGCTGACTCTTTTATGGAATGTAATCACAGTACTCTGTAGTGCAGCAGCAACTGATGGCAATAAAACTTGATGTATTGGGAGGACAAACAATTTTGCAACAGCCCATAAAAAAACAGTTTTAGAATGACACAGATTTTACCAAAAGACTCATTCTTGCTAAATAATGCAGAGCTAAATGAATGGTTATAAATGAAATGGATGGCTCATCCTGTTTAATTTTATAAAGGAAGACGATAATAAACTACATTTTTAAACTTATCAAGTCGTCCTTGGTGCCAAATGCCATGTTCTATTCATTAGCAGGTAGTTCCTGGGATCACTCTCACCGGGATTGGGCATTTGATGCAGTTCTTTAACTGTAATAGACTGTCTCTCAGACTCCTTCCTTATGTATAGCAAGCTTGAAGCAGAGCTAATGAGGGCCAGATGGCTGCAGGCTCCTTCTCACACCCATAACATTGATGGGAACATTCTGGAGGGAGTGGATTCTGCCTGAGTCTTTTCCTTGTGCCTGACATGATGATAACCACATTGCAGCCTCTGCGCTGCTCGGTCCTAACTTGACTCAAATGTTTCCTGGATTTCCAGCAAATGAATGAAGTGCAGCTCAAAAGGAAATATATGCAGGCCTTATTAGAAAAGGTTGTAGTCATCAGGAATCAGCTAAATACCTCATTTCTGACAGCGGGGAAATCCTTTTATAACCGAGTTTGTTTGGAAGGATTTTGAGTAGTTCATTATAAAAATGCATTCGTCTCTGCCAGAATATGTAGACGCAGCCAAAATACAAAATCTGGCCCCTCTCAAGTCCATGGGATTTGGCATAAACTGGCAGAACTACTGGGCAGAATACTTTGTTCTGGATTAAAGTAGTGCATCTTATGTGCTAATGGAACCCACTGAAGTGTGCTCGCCAACCTGAGAAGGCCTTGCAGTTAGGCTCTGTCTGACTACGCTAATTAAAAAGAGTAATTAATGCCCAAATATAATGCTCTGGAATGCTGCAGATATCCCAGATATTTCACGATTGCACAGGATATTGCACAGGATTAGATACTGTCTCTGTTGGTAAATTCCTCGTGGTTAGTAATCTCATCTTTTATATTTTGCTTTTAATAAGGAGCTGCCTTCATGCTGAAGCCAGCTCTGTTTAAAGCTGCAAGAAAAAAGTAATTAAATCTGACAGGACTCGCTTTCATGACATATATTGCAGGCTATCTCATGACACACAGACCTGGTCATATTTTTGTTATAAGGAGTTGATTTATTTTCACCAAGTATCTCTTTTAGAATCAGAGTTTTCCTGAATTCTGTATTTCTTTGGCTAAACAAGCCCTGCTGCCTGCCTGTGGCTCTGTGCTCTGCAGCAGCGCTGGCTGCACACCCTGGCTATGTTGACATGTAATGGTTTGAACATTTGACATTTATATGTGGCTGGCATTCGTTTTGTTGCCTTGCAACCATCTGGTTCCAGAAGAAACTCATAAACCGATCCTGAATCATGCAGCCACCAGACAGCAAACAGATAGAGCTGTAGGACTCTGACAGCACATTTATCACCCTCCTGTGATAGCTGACACAAACTGCACTGCACTGTCTTCCCCGCTCTCCGTCACACGGGGCGGCACTTGGAAAAGAGGATTTGATTCTTCCCAGCACTGGGAGGTTATGGTTCACCCCTTTGGGTGCAGGCCCCCCAAATCTCTGTGTGTGCCGCCGGGTCCCTGTGTCCGACAGATGGGAACAAACCCCCTCGAGCTGGAGGGAACCGCTCCAAAGCCCAGAGTTTGAGCTGAATTTTTCCAAGCTTCAGAAATACCAGGGGACACATTTCAAGTCAGAGCCTTTCACGCTTGCGCATGAAAATAAAATTACAAATGTAGAGCCGATGCTGATCCTGATGGTGTTGGCCCGGCTGAGGACAGGGACTGGCAGTGAAGTGCTGTCCTTTTCTGGCTCCATCGCCCAGGCCAGCAGCAGCAGGGAACAAACCAGCCTGTTCTAACAGAGAGAATTTTGTCCCAAATATTCTTGCCACGAAAGCTATATTCTTTATTGTCAAATGTTTTTCTCAGTAGATTAACTGGTACAGGAATGAAAAGTTTCTAGGAACAAAGCACATTCTTTAAAATAGAGCAAGGGGAGTGCAGTTGCATTTTTCTTGGCTGTGGTTTATTTAGGAGGACAGCAGCTCCCCTGTCATTTCATTTGATTGCCCTCTCCTTTTTACTTCCAGTTTCTAAATCTCTGACACTGGTCTCATGTCCATGAAGCAAAGAGATCACTTTTCTCAATAAATAGGAAAATTGAAAAATGCAGGAAGACCAGGTTATTAAACCCAAAGAAGTCTCACTCACACATTATGCAATACCAATTTAAGAAGAATTTTGCTCTGTAATCAAATCCACATAACTCATTCTATAACGGGAACCATCTCTTTCCAAATTAAACAGTGCTTTTTTTTTTTTTTTTTTTTTTTTNAATGTGAGAGTACTGCAGCAATTTGGGTGAAGATTTCATAATTGGAATCCATTTTTATTTTCAGCTCCCATAGATGTGTACACAAACACACACTAGACACTAATGAAAAAGAATTACTTTTACATTACAAAATTCAGCAAATAATAGTAGCAGACACTGGAGGGCACCTGCCTCAAATTCTCACCTACTTAAGTATGCCAGAAAGGAAAAGTAAGTACTTATGGTGACTGGAATGGCTTCCTTTTCCATTTCAATTCAAAGGGCCCGTAAAAATGTTTTATTAGGTTCACACTGGTTTTCTGAATCTTTAAGATATATGTGTGTATGAGAGATGGAACCAGACAGGGAGTCTGAGTGTGCAGCTGAGAAACCGAGTACAGGCCTGAGCAAAGTCAGCCAGGTCAGCACCGTCGTTAGTATTTGCTCTGTTCATAGTTTTTACCCTACAAAAAACCCCAAATATGGGCCGTATAGATGCCATTTCTGTGCCAGGGATCCTTATATGTCTATGGACAAGACAGCAAAGGAGGGGAGGGAGGCACAGGCAGTTAGGGATGCGAGGCAGGAGCAGAACTTTGTTATCAAGACTGGTCTGAACTTGACAGAGGCAGGGATTCCCAGTGCCCTTTAATGGTATTGGCTCTTCAGGGAGGGCTTAACATTTTATTCTTGAAAACTGCATCTCCATAAGTGGTAGATAAAACGAGAGGCTTTGCAAAGAGCCAGAGAGCTTCATCTGAGTCCTTTGCACCATTTTCAGCAGCCCACAGGAATGTCTTTGCACTCCTTCAGGGCATCTGCCTGTTGCTCAGGCCAGAAAATTGAACAGATTTTGTGTTTTTACTCTTTTACATTCTGTATTGAAGCGGTGCAGGTCACAGCATCGCTTCCTGATGTTCAGATTGCAAAGGTGTGGAATACTGATCTGTGTAAATGTTCTGTGGGTGTTGGACATGGAAACTCTCCCAAGCCCAAATCTTCTCTGACGCATCCCGTCACTCCATAAACCTGAGTTCACGGCCTCAAGCATTGATACACTTCAATGAACAGATAAAAGAGGTCAAAAGGATTTGACAGAAAATATTTTTGCAGGAAAAGAAAGACTTTCTTCAACTGAATGACTACTTCAATTCAGTTCAAATTGAGTTATTTAAATTTTATTTTAAACTATTGATTGATTATTCAAATTCTTCAAGTGCAGCAAAAAAATGCACTTTTTTCTGTGCACATACAGAACAGAAACCTTATTAAAAATCCAGTGGAGGTGTCCAATGAGCAGGGCCATTTGATAGACTAAGCCATCTTCAAAAAAAAACCCAGATTTGCTGTGTTAAGATTAAAAGTCCTGTGTTAGTGTCTGGGATATTGTGCAGAAGGCATTGCTTGTGTTTCCACACAGCATGAAGTGCTTTTTACACAGAGGAGTTCTGCCTAAACTGGGACGGGACTTTATGTAAGTTTAAGAAAGAAAAGCACCGAGTAACAGAGTGAGTAAATTAGGGCAATAGCTGAGTGTCTGCTCCCAGCTGCTGGTGTCCATTGCAGCTATGCACACTAAAGCAACAGGACACTTGAGCCTGGCTTTTCCCAACACTACACCAAAGCCTGGATTCCTCTTGCACCACACTTAGGGGCTCCCGTCTTTTTGCCTTTTTCTTCTACAGATGACCTTGTACACCTTGATTGTACAACTTCAGTTTTTCCATGTGACAGAGCCCACAGCTGAACTCCCCTCCTCTGCCTCATGGGCCTCAGTCATTCTCCCACTTAGGCTGCACTGAATATCCTGACACCAGGTGTACTGTATTTTTGTTTTTTCCTGGCTCCTCAATTTACTGAAGAGCATGAAGAAATACAATGACATTCCTCTCCAGAGAGAATTTCTTCCTCTTTATAAAACAAACCGAAAGGAAGGAGCTTTATGAAACGAAGCTCTGGGAACTACTCATGTGGCTAGAGCTGTCCTGGGGCTGCTGTGTTGAAATACCTGTGAGTGCCATGACAGGTAAGAGCAACCAGGATAGAGGAGAATTACCCTGGCCCATTTACCCCTGATTGCTGAAACTCCACTAGGAAGAAACCACAGAAATAGCCACGTTTTGGAGTGCCAGAGTACACAACTTGTGTAAGCTTTGCTCTGAGAGCCATCACTGTCACTGCCACGGTGTCTTAGGAGCCGGGATGGCTGCGAGCCCCGGCTCAGGGCTCCGGCAGCGATGCCTCTTGCTCCTGACTCCTGCTGGCTGATGGATTTCAGTGATGCTCCTGGGAACTGCCGGGGGGCTTTCCAGCCTGGCACCGACGGCAGCAGCGCAGCGTGGCCGGCATTTGGAAGCACAAATGGTGCGAGAGGATTCCTTGCTGTCCTCCCCCATGACATGGCACAAACCCCGAGGTCCTTTTCCAAAGAGCATGGAGCGTTTCCAAGCGATTTAAATCGAGTGGAAAACCTCTCTGCCCTGACTCTCCTGCTGCAAACTCCTCTCCGAGGGTATGCTGGCAGCAAACCATCACCGGAGGGGAGCACTGGCGGTGAGGAGACAAGAACGATTTGCAGGTTGTGGTGCAGAGAGGAACTTTGTATTTGCCCCATCTCCTACCCTTCATGCAAGAAGCTTTAAAAATATTTATGGATCATTTGTGTCAACCCTTCCAACACAGCTATGTTACTGCTGAGGCTTTGCTGTGGCCATGTACCTTCGGTGTCAGAAGCATTTTGTTTTATTATTGTCTCTGAGCAGCTACTTTGTCTTATCAGTTTCCCCTCCGGCATTTTTGTTCATTTTCCTGATGTTTTTTTCTGGTTTTATACTGAATGTCTGTTTAATCTCCAGTACCAGAATAAAATACCTAGCAATGCAAACAAAGGAGAAGTAAGTTCCAGCCTTTTTTTTTTTTTTTTTCACCATCATTGCAAAAGGAAAGACTGCAGTGACTTTTAGAAAGGGTTGTTTTTTTGTTGGATTTTTGGGAATTTTTTTTTTGCATTTGAACCAGACAACACAAAAGCCATTCTTAGACAATATTTAGGGAGATATTTCACTCAAGTTCTGGACAATCTTGGAATGTTTTCAAAGGAGAAAATGAAGGAAAGGCAACTATTAACAGGCAGTTAGAGAAATTTTCAGATTACTTTCAGTTTCTTACTTATCTTGGCACTCCATTAAAATAATTGCACTTGCTATAGTACCAGAGAGATTGATTAGACTGAAAACTTTATTGTTAGACTGTTTAACATGATATTTCCCTCTTTTAGCAGCTTTTGATTCAGAGTGAGGCACTAAGAATAAAAAATGGAAAGTAATGTCTCTGAAGAAGCTTCCATTTTAGTAGCTTTAGTTTAATCACTATGGAGGGGAGCTCTGGTTTAATCTAGTTTTCTTGGGATTAGAAGACTTAATTATTGCTTGCAATCAAGCTTTCTAGCCTTGTGTGAAGCAACACATTAAAGCTGGGATGTTAAAAGAGCCTAAGGAACATATTCATCATTAAAAATCAATGACACTGGCAGCTTAACTCCCTGCCTCCTTTGAACATCTCGGGGTTTCCTTTTAATAAAGTCACATCTGTGAAATGTAGAAAATAATAGTAATTTGGACCCACTCTGGATTTTTAATGGGTCTATTAACCCAATGCAAGGCAATCCTCCCCTCCTGCAAGCCCTTCCTGCACATTTCCTGGGAGCAGTTTTTAGTCTCAGCACTTTTTTATAAGAATAAGATGTTTCTTCAGGGCCATAATGAGTGGATCCTCTAAGAACTTCCTGAGGCAGAGAGTATCCAAGGTGGTGCCTGTGCACGTGTGCATGCGAGTGAGTGAGCCTGGAGGGCCTGACCTGCATTTTCACTGAAGCCTTAACTGATAATGACAATTTTACACTCTAGAAAGTCACCTTGGCACTCTGGCAGAGACTTCCAGAAGCAAACCAGCACACTCTGCTGCTGACCTGAGACCAAGTCCCTAAGTCTGTGCTCTGCCAGCCCCACCAAATATCCTTAGACAAAGCTCCTGCACTGAAAGTGGCATTTATCTTTAATTCCTTCTCCTTCCCGAGTTTCCACTGGATTCCCATTACAGACAGAAAATTGGCAACTATTCAGATTAAACACTCGAGTGAATTTGCTTGGCTCCAAGGAAGACATTTCTGTGTCGAAAGGTAAATTATGTTGCTGTTTTTCCACCTGTTAATGCGTAGATTATATAATAGAGACATTTTTCAATTTATTTTTTTCTTCTTATGATTGCAATAGAGTAGAAGACTTGACCTTCCCAGCTTCTTCTTTTCTTCATAGAATAATGCCAATGCTTTTTGGGCTGAAGATCAAAAAGAAGGATCTGAAACCATAAGGATTCTGCTTGCTGCTTACAGAGATGATTTTAGTGGTAAATCTGACAAAAACTTTAACCCAAAGCCATTTTTTAGGTTTAAATCTTTGGCAATGCAAGAGCTCAATGCTAAAATTTAGATGGTTGTGGGTAAGGCTGTTGGAAATGCAGAGGTGTGGGTCCAAATTTGGGCGTGTTTTGGGATGTCCTGATTTCAGGGTGGCCAGGCTGGAACATCTTTTGAAACTCCCGACTTCCAGGACATTTGAAGAGCAGTCCCCAGACATAATGAGAGGGCGAGGACGAGTGGTGAGAGCCCCAAATCCACGGCCTTGCCTTGGAAACTGAACACAGGCTGGGCTCCACCCGCTGATGATTTCCCCCAAAGGATCCAAGCCACAGGCAGGGCAGCAGCAGGGATGTCACACACCAGCCCCCTGAAGCAGCTGGGCTTTATATTTTCTGATTGCTGTTGAATATGCAATGGCAATTTCTCTCTACTTTTGAATCTCTCCTTAAACAAAGTCATAGTTCTTCCACAGTCACCTCGGAGACAGGGAGAGAAATATTTTCCTAACAATTACTGCAGTCAGCTTAGCTGGCATTTGAAAGTAACAGACATTTAAAAATATACAATAACAGTAATCTTTAAAAATACTTTATTTTAGAAATATTATTTGGGGGAAAAAAGTCCTTGCTCCCTTTATTCAGCAGGAAATGCCTCACAATTATCTTTATTTTCTTACTGTTTGTGGGATGAATTGAAAATCAGTGTTTTAGATAAATTTACCTAGCAGCAATTAACATTTAATTTCCTTTAAAAATATAGAAACAAGATTAAAATGCCCACTGGGGGTGATTTATCCTTGATTAAAGTTTAGAAGTGACTGAGAAAAGTTGATGCTCAATGCATTAACCAAGAAATAAGAGAATGAAAACTTACGTTTGATATTCCAGAAGCAAACTTGGAAGTGGCTCGGAAACTGGCTACGTTTATTTTTATTATCAGGGAAATAAGTGTCTTGCAGGCTCACAGGGCTGAGCACAGCCCTGTGAGGCAGAAGAGCAGGTTTTTCACTGAGCCCAGGGATTTGGCACGCTCAGGAAGATGGGTTAATATTTGCACAGCCCATATTTTCTATTTCCTTAGATGTTAAAGGACAGAAGGAAGTCAGAAGTGATAACCTGCGACAACTTGCAATGACCTGTATGAATATATTATTTATTACCGTGATTATCTCACTGGAGAGTGAGTGGATCTATGATTTGGACCTGCCCATCTCTACAGAAACCCAGAGTTGGGCAACTTCTCCCTGTTTCTCCTTTGTGGGGACCTTGTCCAGCTCCGTGCGGGAAGGGCTGGGACCTCTGTGTACACAGTGACTGTGGAGTGGACACTGATGGAGACAGAATCAGGACATTTTTATGGCATTTTGACTCTTTGCAGAATGTCTGAGTAATTTGGAATCTGGTCCATAAAAAATAATATTCTGGATTGTTCAAAATGCATATGTGGTTGAATAATCAGTTCATATGTCCAATTATTTGACTTGTGAGGAGATTGGGTAAAACTTGGCATATTTTTTCCACCATATGGATGTACTAACTAGTTTGAAAGAAAAAATGACCCAAAATTCACATAAATAATTGTCCCATAGTTCTTCCTGTCTGCCTAATTTTGTCTATTTCCCCCACTAGCAACCAGAGATCCAATAAACAATTGAAGGCTAAAGGCTGATGTAAGTCCTTTTTTAGGGGCAGTGATTTCAACAAAAGTGTATGAAGAGCTTTTTTTAAACCAGAGAAGAAGAGCAAACAGCTAGAAAAACAAAAAAATGTAAAGTGCTTATGCAAAAATCTGTCATGGACATCTGGACCACCCTTGTCCGGCTCAGGAAATGTAACACCAGTCATGCTCCTAAGTGAAGAGAATCAATTGCACTTTGTGTTTGCAGGGGATCAAAGGTCCCCCGGCAGCTCTGCTTTCAGGCTGGGCAGCTCCCTGCCTCCCCTCAGTCCTGCAGCACACCCAGGGCACCAGGAGCTGCTGCCAGCCCTGGTGGAGCTGAGACTCCTCAGCGTCCCTGAATTCGAGCGTCCCCGCGCTCTGTGATGCTGCAGTGGTGATGCAGAAAAAGGGAGAGGCAGGTGTGGAAGGCACAGGAGTCACCTCTTTTTTGTGGTCACTTGAGTTTTGAGCACAGCTCAAGATCGTCTTTGTTGCTGGAGCGCACGTGCAACTCGCTGAGACGCTGAGGTTTAAATCTTGCTTCTGTAAATGCAGAGTGTATCTGCTTCATTCCTAAGATTTTGGGGCACGGGTACAGAGCACAGATTTATAACCATCTTATTTTTAGAATACCTAAACTGTTGCTGACGTGATAGACTGTATTGGCTCCAAAGGACTGGTATAAAACCAAACAGACACAGTTTGATTTAAGATTAGACACTTTTGCAAAAACAAAGCTTTTCAAAATATAAGATGAGGGGAAATTTGCCATATTTATAGTTCAAATACCAAAGAAATCTCTCTTCCCAACACTAATGGGTCTAGACATCTGTTTTTCATGCCTTAAATACAAATGCCCTAACACCAAACCAGTTCACAACTGCGGGAATTGAAGCTGTCTAGAAATGAGAATAAAAATGACTGGTCCTCCACAGCAAGCAAAAAGCAGGAGGAAAAAACCTCGTGCAATTAGTAGTGGAAAATAAAATTAGGTTTTCAAAATTCTTGCAGCCATATGTAAGATGGACTCCCTCACCACTGAAACCACAGGCAAAGCACAGTTTGGAGCTCTCTTTATGCATGATCCCTAAATAGCCGAGAGCGATGGGGACGTTCTGGGTCCAAGCTATCCCATACAACCACATCAGAAAATACCAGCAAATATTTTCTCCACGTGCTCCCCCTCACCCCCCTAATCCTCATTCCCACAGCAAAAGGTGGAACATCCAGTCAAATAGCAGTCCAAATCCATCAGCAGCTATCCAAGGTTACATCCATCTTCTCTCAGGTATTTTCTTTTAATAAGGACTCTGCTCTCTGCTGACTTAATCCTCACGAGAGCCATTGAGTCACAGTTTCAAATGGAACGTGGATAACATGAAAAGAATCATCTATAAAAAATTACAGCTGGCCAAATTTACTGGCTAACCTGGACAATGTTCCTTTAAGTCTAAAGCCTCTGTTGTGCTAAATACCCAGCTGTTAACAATCTCTTCTAGAGGCTATTGAACGCAGGAAGGACATGTTTTTAGCAATTAGAAAAAATAATACTACACTTACACATGGCAATATTTAGCAGAGTTTGTCTGGTTAATAGGTCAGCAGTTTGGGACAGTTGGTGGTTGTTATGGGGCAGTGAGGAGGGTTTGTGCAATAAGACATCCTGGCAAGGACACTGAACCCCCAGGTATCCATGGGGCACCCTCAGATGAACGTGTGCTATATAATCCAAAGCACTCCAAAGATATCCCTCATTCCACAGCTTCCTTGTATATTTTTTTTTTTTTTAAAGCTTTGAAAACATTTTTTGATAGGTTTGTACAGTGTCAGGGAAAATGCACATACATATACCAGAAAAAATGCACGCACGGTGGAATGATGTTTTGGGCATATAAGGGTATTACACACGCAAGGCTTGAACCAAAGTTCATATCCTTAAATACTTTTTAGATAGAGCAGGAATTTGCTAAGTGATTAAGTGCTTTCCTTGTGTCTTTCAGGACTGTGCCACGCCAGGGGCTGGCCCGAGGCGTGAGCAGGTGCGTGGTAACCCTGCAGCCAGAGCAGGCTCGTGGCTGCTGCAGCCACTTATGGGGCAGTCCTCACAGCAGATTGAGTTTGGCCTTTGTAATTTATCTCTGCTGATATTATGTGCCTCGAGAACATTTATCTTCCTCAAAGTAAAGAGTAAACGGTTGTTTTAACGAGGAGAAAACAAGCCTCATTACAACAGCCCTGGACTAGGGAGCAGGTTTGGGTCTTTAACATGCTCCAAAATCTATTTTAACAACTGCTTATGGTTACTACAGTCACTGAACAAAGATACATTTATTTTACCTTTCCTCGCTGGTGGCCCAAGTTCCCTCTTATTTTCTCAGTTTTTGCAGAATGGCAGAGGCCATGCTTGGAGCTGCTGGAGTCAGAGAGGTCTGTGCAGTTTTCTGCCTGCCATGGTGCAGCTGGCACGCTGAAATCTCACCCTGAAAATTGCATGACAGGAAAGGATGTGAAAAAGGGGGCCATATCCAATCTAAATAAGCCATCCACTGACCTTGTTGGTGGTTTCCAGTCTTTTTGGATTCATGGACCCCCATGGAGTCTCTGACAATAGACCTGCTTTTCTTGGTTATATATTTTGCAGAACCTTAGAATTAGTTCAGAGTCGCCACAAGGTCCATGGAAAACACACATAAAATCACACGTCTAAGGTATTTATAAGACACTGGCACCTAAATTCCTACAATCCTAGCGGGTGAGCATTAAAAAACCTTGAGGAGGTTTTATTACCTGCCCAACAATCAGACTAGATATATGATTATGCTTCCTTATTGTTTCTAAGCCACAGGTTGCCCCAAAAAATCAGCTTCAGTACAGATTATGTCTGTATCTATAATACATTCTCCTCTAGCCAGAGAGAGAGCTCGTGGTGATTTTGCAATTCATCAGAATAAAAGCAATTTCTTTCCAGATTTGTTATTCTTCTCCCTTCCTGGGTATGGGCAGAAACATAAAAGAACAGGACCTCCCACTAATCTGAAAAAAACTAAATGCTAGAGAGAAGTAAAATGAGATTTTCATAAGGTATCACAGCTTTGGAGGTGTCAAGTGTTGGAATATGACGGTCCCAGCCCTCATGCCACTAGAAGGGAAAATGGAAATTAATGCTGGACTGCTGGGGTTGTGCAGGAAGCAGCATAACCACAGAATCTGCACCAATTTATTTGAATACAGGCCCAGTTTTCACTCTGGAACAAGATCTTGGACTCACATGAATTGTGTGAGGGCCTGGCCTTGGATAATCAGTGGGTGCTCAGTATCTGGCAGGATCAAGTCCATGGTGAACAAGAATCTTGGCCCAGATTTGCAACACCACTTCTTCTGCTTTCCAACCCCATGGTGTAACCACCAGACCACAAACGTCTTTCCTACTTTTTGCTGTTAAGAAGGAAGCGTCAGTTTTCAGGCTTGGAGAAATGTGGTGGACTGAGGGCAGGAAGGATCTGTCATTCATAAGAAAACGTGGGCTAGGATTTCAAGATTTATTTAAATTTTAAATTTCATTAATGCTGATAGAGTCAGGGGGCAGAAGAAGGTTCTTTGCCCGTGGCTTTCACTGCAGAATGCAGTGAGCTCTCTCCTCTAGCAGCCTTTTAACGTGTCTGCAAACACTAATGACACATTTAATTCCTTCACACTTTGGAAAACAGTGGCACCTTGCACAAAACAGAAATCTGGCTCATTTTTGATTCTTCCTCCTTCCAAAGGCCCCAAAAGGGACCTTGAATTAATGCATATTCCTGATTAGCATGGTGATATAAATCACAGCAAGCTGCTTTCATGTGGAGATGTGAAGCCAGGCTCCAGAGTGCCCTGCAGTGCACACACTCTCAGCAGAGTGTAGTGCAGTGACACCAAACAAAGCTGCTGCTGCTCTCACGTGTTACACAAACTGTTGCGATTCTCTCCCAGGATGTGGGAACTTTATCTCTTTCAACTTTTTGCTCTCAGACATGATGAAGTTAATTATAAAATGTG
Organism: Regulus satrapa; assembly: GCA_013396955.1. Lineage (NCBI taxonomy): Eukaryota > Metazoa > Chordata > Aves > Passeriformes > Regulidae > Regulus > Regulus satrapa. Next base: position 1,662,377 of record VWZN01002258.1, read on the forward strand.
CCAAGGGGGAGGCGAGGAGAAACCTTGTTAACCTTTTCTTTCTGCGGTTTTCCCCCCTCACTGCATTTACATTGGCCTTGAAGAGCTGGGACATTTTGCAGATGGTTTAGGGTCTATAAATTCTTATTTAAATCATCGTGAGCCAAGTATAACAGGTAGCAGCCCAGACTTCTCTAGAAAGGACAAACTCCAGCTAAGCATGTAAATAATACTCCAGTGCTTTTTAATATATAAATACATACACTGAGCCAGGTGCTCTGCAAGGTTTACTCACATTTTCCTATTGTTGCTCTGTAAAATGCACTGGGCATGCATTGCATGACTCTGCAATATTTTTTAAAAATACTATTTCTCAGTGAATAGTGCAAAGTAACAGGCTAAATGAAGGTGCTACTTCCTTCACTGCTCATCTCAGGTGGCTGGTAAAAACAACCAAAACTCTGTCTTTATCCACCAAACCTCAAACGGCAGAGTCCAAACAGGCTCCTGCCAATCATGGAAAAGTGAGAAGGAAATACCTGCTCAAGATCAGGCTGGTGTAAGAAATGAAGGGTGATCAAGGGGGACAATGTTACACCTTCTTTACTAATGGTGAGGAGTGTGGCAATAATGCAGCATGGAGGTGTTGCTCCGTGCTGAGTTGAGAGAAACAGGGCACTCCTTTCTTCTCATTTCTGCCTATTCCAGCAGGGAAATGCTCTGAGAAAGGCCCTGATGGCACCTTTCACATCTCTGAGCAAGACATCCTCCATGGCTCCAGTGTCCCCTGGGGAAGATGCCACTATCGTCCTCTAAATGTTTGGAGTTCATTAATAAAGACCCTGCACATTCTATTTCTCATGAAGAATCCTCTGCACATATTAACTGTTTTTACTCAGGAGTGAAAGGAATAGCATTCCCACCTTATTTTTTTTTTCCCCCCTTGAGAAATCCAAGAATCTTTTCCAGGTTTGTTTATTTTTATACCATTTTTTGTAACTTCTTCTTTCAGTCCCCACCTTCCAGCTGTGCATCATGGTCCAACTGTTGGTGAGCCTAAGAGTGTTAAATGTATATAGCTCCCTCCAGAGTTTCCCAATGAGATTCAATGAAGTTTCATGTGGGACGCCTAGGTCTTCTCCCACACGTGCCCCAAAAGAGGGATATATTATTCAATTCCATCTATTCTTAGCTGAGACCTTACGTAAGAAGCTGTAGATTAAAAGTCATTCTCGAGCATTAAGAAAGATGCTGCCTGTGCCTTTAAAGTCTATTCTGAAGCAGAACAATATTTTATGGGAGACCATCCACAGCAGCTGAAATCACCTGGATGAAAACAGAGTCTGAATTTCAAGAAAGATCTTCTTTAATATTGTACCTTCACTGGTATCTTGTAGTAGTCTTGTGCCTAAACTTAAGGCTATCCTGGAAAGCTGCTAGGGCACACTGATTTCCACTCCCCCACAAAATACACCCCTGAAACTGAAACAGAGCACAGGTGGTTCTACAGGGTCTATATTAGGTGTACATGCACATACTCAGCCCTTCCAGGTCACCCCGGACATCCTTTGGTATTCCCTCTCAGAGACACGACTCCAGAGGCAGCATTGCTATGGCTTGTGGACAGGGCTTTTTGGGGACCCGAGTCCTCTTCAGAGGGTCCCTCTTTTCCCAAAAAAACATTTTCAGAGATGTTGGCTGACCAGTCTTTGGTTTCCTGGTCTGCTGCCTTCACGTGTGGTTGCCTATCCTTGCTGTTCCGGCAAGGAGAAGAGAAAATATTTGGCCTTTGGGAACTGGACAACTCAATGCCCTGTATAGCTAACAAGAGTGCATGATCCCCAGTTCAAATATTCTGTACCTGTTTTGCACAGGAATGAATATTACACAAGGTGCCAGGCAAGTGAAGCATAGCTAATGTAAAAACACCTTGGTCTGGTTCCCAGTTACCCTGCAGCTGTGTTAGTATTTACAGCGCTGCGAGGAAAGTGCCCCTGAATCAGAATAGGAGCAGCTTTTATTCTCTTTGAATGCATAAATCAGGCCACATAGTTTTGCTGGAATTACAGGTCATTTGCGCTCATTTGTCTCCCTCCACGTGCTTTGCCCAGCAGGTAGCCTGTAATTATTTGATAATAAAAATTATAGGCATTTTTACATCGCTGCTCCTCTGCAGGAGCTGAAGATTACCCAGCAATTTTTACACGAGCTGAGAATGCAAGCCTGATGTCCTGGCAGACTTCCAGGTTGGAAGACTCCATCGCCTGTCTAAATCCTCCTGGTATTTCTGACAGGCTGTGGCACTCTTCTCATCCTCCCGGGGCAGTGCTCGGCCCAACAGCTGCACCCCCACACTCGGGCAGCTCCGCAGCACCAGGGTGGCAGGAGGAATTCTTCCCCCCCAAAAAAAAGAAGTGTTCATGGCTCGGTTACTTTGATAAGGTCCCTCAGGAGGCGCAGGGATGAAAGAGGCCAGATGAGTGAAATCTATCGCTATGCCCCGTGGGTCTGATATGTGATAAAAGCTTGCAGTGGTTTACATATGATTATTAAAATTTTCAGACACCTGTGTGAAAACGACTCTCCTTCGGTTTTATTCCTTCCCCCCCCCCAAAAAAAAAAAAAAAGTTTTAAAAATGCTCTGAAAGAAATGAAGGAGATTAGTGTTAGAGGCTCGAAGTGTCATATGAGAGGTATGTAGCCAAAATAAGTTTGTTTTTGGTAGATTACCTGTTCCTTTATTTTCCTCATTTAATTTGTCTATGCCTGAAAAGAGGAAGTGCTGCTTTGTAAAGAAAACCTCTTGCAAAATTATTTCTTTCTCTCTATTATCATTATAAAGGGCAACTTTTTTTGCCTATGCATTTGAAAATTTATGTATTTGTAAATATAATAAAACCGCAGTGGTTTGGACACTTACCGAGAATGACTGCTTTGGGGAATTTGAGAAACAAAGAGAGATAAAAACATCAGCTAGAAAAAGGAGTGCCTGCATTACAAATGGACTTTGTTATTTTTTTATCTTGGCAAGTATCATTAAGCTTTAATTCTTTATGCACCCATGACAGATAAGTTTGTCCCACTTCACATTAAAGATGTTATGCATTATTTCTGACAAAGTCATTAAGTGGTGAGACCTCACCCCAGGACGCTGAAGGTCCTGCTTAGCAAATATGGGACTGTGGAATCAGGCCTCAACTTCTCCCCACTGCAATCAGCAGGAATACTGCTGAGAACTTGGAGACGAGCTTCCTTATTTTCCCCAAAAGTTTCCTTTTATTTTGGTGAAACAGACAGTTTCACCAGGAAAAGTGAGTGTGCAGGTTCCTGGGGTTCTGCTGGGGGCATACATGTGTTTTGATTTCTTTGCCTCATTTGCAAAAACTGAAACCAGTTTTTCAGTCTGGAAAAATGCATTAAGCATCAGCCTTTAGTGCCAGCAGTGTAAGTGTTGACCTGGCAGAGCCATGGCAGCTCAGCCTCTTCCCTCACAGCTTCCAAAGGCAGCCCTCACACCGCGGGACACACGCGTTGCTTTATGTGCTCTGAGGGAGTGAACAAGATGGTTCACCGATACTCACCGATACAAAGAAAAGTGTTGTTCTGTCCCAGACACATCTGAGTTCAAATTTGTGCTTTGCTTCCTGCCAAGAGCTGATTCCGAGTCCTTTATCAATCGCAGCTCTGCCCCACAGGCTTGGTTTGGGGAATGGAGAGGGAATGGCTGGCATGGGCAAGCACCACCTGAGATGGGCACTCTGACTTGCCCTCAAAGGGTCCCGTGCTTTTTCTGTGTAAAGTGTTGAGAAGGTTTTGAAGGATTTGCCCCATTCTTTTGATGGCCCTGGTTATAATGGAGGATCTGAGGGTGCCAAGGGCACAGTGGGCAGGAGGACCAGGCTGTGGGGATGTGGGTGCAATCCCCTCATGGCCGGACAATAGACGGATGATCCCCTCACAGTGTGGGGATGGAGGAACGCTTCTCTCACAGCTTAGGGATGGAGAAATGATCCCGTCATGGCATGAGGATAACAAGACGATCCTCTCGTGGCGTGGGGATGGAGGAATGATCCCCTCATGGCGTCCCACAGCGCAGACCTGGCCCGAGCCCTCAACGGCCTCCAAGAGCTCGGGTGCCCGGGCAGCCCCACGGCCGCAGGTGGGCTGAGGTGGGGCCGGCCCCTGGGGGAGAAGCGCCAGTCCCGAGGCGGGTGTCGACCTCGGTCTGTGCTGCCGGGCCGGGGCTGCCCTGCTCCTTCTCCTCCTCCTCCTTCTCCTCCTCCTCCTCCTCCCCCGCGTGTGCGGTGCGCGGCCGCATGTGGGGCGCAGGCGGCGGAGTCTCCCCCTCCTCTGGCAGCGGGAACCTGTGGCTGCCAAGCTCCATTAAAGCCATCAGCAGCCGGGGGGACGCGCTCCGCGGCGAAGGCGGGGTGGGCTGCGGTGCTCCGTTTTAAAATAGATACTTTTCTGTTTTC
>VWZN01002258.1:1667263-1681253 GCA_013396955.1 Regulus satrapa
GCCCCCGGGCTGTGGGACCGGGAGCGGGGACAGAAGCCCTGAAGCCTTTTCCGAGTGAGCGCCGTGCGGGGATGCCAGAAGGGCTGGCGCTCCGGTGCTGAGCTGCCCAGGGAGGTGCGGGGCTGGGGCTCAGCCTCTGCCTCCCACCCGAGGGTCCCAGAGGCAGTCGGGCATCCCCTCTGCCGCCGCAACTCGTTTCTGTGCCGAGTGTGGTGCACGGAGAGCGCCGAGCAGAGATTAGCTGTGAGATTAGAGAAAGGGCCGAGAAGTGATTTTCACAGGAGTTGGGAATTCTCCCTGGGAGGATCCAGCACCTGCCCTGGCTAAGGACAGCCTCCCAAGTAGCCTCCTGCTCCAGGGATGTGACACTGAGCCCCAGCTGTGCACACAGACTCTCGGAGCAGCGCAAGCTGCATCTTTGCGGCTCCCTTTCAGAAAGGCATCTTTCAACCCCACGGTTCTTGGAGCAGTTTCAGAAGAAAAGGTTCTGGCTTAAGAGACCATATGGGAGAACAAAGGCAACTGTGCTGTGAAAAAACCACAAAATTATTTCTGTTTACAACAAGGAGCAGAGTCTGAGAGAGACTCCTCCATCCTCAGACGGTATTTTCCTAGGAATTGCAGAGGAGACCCTTGTTTGAGACTCCTGAACAGAAGGGACAGGTGAAAAGAAAGGTTGGGAGGATGTCTCTGAGGGCCCTGTACAGTCTGGACACTGAAAATCCAGGCACCTGGTTCCTACTGCTCTTTCTACCACTTAGTTCACTCATCTGAGGTTTTGGGCAGCAAATACCACGCTGGCTCTCCTCTCCAGCTCAGGCTTTAGTGATCAAGGCAAAGGAGCCGTGTACTGACAGCACTGGACACTGTTTGCATTAAGTGTAAAGGACCAGACTGTAGAAAGAAACCTCTGAGCAGGACACTTCTATGGAGTCACTTTCCTGTTCTTCAGTGGGATCTTTGTCGCGTGTTGTTTGCAAAATAAAGCTGAGAAATATTAATTCTCTAAGTACCTTATTAGCTCAAGTTTCTCTGCTCAGGGTTTTGTTATACTGCATTATATAAGTTTACTCACTGAAGCCTAATTAAAATAATGCTTTCTTAAATCCTCATGCAGTTTCTCTTAGCCCAGTCTAACCTAAACTCTCTGCTTCTTGCATCTGATGTCAGTGAGAGAATTTCCATTGATTTCAGTAAGAACGGAAACTGAACCTCAAAGTAACTGTTTAAATACCTAAGTCAGACCCAGAGCTCATTAAAATCAAAGCTTTGCTCACTGGGAGCAAGACTGGCATTCTGCATTTTGCATAAGGCTGAACATTAGCATGAGCATGACACCAGTTCATAATTAGTTGAAAAACCACTTTAGTTAGGTAACTGGATCTGACTTTGGAGTCTCCTCCAGAAAAGAATCACTCATTCCTGGAAACGTCCCCGGAGACTTGCTGAGTTTCACCTAAGCTTTCATTAAAGTCTCTGCATTCCAATAACACTGCGCTGATATTTTTCATGTGCAGCTTCTCCTTTATGGTTTTAACATAAAAGATCTATTCTTGCTTTCAATGTTTATTTTGAAGTTTGAAAGTGACAAGTGTTGAGGTAAGATAAGATCACCCGTTGCATTCAGTTAAGAGGTTAGCAAGAGAATCCCATGAGTGATAGAGCAACATTCAGCACGGAGATGTGTGTCTATTTACACAATAATATATCTGTTCCTGCTTTTTAACCAACATCATTGTCTTTCGTTCAAATATTTGTTTGGGTAGTGTTTACTTAGCTAATTTTTTTTTACCAAATTGGTGGTTTTTATTCTTCATTTCTCAAGCTGGCCAAAAAAAATCAACAACTAATGCGCTATGCTGGATTGTGTGATATGACTCTATTTGTTCTTTCAATAATTATAGGGTTAGCCACATTTCAAAGTATATGGATATAGATAAAAACAGGGCTGAGATGTTAAAAAAGCACAAGTGAAAAAAAAAAATTTGTGTGGTTTCTATATTTTCCCCACAAGCACAAATTGTTGAGTAAGGAGATTTTCAAAAGCCAGAAATTGCTGTGAAGAAAACCAAAGCTGGAATCCAATGCTAGGGGAGGCTGCATCTGGCAGAACAAAGTTTGGAAAGAGGTTTTGCTTTCAGTGGGATCCTGTGTTTCCCCACAACAGAGCATATGTCATCTATAAAGACAACGCTTTCATGGGTGAGATACAATCACTGCTAAAATCAACCTCAAAATTAGGAAGCACCTATACAATGCTCTTACACAAGTGCTTCGGTTTTCTTACTCATTTGCTGAGGAAGATAAAGGCATGAAAGAAGGGAAACTTCCTGATTTTGAGATGGTGTATCTCAGATATAACAATCCCAAGAAACTGACAGTGAGAACGTGAGAATTTCAATGTGTAACCTTTCTTCTGTAGGCTAAGAGTGCTGCCAGAAACTGAAAATATGATTCATGGAACAGCTCCTTCTCTTCCCATTTTAAATTGTGTAAGATCTCAGGGGTTAGTAAGCTGCAGTCTGTGGGGTTTTTTTCTTTAAGGTGTTAAAAGGTCTCATGGTTTAAAATGCAAGATTAGAAAAGTTCTGTTTCTGTGTCTTAGAAAAGAAGCTCTGATATCTATTTGAAATGCCAGAGCTTCAGGGTGTTAAGTGATAAGAGGGTTGAAATCCATCATTATTTTTGAGTTTTAGCAGGGTGATGGTGTGATAATTGTGGCTTTCATGGTGATGTTTTCTCATTTCCAGTGGATGGCTTATTGAATCATCACGGTTTGAATTCAGCTGAAACTGAATGCTGCAAAGAAGCTCAGCTCCTGTGGCACTGTTAGACAGATATTTAGATTGGTGCAACCTCTACTTACAGCTGGTGTGAGGGGACATAAATCAGCAGGAGAAGTCTCACCACAGAGTGCTTGAAGAGATCTGCTCGAGTTTAGATTTTAAAATAATGCTTTAAACTTGAGTGTATATCAAGCGCTGAAAAAGTGCCCCATGGTTTCTCCTGGGTTAATAAGAAACGCTGACAAATGTGTGACATTTTGGCCTTGTCTAACTCCCAAGACTGTGGTCTTTGGAAACAGCTTTCTGCTGGCGCTCTGGGATCAATGTACACACCAAGCTCCCCACCGAGACAATTGGATTCACCTTGTTCACACTCTCACTAAATCCACAAGTGCTGGACACAGCAGGTTATGGCTTGGCTCTTCCCTGTTGATACAAAAACATCATGACGTGTTGTTTTTAAAGCTTTTCAGAGAAAAAAAAAAAGAATTGCAGTTAGGCTGCCTGGAAAAGACAGATGAAAATATAAATGACAGCAAGGTTTTGCTGCAGAAAAGCTCCCAGCATTTGTTAGTTTTGAGTAGCATAAGTCCTGTTATTAGATTATGCAGCACGTAGGTTGAATGTCAGCTTTGATTTTAGCATCTGTCGGCAGAGTTTGGGAGAACTGGAACACATCAAAACTTGGCTAATGTGGACAGGCAAAACAGTAGACTGAAATTTCAGGCTATCTAGAAACCACACCCAGACCCCAAAACACATGTTAGAAGTAACTTTATTTCTGTGCTCCAGCTGAACAAGTAACCTTTTTCTGTGGTCACTAAGTTAAACGTGTGTGTATTGCTGGTGTGGGCTCTGGATCAGTTTCCCTCCTTTTTGCAGAGCTATTTTCCCGAGGATACCTTCTGCTATGAGTGCTTTTGAATGCCCTTCTCATCCTTGGCTTCTCAGGAGCCAAGTAGCCTCTGAATATTAGATCCTATTAGATCCTATTTTTATTACTATAAACAGTATCCTTGCAGCAGCGCCAAGAGTCCTGTTGTGTTAGGTGCTAAATAAAGAGAGAACAAAAGGATTGTTCTTGCTTTAGTGGCTTTATAACCTAATTTCCTGGACTTAGATTTTCAGCAGTGAGTACTTGACATGGCAGGGACCTGCTGGGTTTCCCAGCTGTGTCCAGCAGTTTAGTACCTATAGCTATTGCTTAGGTCTCTCTGTCCCTAAATCCAGCCCTCATTTCTAGTCCCACGGAGGCCAGGCAGGGATTCTGAAGAGCACAGTGAACAATGTGCTTACACAGGAGAGCAGCTGTCCCCCGTGGGAGCAGGGAGCTGGGACGGCTCCATGGCAGTGGGAGACTGAAAGGCCACTCAGATTATCCCGCCAACTCCCTGCCAAGAGCGGGTTGTTCCCTGCTGAACTAATGCCTGGCTCAGTCCCTCAAATCCTGCCAAGCAAGTGGACGTACGTTGCCTACTACACTGTGCCTTGAGAAGTTCACCCTGCCATACAAGCCGCATGTTTTTCCTCTCTTCATTCACTCCCAACAGAATCTTTGTATTCACTGTAAGGCATTTCTTCCTTTCCTTGGTGTTTGTGCTTTGCGAATATTTATAGGCTGTTATCATATCCATCTTGCCCAGCCAGGCTATATGTACTCTGCTCTTTTAATCTTCCCTTGTAACTCAATCCCTCCCACCCCCTCATCATTTTTTGTTGTTCTACTCTCAACTCCCGCCAGTTCCAGTTGCTCATTTTGCTTTGGGTAAACGCTGTATTTATGTTAATATTATGTGGTGGGTGGTCCTCTCTGCACTCTTGGTCCATGTGAGTGATTTAGACATTTGAAATGAGGTTGACATTTTATAGCCAAGCCATGGCTGATTACTGGTTCTGCTCTTCAAAGCACTCCAGGAAAAAATACGCTTAGCCATCACTATTAAAAATGGCCACGATAGCCACTATAATAAAATGTCTGGGCAGGGGTTCAGGGGCATTGCCAAAACCTGCATGGATGCTCTATGCATTCAAAATAACAGTGTGGCATTAATTTCATCATATGTGTGAAATCAATGATCATAAACATCATAACATCATTAACATCTATGTGTTGATTTTTTCTATTGGGTTTCCAACTCGTCTGAATTAAGGCATATAGATGTAATATTTGCCATTTGGTAAGAATGTGAACTCTGGTTTAGAATTTAACTGAGTCATGATATTACCCCCGGGCTATTGTTCGGCCTTGGACTGAATTGTCTTGCTTTTGTTAAAGAAAACAAAAGCTTCCCCCCATGCGCTCTCCCCAGCCTCTCACTGTTTAGGTGCCCAGGGATTTAGAGCTATCACTGTGGTCTCACCTATCTCACCAAACTGAAATTCAAACTTTCAGCAGTTCTCAAGTAAAAAAAAGCTCTAACATCACCTTTCTTTCCTTTGTTTTCTTTTGGGTTGTGGTTCTGTATTTACCTGTGCCAAACTTACATGGCGATACTGATCAGAGTTTAACGCAAGTCATGATATGTTAATGCTGTGAGTTCTCAGATTTTGGCTCCCAGCAGGACCCTGTTCTCAACCCTCTCGCCCTCTCTCCTGTCCCTGGCTGGGCTGCCCGGAGCAGGGCTGGCAGCAGGACGGGCTCTGAGCTAAGGGCCAGTTCCCCCTGAGCTGCCCACAGTGGCTGGGCCAGCTGGGGCCGTTGGGCTGCACGGAATTGCTGCTCTGTGCTCCAGGAAATCTTCTGACCCTGACCAGCTTAGCTGTAGCAAAAGCATAGACTGGCCTGAGTCCAAGCAGCATCTGGGGGTGAGAGGGAGGAACACGAAGTGAAATGGCTCCTGTCTCTGTCAGGACAGCAAGGATGTTGTGAGTAGAGCTCTGTTTTGTAAAAGTGGTGTTTTGGTGAGCATCAACTGCAGGAGAGCTCTTGGGAGGGTGGACTCAGATCTGCCTCTTGTGCTTTGGGTTGTCATCACAAGTCCTCTGTGCAGCTCTTACATGGCCTGCTTAGTTCACCCCATTTGAGGATATCATGATCTGTAAGGTCCCTTCCAACCCAGACCTGTGATTCCCCCTATCCCATTTCTCCTTCTTTCCTCAGAGAGTTTACTATCAGTTTATGGGGAAGGGCATCTTCTGAGTAAGGTGCAGATGGGACCTTTCCTATTTCCAGACTCCAGTAAAACTGGGACCAAGCCCTTGGATCCCATTTGCAGCATTAGGCTTGGTTGTCTTTGGGGTAAATGGCCAGAGAGGCAGTTTTAAGAAGCCTTTTTATTTAAATGTAGTTTATACTGAAGGAGATCTTTGAGGTACTTCTCCTTCCTCCCCTTCCTTACCGCAAATCCCATCTGTCCTGTCATCTGTTGCTGGACATGACACTTAACAAGAAAAATACATGATTCCATGATTCCAAAAGCAAAATATTTACTCCTCTAGTGCCTTAAAAACCTCCAAGCAACTCGCCACAAGCCTTTCACTATTTTAATTGTGGATATGAGACAGATCAGGCAGTGCTCACAGCCTTAGAACAAAGCCAGGCTAAAACTATAGAATGGGATGTCTGAACTCCTTTGCAATTGTGCTAAAAGTATGTGGTGAAAATAAGTTTTGAAAGCTTCTCTAAAATCCTAAGCTACTTGGGACTTCTGAGTCGGCCGAGTTTCCTCTTAGGATCTGCAGGATTTCATTTATGATTATGCTCAGCTGTGCAGAGGAAACTCAGGGTGATGCTCTGCAGTGATAGTTCATGGGTAATACAGTTCCTGTGCCAGCCCTGAAGGCAAAGCTGAGAAACATTTAGTGAATTCAAAGCATTTTATGAAAATGAACTGAGCACCAGACCGGTGAAACAGCTAAATGTGAATATACCCATTTTACAGACAAATAAGAGAAGGGATGAATAATAGAAATACTTTTCCAGAAACCAAACAGTGCTCCAGTGAAAGCACTGGCATCCTCCCTCAACCACTTGACCACATTCTGGCTTCAGTTCAGGGAGGCATTACTAATCAGGAAAAATGCTCATGCACTGGCTTAATTTCAAGCACATGCTTAAGTTTCACTGAAACCAATTAGACTTAAGCATGTGCTTAAGTCCTGTCCTTGCATATAGGCAAAATGCAAGGTTGTGCTGTGATACAGTTTTCCATTCCCAATGGGTTATATTTAAATTTTATAATTTTATAATATTATAATATAAAATTTATCTCTTCCCACACAGCTGTTCTCCTGGGAATGCCTTTTTCTGACTGAATTTAAAGCACCACTAACTTAATCTCCACACAAATGCAAGAAAAATTGATTTGCTAAATACAACCATTTTGTTTGCTTTTAAAAGAATGCTTATTCCTTTAGTGGCTAACCCAACATCCATTCTGTGTGCTCTCAGGAGAGAAAAAATGCTAAAGGAACACTGTTTTTCTGAGTTAATGAAGTCTGTTTGGAAAAGTATAATTCACTTATGCAAAATATATTGATACATTTCTTATCGCCTATTTCTTTCCAGTCTGAACATTCCTCAGAAAATATCAAAGGTTTTATGTCATCTCTAAATGAAGGAATGTGTAATGCTCCATGACTTCAGGCCCTGATCTTATCCCTGTGAATGGGTGACTAACTGAAACATTAGAATTATAAATGGGAATGATAAATTCTGGCCATAGGAGGCAATAACATGTAACAGATTAAACAATCTAGCTCTGGAGAAGAGCAGATCCACAGTAACTAATTTGTTACAAACTGTAATATATGCATTTTCTCCTCCATTTATGAAGAAACAGATGTGTGACTCAACCCTGCTTTATTCCAGAGTCAATCTGCTTGGGGGAGCACAAACAAGATTTGTTTCCAAGGAGGAATATGACAGCATTTCTCTCTCGGTTGATGTTTTTTTTTCCCTTTAGAAGCGAGAAGTGGCTCTGCATCTGGAGCACACAGTGCTTGAGCAGCACAAGGCTCTCCTTCCCAGCCTTGCCCGTTGCCTCAGAATCTTCCACCTTAACTTTACCAACAATTTACGGTGGGGACAATTTCCAGTTCTGCCCTTCTTATCTCTCGATGCCGTGGATCTGGTTTACCTGGGGGTGGTTTGTACCAGTGAGGGTGGGAAGAGTTGGCCGGCAGCTGCTGCTGCTGTTTGCTCAAGGCTTGATCTGCTCGGTGCTGACTGCGGCGATGAGCTGGCTCTGCCCCTCCTGACCGTCCGAGCGCTCGTGCAGCCCCCTTGCTCCGAGGTTTTGGGATGCAGCACGCCCTGGAGAGCTGGGAAAAGCCCCTGTTTTGTCTAAGGGCCATGCTGGGGAGCTCTCTGGAAACACTTGTAGTTAATCGATACAGACGGATGGCAGGGCGAGCCCGCAGAGAGATCACAGTTAGGAATTTTTTTAGATTTTCCTATGAATGAGGATTTTTGTCTTGAAGATGAATTGTGAATAATTCTTTCCTCCTGCCCGAGAACTTTGCCGAGCAGTTAATTTGTGTCTCTCTTAAGATAGAGGAACTGCTCTGCTGTGCTTTACCAGGGACTAACAGAGTGACATATGAGTGACAGCCACTTTATGCTGCTCTTGGAATAGAGAAGTGCTCTAACTACAGATTTGAAGTCTGGGACTGAACTTTTCCAGCTTGAAAGGATGTTTGGATCTGGTGGGGTTGGGGTATTTGAGAGAGAAAAAAGCAGCCACAAAATTTGGACACAAGCCAACAGCTTTTGTTTTGCGGATGCATCCAGCCTGGAGTCTTGTGCACAATTAAGTAAGACAAAATCCCTAGGAATTCCCATCATGTCAAATATTTACATTCTGGCGGCTTTTTCTTTTCTTTCCCCATGAAGTTTGATCCCGATTATAAAAATTCCCTTTTGTATTGAATGTGTCAAAATGCAGTGATTGCATTGCCAAAGTGTCTTTGCTCCCAAACAATGTAGACTATTAGTGTTTCTGCCAAGAGTAGCACGAAGGGTTCAGTGAGATATTGAAGCTTCTGCTGCAATAAACACACGCAGAGCTCAGTTTGTGAGTTGACTGGGTTATATTGCATATACTTTATAGCTGCATTCTGTGTATCTATAGACTGCACTGATACCTCTGGAGTCTGGTTATAGGCAAGAGAAAATCTGACCCTTATGTCCATTATTACCTCTAATACAAATACATTATTTTTTTTCGTTTACTGTATTCTCTAGGATATTAATTTTGTGTTTGTTTGAAGTGTGGTTCAGTTTGGACTGCCCTTGTTCTGATGACTCTACACTATTTAGGCCTCTTAGGGCAGTGAAATGAAACTTGGCGTATTCTGCACGTGAGTTTAAAAAAAAAAAGCCCTGGGAGTAGGGAGTACAAAGGACCACGGAGCAAAGCCATGGCAGAGCTGGGATGGCTCTCTTAAATAGGCACCCATGGGGCAGCCTCACACATGCTGCAGCTGCCAAATTAGACGTTTAACTCATAGCAGCGGGTTTTGTCATCACATATTTTACCATTTTCACATGAAGAATCACAGGAACTGCATTTTAGGAAGTATGAGTGCAAGCAATTGTGGAGGAGTTGGCTGTGCCTGCTCACCTCATCCACCCCTTAAGGATGTTAAGAACCGTGCAGTTGTGAGTCTGCTCCCAAAAGAGCCCTGGACTCTAAAAATTTGTCTTTCTAGCTGCTTTGTGCATTCCAAAATACCAGAAATCACAAGGCTGGTTTCCCTGCCTTTAGGTACTGCTCTCCTGCTTCTCTGGGGACTTCCCTTTCCATGCATTTATTCCTTTTGTGATAGTTCAGGCTTTGTGTGCTTAAGTCTACACAAACACATTTCAAGTGACCTGTAAAATCTTCACAAATGGCAGCACTATAGGGAAGTGACTGAATTTTTCCACCAGATAAAAGTCTGAAGTTACTGAACGGGAATCCCTCTCCTTTTAGAGGAAATTTAGTGGGGCTCCCTCTCCAGGACCCTCTGACTTGCACAGCAGACATTTCATTTCCAAATTCCCCCTTGACTTGGTGTAGAGTTTGTATATTCTGACTCTGCGTCTTCATCTCTCTGACTGAGGCACGGGGTGTGCAAACCTTTCACATCCTCATTCTGTGGGAAGGCAACACATAGATGATGTTGGATCTTTTTTTTTTCCAGCTGATAGGCAGGTTGGAAAGCAGCCTGTGTCCTAGCATTGGTATGGAGTGAATGAAAGTTGGCTTCAAAATGTCCAGCATACTCCTGGGTAAAATGCAAAGTACAGCTGGAGCAAACGAGCCCCATCTGGGCTCATAAAGAGCTGGGCTGAGCTCTACTGGGACCAGGGTCTGTTGTACCGCCGAGAATCAGTGGGGTTTCAGGAGCAGCTTCACCGAGAGCTCATTCCATGGTGCCGGGAAGAGGGAAATCCCAACTTTCTTAGAGAAGCGAGCCCACAACGAGCGCCACAGAGTGCTTAAGTAAAGAGTGGATAATGTATAGGAATATATGTATGTGTGTGCATGCAAAGGTCTTCAGGATTTAGCTGAGTGTTCACACATTCCCTAAGCCAATAACATCCGTTGTTATGGGAAATGAGGTAAGTGACAGAATTACTGTCCTTATGGCGGGCGACAGGCGAGGCCAGCGTTCCCAGGCTGTAATTCCCCGCTCCAGCCACTGCCTCGACAATAGCACGGGAGGGGGGAGAGCACCAACAAAGAGCGCTCGGGCTCATTCGAAGACTTCATCTAAAAACCGGTCGGATTCCTCTGAGACTCAAGTCGGAAAACTTGAGTGAAATTTTTAAAGAAGCTCTGCGTCCTTAGCTAAGAGTTCGCCGCTGAGCGAGCCCGCCCGGGGTCCGCTCATGCTGTGGGGGACTCGGGGGTTCGGGGTGCTCGGGGTTCGGGGTGCTNACCCCCAGACCCTGAGGAAGGCACCTCGGACCCCGGGAACGCGCCCCTCTCCCCTGACAATGCGCCCCCAAAACCACGGGGAAGACACCCCATAGTCTGGGAAGGAACATCCATGTCGACACATCCCAGATCCCCAGGAATGTGCCCTTAACACCCTGGGAAAGCCACCTCCTTCTCCTGGGAAGGCACCCCTTTCCACTGGGAACGCATCCCCAGAGCCCCGGAGGACTCAGAATGGACCCCAGAGGCCCTGGCCCCTCAGTGCAGCTGCTGCCCACCCCCTGTACAGCAAACTGTCAGGCACCAAGAGAGTTTCCCTCTCCCTTTCCCCAAGCCCTCATTCCCATCTGGAGGAGGGCTGGGACCCCAGGCTGTCCCTAGAGCCTCCTGCTATTTCCCCATTAGGGAACGGGCAGAGCAGCTCTGATTCCTGCCGCCCTCCACACTCCTCCCTGTGGACGTGCCTGAAGCGTAAGATCCTCTGTCCATCACCGGCAGATTTCAGTAGCAGATGTCCAGACTGTAAAACCACCCAGGAGTGGTCACCATGTGCAGGAGGCTCTTGCCCAGGCTCGCCCCTGTCCTGCTGCCTCCCGGCTGCCCTGGCAGGGATTTCTCCCTGCTCTGCCACAGCTCAGCGCTGCCTTCCCCACAGGTGTGAGGTGCGGCCGGGACCCGAGTTCCTGACTCGCTCCTACCTCTTCTACACCAACCGGCTCTTCAAAGCGCTCCAGTTCTACTACTGGGACCCGTCCTGCCGCGAGCCCTCCTACTCGCTGGTCATCAAGGGCAAGCTCCGGCTGCGCCAGGCCTCCTGGATCACCCGCGGGGCCACCGAGGCCGACTACCACCTCCACAAAGTGGGCATCGTGTTCCACAGCCAGAAGGCCATGCGGGAAGTGGCCTCCTGGATCAACCGGACCTCCGGCGAGGGCTGCCGCGGGTTCCTGCCCCCGGGGCGCTCCTGGGCGCCCGGAGCTCTGTACGAGGTGCTGAGCGCCAAGACCGAGCGCGACTGCACCGCGGCCCTGGGCTTCGCCATGCACGAGCTGAGCCTGGTGCGTGTGGAGAGGCACTTCCAGCCCCTGCTGCAGCCGCAGCAGAGCGGGAGCCGGCTGGTGGAGGAGCTCTACCTGGGGGACATCCACACGGACTGGGGGGAGAGGCTGCACTACCGCCCCACCGGCTACCAGCGCCCCATGCAGAGCGCCCTGGTAAGGATGAGGCCTTTGCACGGTCCCCTCACTGCATCAGGGCTTTGCCGGCACCGCCCGGGCTGCTCCAGTAGCACCTTGGAGCCCTCGGCCCTAAGGACAGGCGGGTCAGGCGATGTGGGGCTGCAGGGGTGAGATCCCGGTGCTGTGGGGAGTGTGGGGTTCACCCGCTGCCTTCCTGAGAGAGCGGGACCAGGTGGGTGAAAGCTCAGCAAAACAAGCCTGTGCTGCCATGAGCCTGCTGCTAGCAGCTTCTGTTGGGCCGTGTTTTCCTAGGAAATGCATTTTCCTTGTTTCCCGCACCAAAGTCAGTGAAGGCTTCGGGCTGCACGTGGTTAGAGCCCATCTGCCTGCCCTTCATCTGCCTGCAAATTTGGGGCACTGCTCTTCATCTGTTCTGCCCTCTCCTTGCTCCTTGGGGTGAGCTCCAGGCTCAGGGAACCAGGGATCTGCTCTTCAGCCCTCGGTGTAATGCCAGTAGCACAGGGACTTGTCCCCAATGCAGTGATGTTATTACACAGAAATCAGACTTCCATTTTGACATACGTAAAACTGAGCAGCAGACTTGGTCGCCTTTTATTCTATTTTATTTTCCTGTTTTATAGCAACTTAGTTCATTCCCAGGAAAACAGCTTTCCATCTGAATCGAAGCTGATCAAATCAGAAATGGTGGAGCAGTGAGATGGGGTGAAAAACCCTCTCCGAACTTTGCCAGATAGAAGGGAAATAAATGAAAAAAAAAAAAAAATTTGGGGCAATATTTCCCTCCGCCTTGAACTACACCAATTGAACTTTGAAAAATACAGAGTAGCACCTCTCTCCCTCTCAAAAGTAACATTCTCAAACTGGTAAAACTTGTGTTATCTTGGGCCAAAACCATATATATGAGCAAAACCAGATGGTAAACATAAACACTTTTAAAAGTTAATTTAAAACTAAACCTAAAGATACTGAAATTCACTCTCTGAATGCAGCCCTGTAATTAATCAGCCAACAGCTCTCCAGTGGACCCACACATGATGTCACCACTTGGCGATAATTAGAATTTGCCATACATTAGAAATAACTTCACACAACTGGTGTAAGCAAGTAAGGGTTTTGGCTCCATGTCCATAGTGATAATTTTATTGGGCACCAGGTTTTTCTTCTTATCTTTTCCTTTTTTTAATTTTTTTTTTTTCTTTACATTTTTAATTTTTTTTTTTTTTTTGTGAACTGACATCCATTTGCCTGTGCTGGTGAGTTACCCAGCTATGTCAGGAATTATTTTTTAACTCTCTTTATGAAAATATCACTCTTTCCCCCTTAAATTTATATCTGTTTTAAAGAAACCCATTCTCCCCAAATTACCTTTCATTATCAAAGAATTTCCTGCCTAAGGAGAGCATATATATTTGCCAACTTCTGGGATTATTTAGCCATAATGTACTGTGTACTGTCAGCACTCATTACTGTGACAGTAGCAGTAAAGCAAGCTGAAAATGACTAAATTACAGTAGACTCCAATCAACTTGCATGTAAATTACCCACCCTACAGTTAACTACTGAGTTATTTAACCTTCTTGCCTATGACAGTTCAGTAAAGATTAGCTCGTGTTCTAGAAAATTATATAATGTTCCAACCCTGCTTATTTAAAAATAAATCAGTTGTGATATATGAAGTACAAGAAAAATTTCCAAGCTACACAAAACCCCTGCTGGCCCGGGATCAGGGCTGGTTTGACTCAGAGCTCTGCCCCGGCGGGGAGGGAAGGTCAGGCTGCTGCAGAGGGTCCTTTTCTCCTGCTGGGAATCCCCGCGGCCCCCTCCTCCCTCCCGGCTCACCCCTGGATGTGAAGGCGGCAGGAACGGGGCGAGGGGAGGCAGAACACCCCTGGCTGGATCTGCCCGGTGTCCCGGGAGGGCTCAGCCCTGCCGCGGGCTCCCCTCGGGCTGTCCCGGGCAGCGGATCGCAGGGGGCACAGCCCGGTGCCCTTCCCGACCGGAATAGCCGAGGGCAGGCAGGGCTTTATCTCCCTTAATCTGCCCGGCAGCCTCTGCCAAGCTCCCGCAGCTCTGCTGCGGACCGGGGGAGGCGCAGCTTTTCAAACCTTCCGCAAGGCTTGGTTTGATTTTTTTTTTTTTT
>VWZN01002258.1:1681273-1720642 GCA_013396955.1 Regulus satrapa
TGAAGCAGTTCCCAGAACCGTTCTTTTCTGTCTCCTGCAGCACCACGTGCAGCCTTGCCCGGCGTGCGGGATTATCTCGGGGGCCGACGAGCACCACCCGCCCATCCTGCCCGCCGGGGCCGCGCTGCCCATGCAGCTCAGCGGCAGCTGGGTCAGCACCCGCTGCGAGCTCCGCCCGGCCGTGCTCTTCCTCACCCGGTATTTCACCTTCCACGGCCACAACCACACCTGGGAAGGGCGCTACTATCACTACTCCGACCCGCTCTGCAGGCAGCCCACGTTCACCATCTACGCCTCCGGGCACTACACGCAGGGCATCCCCTCGGCCAAGGTGCGGGGCGGCACCGAGCTGGCTTTCAGAGTCACCCGGGCTCGGGTGACGCCCATGGACCCGGTGACGGTGGCGATGCTCAACTCCTCGCAGCCGGGGAGCTGCGGCTCGGCGGGCTCCTGGAGCGCCGGCGTGGAGCAGGATATCACCGGCACCAAGGGGTGCTCGGCTCTGGGCATCAAGCTGCCGCACACCGAGTACGAACTGTTCAAAACGGAGCGGGACACGCAGGAGCGCAGCCTCCTCTACATCGGGGAGCGGCCCACGGACGGCTCCAGCCCCGACAGCCCCGACAAGCGCCCCACGTCCTTCCAGGCCCCTCTGATCCAGTGCGCTGCAGCCCCGGAGGAATTCTCCAACTACATCAGTCTGAAATACGTGGGAAGAAAGGATGCTAACGGGATCGAAGCACTAAAACCTTTGCCTGTGGCCTTTTTGCTGTTTATAGCACTTCTGTTTTTAAGATGGGACTAGTTATCTCTTCAGGTACGGTGCAGAATTCAGATAAATCTTGGTGCTAGCGTGATTTTTGTATCCTTCAAATGAGCACATCTGGAATCAGTTTTACTCAGATTTGGAAACGCTTTTTAGAAACACCCAACAGTGAATGAAGCCAAGGAGATATGCCTGACTCCACTCTGTTTGTCCCGTGGCTTTATTGCCTAATCTCCCCTCTTTGCGTGCAAATTTAATGTAGTGACATGGATGCGCTGCACATTGCAACAGATAATTCAGAAACACGAGGAGAGGGAAAAAGTGACATCAATTAAAATGGCTGCTTTGAGCTTTTGACATTGCTAAGATTTAATCAAGAGCTTGATTCAGATGTAATTCAAACATCCAAAGTGTTGGCTGCTGAATTTCTTTGAGGTTAAGTTCCCTCCTATCACACTCCTTCTTGCTGTTCATGCAAATTTCATCTGCAGAGTCAGTCAGCAATAAACAGTCAGCAAGTGTTCTTGAGAAGGGCATGGTTCACATGCCTCTTGCAGTTTACAGATATTTTCTGCACTTTGCCTGTGTGTGTCACACACAGGGACCCACAAACAGTCTTTGCACTTGGAGGCGCCCAGAGCGGCCCTCACAGAGGGCTCTGCTTTCCCACCCCACCCCGGGTGTAGATTACAGTAGATGGAGAACCCTTCTGTGCACGACAGCTCCAAGGCTCAGCGTTCCCTGGCTGCACGCCTGCCGTGCTCCCCCAGCTGTGCGGTGCTGTGAGACACCAGCAGTGTCCCCGTGGCACTGCTGCCGTGCCCGGCAGAGATCCCTCCCCAGCCTTCTCGGGCCGTGCATCCTCAGCGCCTCCTTTTCAGGTCCTGGCACAGCAGTTGCTCATCCAGCTCTCCTCTCAAAGCATCGCTTCCAGCCTCATCCCTGTACAGATGTTTCACAAATCTGCCTCTGGTGAACAACGAGCTGAAGAGATGCTCAGATCAGACAGCACAGTCAGGTCAAACTGATTCCTACTGACAAGCAGGACAAACTATGAAATTATATTCCCTGTCTGCTGCAGCTAAGCATCATATAACTTCCTTGAGAAGCCCTTCTCCAGCAGCTAAATCCTCTCCAAATAAGCCTATATATCTTACCCACAAAAGATACTTTGTGTTAAAGCAGCTATGCAATAGCCACCTTCTTAATGCTGTATTTACGAACTTGCAGCTTGTACTTAGATAAATTATGGGTTTTATAACACAAAAATACTTGGGGGGGATCTGTACATTAATAATTCAAATGAGATGCTTATTAAATGCATTACAGTTGTGACATAAATGTTGTCAGCATGTTCACATGTTCCAGGCATGACCCGGTATTAGTCGTGCACATGAACTGTTCTACTCCAAGGTGATAGGGCCAGGCCTGGCTGCCTTGCCTTGGCTTCCCTCCCTAATCCCTGCAGACTTCAGCAGGCAAATCTGATTTTCCAGCCTTGTTGGTTTGTTCTCTGCTGCTGCACGCAGATCCAGGGGCAGCTGGAAGCGATCTCAGAGGAGGTGGTGTCTCCTTGGGGATGCTCCCATTAGGATGCTGTGAACTGGGGCGGTTCCTGGGCAGCTCAGCTGCACCTCCTGTAAGCCAGGCACTGGCAGAACTTTTCCTCCAGGAGTTTCCCATCACTGTGCTCACCGCAGCCCAGGGAAAGGCTCCCATGGCTCCCATGGGCACAGGGCCATCTTCTGCAGGACACAGATGCCCACAGCAGGAGCAGGGAACGGCCTTATGCTGCCTTTGGAGCACGGGTGGAGCAGAGACAAGGCAATTCCTGCCCTACATTTACCCCCCCGAATCAGATTTGTGCGCAGATACTTCCATTTACACGCCGTGGAAATGGATTCAACTTAGCAAGAGTCCAGGTCCTGCACGGTGTAAAAGCTCTTACAGGGCCACAGATCCTTTCCGGGTGGGGATGGGATTACCATGCTGTGAAACAGCATCACACACTCCTGCAGTGTCAGCCACAAGCTCTGGGGAAGGCTCTGCCCTGCAGCAGCTCGGCACCGCTGGCTCCACTGCTCCGCTGGCTGAACTTCCCTGTGAAACCCCATCAGGAGCCTCCTCCTCTTCCCCCCTCTAAGCACACCTCTGAGAGGAAAAAAAAGCCATGAAAGAGCTATTTGCATAAATATCATAACTTTTATTGTTCTGTTCACAGTTTTTGAAGACACATTCCTAAATTACACAGTTATTCTCTCTTAAGAATTTGTGCCTTTTTCCAATTTGATTTTGCTGGCTTTGACTGCCAGTCGATGATTCTTGTGTTGCTTTTTAAGATCAGAGAGCTGCAGTGTGCAGTATTTTCTGCCTGTGAAGGTACTAGTGCACTGTAATCAAGACAGTCTCAATTCTGGTAGAAGAACTCAGCCAAACTGAGTTTTCTCTCACCCTCTCTAAGGCATTTTCACACTCCAGCAGTAATTTCTGAATCATTTTTTTTTGCATCCATTCCAATTACTCAGCTTCTCTTGTAGAATGTAAATATCCAAATTGCATCCAAAATTCCCAACTCTCCCAGCTGAGACATACAGGAGGATAATCACTTACAGCTAACAGTAATTAAAAACAAGAACACATTCGTATTCATTAGGCTTTTACCCTGGGACTGCACTGGGAATGTACACGGAGCTGTTATTCATTCTGGGCCTGGCTATGGATATTTTTGTTATGTTTTATTAGCAGTGATTTTGTATCTGTGTCCCTCAGTGATCTGGAACCACTGGATCTGTTCCAAGGGTCCCTGCAGAACCCTTCCTCCAGCATCCCCATTTCACTGGGGCTCTCTCTGAGCTGAGCAGTGATTGTCAGGGAACACGGAGCCCTGAGAGACCCAAAGAGAACTGGAACCCAAAACACCGAATCAAAGGATTTACACCAAGCTCTGTCAGGAACACCCACCTCCTTTCCATCCCTTTCCAGGGTGTCCCACTGTCCTGACCCCCTGACCACCCCCAGCAGCTCCCACACCTCCCCTGCCTCCTCCCTTGCAAACTCTGATCCAAGTTTCTGCACCTACTGAACTAAAAACTGTTAATTTTTAATCCCGAGCATTGCTAAGGAATGACATCACCTTTCCAGTTCTCTTACATCATCCCTGGGTTTTATCTCCTGCATCCATTTCTTAACAGTTCTTACCCTATTGCAGATTTCCTCTGAACTTCAGCTCCTCATCAGCCTCTCCCAGCACTCCAATCCACATTTTCCTTTTCCTTTGGCTTGTGCTTTCCTTATTTTCTGCATTTCCTAACTCCCATTTTGAATGGATTGCTGTCTGCTTCCCTTTTGCTTATTTGTTTTATATTACTTTCCATCTAGTTTTTCCCCTCATTTCATCACTGAAGTAGGATTGGAAGTTAGCCAAAGTTGTTCTCCTTCTCAATTGCAAAATTATTGTTTTTCTGGCCATTTAATACCTTTCACTTAGAAAACTGTCAATTCTGCTTCAATTTTTTCATCTAATTTCCTCCCCACTCCCAGACCTGATAGGAAATTTGCTCAGCTATGCCATTTTGAAGCACCAATTACATTTATTAGCAGCTCAACATGGCTGTTTGCTGAGCTCCACTGCAACCAGGATCCCAACCTCAGTTCCGACATTCATTTGTCTTTATCTGACATAAACAAGACAAACCCAAATAATTTCATCTTTCATGTCCAACACTGCTTCAGAAAAACAGGTCTAGGACATAGACCAGGAGCTTTAATCCTGACTACTGGCTTGCTTTCTACTACAAAACAAATAAATACGTTTTTACTGTCCCTGTGAAGAAAACCCAAGCCAGTGTGTGCTGGAAGTTGATGGCAACAGGCACATGGGTCTTAGTAAACTCTTCCACATTCACTTCTCTTAGAATACTGTGTTAAAAGATTAATCTTTTAACCAGTCCAAAAAACCAAAAAATAATTTCCAAGGTCTCAAACAATTTTCTGCGCTGAGACTGAGCCTTCAGTACCTTCTTTAATATCACAAGCTGCCTTTCCAATTTTCTGCTTCTTTAGCAGGTGCAGATGTTTAAAGCGTGAGCCAAGTCTGCTCAGACAAACAGTCCTGGCTCTGACACACAGCTCAATTAACAGTAACTTATTTTTCCAATTTGCCACCTTCATGCCTCCCTGTTTAAAACATCTTAGAATGCATTTATGCATTCTAGATTTCCCAGATAAAATGAAACCAACAAAAAATCTGAAGCACTTGTGGATACATTAGCAGCATCGTGCTACTGCTTTTGTTTGAGAAACAATCCACATGGAATAAATATAAAAGCCTGCCCCACGCTATAAATAATTCCACTGCACTGGAAGAGCAGGAGGAAGCTGGAGGCAGAAAGGAGATGGGTGACGAGACTTGTTGTTCCAAACCCCAGGAAAAGTGAAGAGGAAGAGAAAACGAAGAGGAAGGAGGAGGTGAGTGGCTGTATGGGATGGGGAAGGGCACGGAGGAGCAGCAGATCTCGTGCCAAGGGAGAGCCCTGCCAGGCTGCCAGAGCTGCTGGGCCAGGGGCTGGGACAGGCAGGCGGCAGCAGCAAGGCTGGAAGGGCGATGGGAAGAAAGAGACCCAGAGGGAAAACAGGCAGCAGGGAAGAAAAGCCATTTAAAGACGCTCAGCTGAACAAGGGTTTCTTTGCCAAGGAGCAGTGAAGGAACAAGGACGACTTGGCCCGGCCCAAAGCGCTGAGGGGGCTGGAGCGAGGTCCGACAGCTCCGGCAGAGCTGAGCGGGACAGAGATGGGGCAGCAGAGCCCCGGCCCCCCCAGAAATGCTCCTCTGTGTCAGCACCGAGCAGATTCCTGGCTCCAGTCACACTTGTGTGTGGCCTCCCAGTGAAACGTGGAAACAGAAATTGCTGCTTCAGCTCCGAGTTCCTCCCCGGCACGCCAGGAGCTCGGCTCAAGAACGGGATCCACACACGGAACGGGAAGAATTCCCCCGACACACACGCGGGTTACACCCAACACCACAGTGGAAGTTCAGCTTTTAAAAACCTATTTATACGTAACTTAAGAGAACGTAGGGTTCTCCAAGTCCAGGCACACAAAGCTGGGCAGTTTTGGGCAATTTCTGAGCAGCGTCAGCTCAATTTTTGATGGCTGAATTGATCGGACACTGCAATGTACTCCCCAAACTCGCAGTGCACAAACCTGGTTCTGCCATTTCCTAACTCCTGAGTGCTTGACTTTGTACAGCCTTAATAAAGGTCTTTTAAAAGTAGCTCTCTGTGGGTAATTGTGTGTGGGACACTTGCCAAACTAAACATGAGGGAGTTCAAGAGGCTTTTCTAATCTTGTGAGTTTATCCACTGAAGAAAAAGATTTGATTAAAAAAATGAAGTACAGCTAAACTGGGAACAATACTTTACTACGGGCTGTTCTTCATAGGCACTTCAGAATCTTGGAAAAAAAAAACCCCACAAAATTAGGAACTTATTAAATCAGAATGAAATGTACCAATGCAGAAACATAAACAGAAAGGCCAGATGTATAATGTCAACTTGTAATACACAGTTTCAATTAATTCTTCTTAATTCATTTGTTTTCTTAACTTCATTTGTTTTGCTCTCTGGAAAAGGCCATTTTCTAATGACAGACCACAGGAGGAAAGATCCAAAGTTCAAGTTTACTCCAAGGAAAAGCAGCCTCGTTTCTGTGCTCACAGACCCCACGTCCCTTTTGTACTTTTCACTCTCACAGAGCCTTCAGGACAAACTGGGCTGGGAGGCGAAGAGAGCTACGTGGAAGTTCAGTAAAGGTTTCCAAGTTTTACTCTTTGAGTACAAATGTGAAATTAGCTCTTGAACAGGAACTGAAGCCACAGGAAATAGCAGAGTGAATGACAGGCAAGTGTGCAGGTGTGTGCTCACTGGAGTATCACAGGAGATTCCTGGCTGGCTCTCACTCGTGTTATTTTTAAAATAATCATCATTTATCCAGTAAAAAAAAACCTAACCCAATAATCAACCAACTTTCATAGTGAAGCAGATTTGAGCAGTGGAAACACAATTACTTTGTGAGGTTGGTCTTCTCAAAATCCCAAACACATAAACTGAATTTCACTCACCACTCGTCACTTCTCAACCTGCTCACCCCAGGACTTGGGCCACGGCTGCTCCCCCATTCCCAAACCACGGCACAGGGGCTCTCCAGGCCCTGTGCAGCACCAGTGCAGCACCAGTGCAGCTGCCACCCAACCCCAACAAACAGCAGCTGCGGAGTGTTACTGTACATTCATTTGTTCGAGGGATTTTTGGCAGTGCTTTTTTCCTCACTTCCTTTATACAGAAAACAGAACTCAGGATGTGGAATTTCAGGACATCACACAGGGCAAGAGAAACGAAGTTTCAAGTCTAAGAGCACTACAGTGAAGCCACTCCTGTGCCTGAACATTAAGGACATGCCACTGAAGAGACAGAAGTGCCATTTTCTGAAGGGATGACAGTTTTCTTCCACTGGGCAATGCAACATCAAGTATGCCAAGACACAAACGATCCACTCCTTGTGCACACCACGATGTAAAAATTGCTGACAAGAATTGCAAGTTCACATGTGCAGCAGATACAAACCCTTCATAGTTTATTGATGAAAAGAAATTCTAGTGAATTGCAAAGTGAAGATCCAACTTTATCCCACTAACAGCATTTCAGGAGGAAAAAGTAACACCACTATCGAGCTTTACAATCCTGTATTTTTAGAAAATGACATTATGGTACATCAATCCCCTCAACATAACAACATGACATGATCTTGCTCTTCAGCCCCCAGGCTACTCCCCAGTAACCTGAGCTGGTCCTGGCTTGCACATGCAGCTGTTCCAGCTGTGCATTCCCAGCTGACAACTGCCAATGCACAGCAGTACTTATGATCATTCATGCACGGAGTATTTGCTTTAAGATGTGGAGAACTACATAAAAATAGAAGAAACATTTTCCATTCATTTCCCAGCACTAGGCTCGAAGACATTTCAGGTATCTGTTTATCCCAAATCAGCCCAAAAGAGTGCACCAAGCAACCTCTACTGGGTGTTACAAAAATCAACAATAAATGTGCAAGTGGTCATCTTAAAGTAACAGCAATGACAATAATTAGATTAGTAATAACTTGATTTCTACTACCATGAATCAATCACAGGTTTCTAGTATCTGATGTTGTGTGAGGACCCCAGACAATAATCTTACTTAGGAACTCTACATTTTGTGCACAACTTCCTAAGATGTACAATGTCCTTCAGAATAATTCACTTTCTGTGAATACTTCATGAGAACATTTGCTCTTGTGTTGCCATGAAAGAAACAACTTACAAAAAGAGCCAGATGGCTTAAGAATATCCATCCAATCTATATTTGCACTCTATCTACAAACTGGCCTTTTAAGAACCTTGGAAGAAAAAAAAAAATCCTCAAGATTTCTCTACTGCCTATGAAAGAAGGGTTTGGTCAAACAGGGAGTGAGAATTCCCCTGATCAGTCACTTTATTTCAAGCTCAGCAAAGCAAAGCATTACCCAGACAACTCAGGGCTACTGTGTTCAGGCTCTTGTCAAAAACGGTGAGGGGAAACCTCAGGACTTTGTTAAATCCCAAAATACAAGCAGTTAATTTAAGAGTGTTGTTTAGGACTGACGGCGTGGGCTCAGCCCAGCTGCAAGCTCCAGATGTTACCAACACCGAAATCCTCTCCTGTCTCCTTGCTCGTGTTTGAAGGGAATCTGGAAAAGCACGAGAGGGTTTTTTGGGACCTCTTTCTGACCCTGCAGTGCAAACAGCAGGAACAGCTTCGCTCCTGAACCAGCTCCAGGCTGGCAGAGAGCACCCACGAGTGGCTGCTGAGCACAGGGGAGGGCAGAGCTGCTGCTGGCTTTGCCCTGGGCCACCAAAGGCAGCAGTGGTAGCTTACACTGGGTGTAAAACCTGCCTGGAATGTTACTCCAGAGATCCTCACAGGAGACCATTTTAAACCTTCAATCCTCCCCCTTTATCCTGCAAAGACAGAGATGGTTTTTTTTAAAACCAACCTCTTTTAGGCTGTTTTTAGGCAGAACAAAGGACTCTCATAAAACCTTGTTTTTTTCAAAGTGAATCAGAAATTCTGGTAAGAGAACAAGGTATTTACAGCCACTTAAAAAAACCCTACTTCATATCTCAGTCTCCCTTCAGCAAAGGTTTTCTCAAATATATTCTTCAAAGCCGTGAAAATTAATTTTGCAGTATCACTCACAACCTTGTCCTTCTGAAAAGAATGCTTCATTAGAAAGTTTTCTTCTTCAGCTTCTACTGCCCATCTTCTTCATCAATTCTCCCCAGTTCATCCCATAAACTCCCTGCTTTGTCCTTCCCAGCTCATCTTCCACCTGCCCTGCCCTTTGCAGACAGTGGCTCTGTCCCTTCCCTCTGAGCAGACAAGGCACCAGCACTTTAAAATGCTAAAAATACACCTCTCTATTGAAATCTCCTAGAAATACATCCAGCCTTGTGTTCATGAGCCGAACCCATCACTTACGGGGGGTTTTCCCACCTATTTTCTTATTAAGCCTCACGTATAATCTCATTTATTTGCACTTGCAGAGGAGGAAGCCCTTGAGACACAAATGGGACAAACAAAGGTTAAGGAGTGCAGCAGTGCAAGGAATGACAGAAGTCACTTTGAAAAGACTCGGCTTCATGTTGTAATATGCTTCAAAAAATTTTGTCACTCAATGGTTTTGGGTCTACCGTGTAAGAAGAGATGGGAATTTACCTGCTCAAAACCTGTTTCATCTATTGAACCCATCGTGTTGAAATAGTATACTGAGTTTGTTTATACACCTTGTGGTAAAAGGAAGCTTAGAAACTGTCCTGGGGTGACAAAATCACCTTGTTCTAAAGGTGCTGTCAAGTGTCTGAACTCCCAAACAACTTCTGTGTGTCAGGCTCACAACGGGGTGGTTTGCTCTGATTTTAAAATTAGTCTGTAAAAAAAGAAATTTGTCCTGAAATAAAACTGCAGATTTCCTTATGCCACGAACAAAACTGACAAGGGTACACTGTTTCCTCCCCACCTCTAAAACTGTGAGAACAGGACAAAAGTAACAAAGGAAACATTAATTTGGGGGCTTTATTTAATTTTTCTTGTTTCTTTTTTTCTCTCTTTCTCTTTTTTTTTTTTTTAAGATGCTACATAGTCAAACAAGATTGGTCTTTTTACGGCATAGGACTAATTGACTACTAATATTTTTGTTTCTCCCCTAGATAGACTTATTTACATACAAAAGCAGTTTCCTGACCACTGTTTCCCCAATGCTCAGATGATCAAAACTCCCAACAATTGTGGAGTGCCCAAAACACCAGGAGGCAGAAGAATCTTGCATCACTACAGCAGCAAATGTTTAGTTCTCGTCACTGGCTTTGAACAGGCGCCTTTTCATACCACAAACTATTAATTAATCTCGTGACAGTAAGGAAACATGAGATGAAATACATTAAGTAAGTCAAATATGCATTCAACATCTCTGAATAACATTTTAATTCGACTAAATGAACCACCAGCAATGCAGCTTGGTCCCTTGGTGAGAACGAGGCATTGACCTTGACTGGGAACGAGCCCTCAGCGCTGCCCAGCTCCCTCAGTGTTACCACAGGAAAACTTTTGCAGCTTCTCACTACTCCTTCAAGTACCAAGAAATCGGTGACTTGCACAGAGTCGAAGACACTGACGGAAACTGTGAAATTCATGAGCAGAACGGTGGATTAACGTATTTTACACAAGTTATCAACACCTCCTGCCAAACCCAGCTCCAAACATCCCTAGGGCCAGCTCCAGCAGTGGAGGAAGAGGTTTTTCTAGTTTTCCTTTTTTTTTTTTTTCCTTTTGTTTTAAAAAAAAGAGGTAATCCAGCAACATGTACCAGGGTCTAAGAATGTTTAAAATGACATATACAATATTCCATTGTAGTGTTAAATCAGGATTTTCTCCCCCCTTCATCAAAGCATATTCTCTTTCATTCATTCCCTCACCGTACATTTTGAACTTTCTAGATTATGTTACATAGTATTTGTGCAGGGGTAATTTAAAGGCAAGACCTGTGAGATGTCATACATTAATTTTTTTTTTTTAAACATTGTTATGAATAAATTTAATCCAATGATATGGCAGAACCATCAAACCAATTTACAATTTCCAGCATGCTGCCTCTACAAGGCTATTTTTCCTATAATTACACCAAAGACAAAGAACAAAACCACCAAAGCAAGTAGTCTGGAGCTGAGCCCTTCGTCCTTGACAGCAGCTGCAGAAGGAGATATTGGGTTGTTTGTCTGGGGTACCTTCCTCATCCGCAGTCCATCTTCTTCCTAAAGGAAGAGAGATTGATTATTTCTAAAATAATAATAATAAAAAAGCTTTAAATATTCACCTTTCTCATATTTAATTTAGGTGGGTGTTACAGAATAGGTGAAAGCCAATTTACAGCTAAGTTAGAGCTCTGTTTCCTGGATAACCCTGAGAAGGAAGGGCAGGGAGGCAGGAGAGGAAAGCTCTTGGAAGTTTTGTCCTGCGAAGGGAGGGGGGAAGCCCTGAGGAACCCTGCAAGAACTGTCCAAAGTCTAGAGATGGCTCCAGACTTCAGAAAAATGATGGAGGAAAAACCATGAAGGTGCTTTCCTTGCTCTGTAAGCAAGTAAGGTGCTGTTGGGGAAAATGTTTCTCCATCTAACGAAGATGAAATAGCATTTTTTCACAAGGCAAGACCACTGCTCACTCCCCATGTCAGATGTCACCAGCACATCTTCCCAGCCCTCGGAGGGAAATCAGCTTCCCCCATCTTATTAATGCTGACATTTTGACACGAACCTAATGGCAATAATTAGGATATTTTCCTGATAGGATTTTGGCAGCTCACCTGATTGAAAGATGAGACAACAGATAAAGCAATGTAACAGCAGCAGATATTCTCATCTCAAGCGGGGGTGGTGCTCCCCTCAGCTCTCCCTGAGCTGTTGTGCAGCACAGCTGGGTGTCAGCACACTCAGTCACACACACACACACACTCAGAGCACTTCAGGAGAAGGATAACGAGGTTTTTGTGACTTAATTTGTGCCCAGCTGAAGCAACAGTGTTAGACTTTTTAATGTGACAGAGTATTATAGTGCAAAAGATACCAAAGCAAAAGTCTCCAGTCTATATTTAAAAAATATTCTAAGTTGTAATGAAAGTTCCTGCAGCCTTAAGAATTGTCAAGTAAGTGAAGTTCAAAGGGTATGTCAGTGTTTCTCACTTTTGAATTAAGAAGAGCACCTACATGACATGAGGGTTAACTTTTTAAATTAATTAATTAATCAATTAGGTCATTGAAAGCCACAGGCTTCCCAATACCTCACTGCTACTCTAATTCTGAATGGGGACAACTAACTTCTGTAAACAATAAAATATTGTTTACATACAACACGCTTCGTATAGAAACAACACATTTTTATCTTAAATATTTTAATTTCCTTCTGACAGTGACTCCAGGCTGACACTGACAGCACCTGCTAGCAGGCAGTGATTTAGCATTGCTTTCTGATGTTTTACAGATGTTTTTAACACTCCACAAAGGGAACAAAGAGCTCACCCACCGAGGACGTTACTGTAAGACATCAGCTCAATTCTAGATAGCTCCTGTAGAGTGTTTATTCAAGACTGACTTGCAAAAAAAACCAACTAAATAAAATCATACAGAACTTAAGAGCACTGAGTCGCTGGCAAAACAAGAACACAAGGAGAAGTTAGGGTCACGTCTGTTATGTACACATATTATTTCTGTGCAAAACAAAACTGTTCTCAAGAATTCCTTCATGCATCAGGCAGCCAAGCAGTGTCAGAGCTGAGAGAACAGAGCTCCTTTCACGGGGCTGCAGGAGTCACAACAGCCACACTTTCCTTGGTGCTGATATCTATGGGAGCAGACACAGCAATTCAAACCACTGTAAGGAGAATTTTTCAGCAGGCTGATAAAGGCTGCTCAATTACTGGATTTCCCAGCCATGTGCTGGCTATGACAGGAAGCCCATTTCCCATTCATCTGTCTTAATTTGGCCATTTCAGCAGCACATTACAGGTGCAATTACTGAAACTGCTCAGTATTTGCACAACACTGCCCTCAAGCTCCCATCGGTTTGGGAGAACGGGGCCAAGTCCAACACTGAATGCTTAATTCACACTGAGAAATTAGGTGGGAAAAGAAAAGGAGAGGGGGAATTCACTCCTCTGGGTTGGTACCCAATCGCTTTCTGTGACAGCAGGAGTTGTGCCTCCTTTCAAAGGAACCATTGATTTCAGCACCTTCTCAGAGTTTACAGAGAAACCTGAATTCTCTTTTACTTTATAGACAATATTAAAATACTGTGCTAAGGCCGGGCAACCAAACCTTTAAGATGGAAGCTTCTTTTTCAGGAAAGGGGTAAATCTGAAAAGAAAACAACAGCAATCTTTACCTTAAACTGTTTATTCTCCTCCCGTAACCTCTGAACTTCTACTTGAAGCCTCTTATAGTCTTCCATTACTTTCTTAACTTCAGTGTCATCCAAAGAAGAACTTATTGATTTAGACATTACAGAGGAATCTGTCTTTGTTGCAGTTGTGGATACAATTTTATTTATTTCTATGTCATGCTGTTAAAAAAGGATAGAGTGATTTTTGGTTAGTTATTAACACCACACCACACACCTGATAAATAGGAGGAGAATCAGGTAAAACTGTCTGTGCCCACCTGACACGTGCCTGTATCAAAAGAAATAAACAACATTTTCCTTTCTGGAACTTTCCTGCGATCCCAGAAAACACCAGATGAGCAGCAGTAAGTGAAGACAGAATGACCTCAACTTTCCAGACCCTGCATACACAGGAATGTCCCTAAACCAAGTCCCACAGTCAGTGGGGACAGTCAACTTCTCCCCAGCCAAACAAGCACATAATCCTAATTCCAGACTGTTCAGGACAAGCTAGAACAACTGTGGCTTCAGTACCTGCACATTAGCAAGCATTTTTCAGTTTATTCAATTCATTTTAAATTAGACAATACGTATTTCCATTACAAATTAAAATGTCCATTACCCTAACAAGAAAGAATCCTACAAATATTATAGCTGGTAATTTTAATAAAATTCCTAACTGCATTTTTGTCTTCCTCACCAGTTTTCTATCAATTTGCCTGACAAAATCAGAGTTGTACTAAGGAAGTGTTGGACAGGCAAATTTATATTATTGATGATTATAACTGCTTCAGTATAAACCCTGAGCTTCACAACCAGCAATCAGCTTCTTTCATTTTTTTAAAGTATTCTTTATCCTGTGACTTTCACTAAATGAAAACAGATCAACTCAAAAACTGCTTTGTGCTACTGTTGCCCTTATCAAGGACACACTGGCTCTGCTAGTTACACCAAGGATTAGCAAGATTTCAAATAGTTTGGATAGTTTACATTGTGTTTTTAAAGGGTGATGCCATCCAGGCAGTGAAACACAGGGTTCTGTCTGGTGCTTATATAGCTGTCTCTACAAACATGCCATTTTACAGGATTCACTGTGGTATTAAGTTAAATCACTCAATATGCATCTGAAAATACTCACAGGCTTATCATTTTCTGCTGGTAGCTCAAACACACACCTAAGTTTCGAATCCATGAGTTCTTCTGGTTTTGCTTCTTTCCACTGGAATAAGTTAATATTAATTTCACATTAAATGTAGTAGTACAGTCAGGCAGATTGGAAATGCATTATGTAAACAATTCACATCATTTCACTCAGAAAGAACACACAGGTGTTTATCCCACTACCACTAACTACATACAGGATGAAAAATGAGATCAAAAACGTAACTGAGTGGGATCTTAAAGAAAGACCAGATACTATGAAGCAAATAATTCTAAATAGTCTGAAACTTCCACAGGTAATTTATGAGAGAACTGGGAGCTGTGTCAGAGTAATTAGCAGAGATGGTGGGAGTTATGAGTCTGCTTAAAAAACAGGAAGAAAAAAAAAAAGGAGGAATGAATTCAAGGGAAGGAAAAGATAACAAGCCCTCAAATAAATCAGAGTGAGTTCACAACTCTGCCCAGTGGAGTCCCTATTCAAACTTTTCAAATTTCACTTGAGCTTTTCTTCCCCACTGGAATGAACTACAGGCCTGTTCTTCCTCCTCCTCGTTTTCCACATTCTTATTTTTCAGCATCAATGTCTGAACAGCACCAGATGTGCTACATACAGAGGGGTAACTTCCCCTCACACCCTCTCTCCCCTTTCAGCTGGGGAGTCTGCCATAAACAAGACCCCTTGCAACCTTTTTAACAGGGATTAGCTGTAATAAATCTTTGCTCAGTATCAGCTGTAACCCTGACGTGAAAAGATTTCTTCTCAGTGGTAATAAACAGCAAGAAGTATCCACACTTCTGGAGTTCTCAAGTGCTCCTCTTCACTTTGTCCATCCTCCTGGTAGCTCGGTATTCCTCAGCATATCTCAAGTAGGTGACAAATTACGGCTAAGCCCATGCAACCTGGAGTAGTATTTAACTCATCCTAACCAGCTGAATCGTAGTTCAGCTCTTCTGGGGCTGAAGTCAGTTCTATTTCGAGCTCCTTGGCTGCCTGAGAAGTGTTGAAAGCTTTACAGTACTCCCATAACTGGTCTCACCTGTTCATCCAGAATAGGACGAGATCTGGAGAGTGGTAACAAAACTGAGAACTGATCAAAGTCTTACAGAAAAAGGAGTTGTATCGGTCTGGAGAGCTCTGGAGAACTGAAAGGCCCATCCAGGTACTAAAAAACATTCTTTGCCAGCAGAATAACATTTGTCATGGTATAAAGTAACTCGTAAAAATTAAAGAGCTCGAAAGAAACACAGACTGACTTATCTTTCTAGTGATGCAGACGTTTTATTGCTATTGCTGTTTCTCCCACTGGATCTTATTCTGAGCCCATTAAACAAATATAGTTCCATAAATCAGTTTCAGAAGGGAAATTATTAACCTGCAGAGTGCCCCAGCTTCAAGAAGCTGTTCAGAAGAAGATACATATTGCGAAGACTACTGTAGAGCATTTCTGGGTTGGCTTTTTTGGTTTTAAGTAGCACACACAAGCCACACACTTTTAGAGTAATGGCCTTTTTCCTTTCTGCATTGTGTCAACAGCCACTGAGTGTTCTCTCAAGCTAACAAAAGCCAGGCTCCAGGGAGCTTCCCTGTGCCTTCTTCTGGGGGCAAATCTTGCTGGCAAAGGAAAGCCAGCAGTTGACATAATGGTTTACTCCTTTGCAGGCTGTCTTACTGTAGCCTGACATTTTTATGTCTTTTGTCCTTCTCTGCTCCAGCACCTACATATTTCTACTGCTCTCATTTGTAATCCACAGGACAGAATCTACAAGAGCCTTTCAATTTCAAAGCCACACCAGACATAGGAAGGGATAAAGAAAAATACAATACTTCTAAATCATCCTCTTGCATCTTGCAAAAGGAGCTGCTCAAGAGAAGACTCAAGACTGAGAGTAGATGCATAAAATATAAAAGATGCCACAGATTTCTAATATATTCTGTATATCTTTAGAATATATGGTTCAAGCTGGCCTTTCTGAAAAAGGATATACTGCAAAAAACTACAGCTACCTGTTTCATGACCTGGCATCCCATTACTGACAGCAGCTTCCTAAAGAAGCAACCACAGACAACAACCTACAGTGCATGATTCCTGGGGCTCAGAATAACAAAAAATCCTTGCCATGCAGAGAGGGAAACCTGGAAAAGCTTCCAAGGACCAGCTTGGTTTGACAACAGCCCTTCAACAACGCAGTCAGAGGACTTAGAGAATTCTACAATTAGAGAGAAACAATCTGAAATTATTTCAATACTTACTACTGCTTCCATATCTGAAGTATCAGCTGGAGCAAACATAGACTGGACCATAAACTTGTGTTTACTTTTCTCGTTAGGGTCATAGTCAAAGGGCTGTAGCATCACTGAAAGAAAAAACCCAGAACACGTTGCATTAACATTGCTGTGGTGCAGAGTCATGCACTGATGACACAGTTACCAGATTTCAGAAAAACAAACATTACAATGGTTTCAAGTTGCCTGTTGTTATGACCAAAGCAGCAGCTGAGATCGGGAACCTCATTTTAAACCAGAATTTTGAAAAGGAGGCAAGAGAAATAGATTTCCTCAGTCTGTCTAGACTTTGGTCTGAGAATTCTGGAAATGCTGATCACTCTAACAATATTCTGTACACAGCTATGGCAAGATAATAATAGTAATTTATAGGAAATGGGATCATTTACATATCTTCTGGGACTGAGGGAAAAATTTTCCAAGACAGCACCTTTATTGTCTTGCTCCATCCTTGGGGCAGAACTAACAAGCATTTTGATGAGCTGCACACACAACATTGCTGATGGTGCCTGAGAAGAGCTACAGAGGCAAAGCCAAACATTGTAAACCTTGAGGTTCAAGTCTCGGGATGGAAATTTCCTCCACGAAGTTTAAGAGTCTCATGGTATTTGATTTATCAAGTACAAGTATTTTGCTCCACAAATAAGTTACTGGAAGTTGGTTACCAATTTATAGCTGGAAGTTTATAGTTAAATGTGATGTAAACTTTGCCTATGAAAGGTATGCAAGGAATGGATTTTTCTTCATTCGAAAAAATCAAAAGCATTTCGAAATTTACTTATGCAGAAAATGACTGCTTAAGGAGCAGAGAGAAAGAACAGCAGGTTTAGGGCGAGTGTGTGCTTTTATTTAATTTTTGAAGCAATATTGGGAATTTCCATGTCTTTGCTTTTGGGTTAAAGCAATCTGAAGAGGGACAGTTGGGTATTTCATTTATGCAGAATAATCTTTAATCACAACGGTCACTTGCAAGCCCCACATCTGCAAATGAAACCTGGATATTCAGCTACTGGGACATTAAAAACCATGAGCTTGGCTTCACCATGAGACAGAACATGTGGAAAAAAGCAATGCAGTTTACACAAATGTGTTATTAGACGTTGCAAAAAGCCACCACCCCCTCAAATTAAAAACAAAACTCGCAAATACTGCCATTACTGCTTACAGAAAAAAATGCTGTAAGGATTAAAAATTCACATTTTATGACCTGTCTTACTTCAGCCCCTCAATTCAATCACTAAGAAGAGAAGCAGTTCAAGTACTGCTGCTATAAACATTATGTGCCTAAATTCATATGCACTAATTGCAGGGGTTTGTCGTATAAAAGCAATATCCAATAATCCCATTTGCTGCAAATGAAGGCAAGGCAAAACAATTTGCCTCCCTTAATGAGCGGGGTATGCTATGGCTATTCCATCTTTCCTGTGCACAAAATCTGTGGCCACAAACAGCCACATACCTTTTAAAGCCCAAAGAGAAGGCAGGCAGTAAATTCTCTTAGATGAGGTGCTTTAACAATTACTATACATTTAAACTCACCTTGCAGTAGTTGGATATTATTCCAAAGGAAGTGTTTGGAAATTAACTGGCTACCTTTAAAATGATTTTCCAAACAGGAGTGACTGCACTGTGAAAGCAAAACTATTTCAACACTGTCTGACACATCACTGAAAAGCAGCAGCATGGTTTTTTCCTCCTCTGTAGTAGCCACTTAAATTATTTCAATGTGCAAGATCCAACTGGATAGAACTATTCAGCATTTATGGAACTTCTACAGATTGTGGTTTTTTCAGCTTGCTTTGCTGAGTGCAACTATCAGCTCATTTGAAAATCCTCATTTCCCAAGGGACGGCGCTGAATCCATCCTGGAATGCCAAATGATCCCTGCTCCGAGCTCCATTCACTGAACCACAAGAGCCAGAGAGGGCTTGACAGCACAGACGTTGTTAGCACTTGTATTTTTAGATCAATACATGAAAGCCACATTGACACAAATTATTCAGCAAATGTCTTGTAAGCCAGATGGGAAGCTCAAAAAATATGTACTTTTTTCAAGACAAAACCAAACCATTTTAATATTTATCCACATACTTTTGGGGTTTCTGTGAAAGATTAGCTCCATAAAACTGCCCTAATTGCTGGAGAAACTGCTACTGGGAATACGGCTCCTTTGTTCTGAATGGAAATCACAAACCTTATGCAAAAATTATGTGAGAAGTATGTTCCTACAAAATGCCTTATCACATCAGTTGTCCCATCTGGTCAGAAGTTTCATCTTTCGTTGGTAATCAGAGCTTTAAGAAACAAAATTATTAACATGATCTTCAAGTTTACTGTCAGCAGCATCTATCAGGCAGAGACATCTCAGCCACTTCCCAAGCTGCTCACCCCACAGCTCAAGCGCCAGCACTGTTAAACCACGCGCAAAAACTGCAGAGTCACTGAGGGATCAATGGGCATCGGTTTTCTCAGCCATTCCTGCAATATCCCCAGCATTTTACACTCAGCGGAGAGCTAAGGAGAGGCACTGACCACCCAACATGCTCCTTCTTTTCCATACAACTGTTTACTGGCAAGGTTAGTTCCACTGACAGAAGCAGGAACCTCCTCTGGTTTTCCTAGAATAAAGCAACCTTCTCCAGGAACAGAGGAAATCTGAAGCAGGCAGCACCTTTAACACCTGCTAGGATCTAGCTGTCCCTTCCAAGAGCAGAAGGAACAGAAAAGTCTCCCAGCTCACATAGTCAGCAACCTTCCTCTAGTTTCCAGCTAAATTTATTAATGGCCTTTTTACTTGGTCCTGGACCAGCACTGCCCTTATGCTGAAATACCAGAGAAGGGGAAGAGTCATTTACTTCTGGTGCCCTCCAAGACATCAATCACAGCAACTCTTGGCTCCTGGTAAACTCCAGCCAGACTTGGTGGGTTCTCTCTAGGCCAGGCTCCATTCATCCTCTGCACCTGTTTTGGGTTTGAGCTCCTCTAATTACACAACCAGGAAACTTTCCTGGTGCCTAAACCACAGCATTTGTGCCCTCACCTCTTCCCTTATCCACTGCTACATCTGCCTCACTCACAGTCACATAATTGTCAGCATCTTGCTCATCCCAATCAGGCCCCTTCATTCAACAAGCTTGTTATTGTAGCCTGAGAGTTTTATTCCCCAAATATGTGATTTTGCAGTTTTTCTAATGAAATCCCATTTCTCTTCCTGTAGCTTTCAAGGACACCTAATTCTGCTGAGTATCTTTGGTGTCCCAACTTCACAACATCATCAGAGTTTTTAGTGTACTCTTTGTTCCAGAATTGCTTGTAAAAGCATTAAACAAGATTGGGACCAAGAATCACTCTCAAGAAACATCCCTAGTATCTCCCTGCTATCACATTTCCATCCACATCACTGTTCATGTTTAAGCAGCTCATTCAATAGACTTCAATCTATTTTTTCTTTTCTAGCTTCATAAATCATTTCCCCAAATGGCACTGCATGGAATTCTTCATGGTCTGGATGGATCAAATCTACCCCACTTATGTCACACGAAATACCCCGGCCAGAAACAGGGGCAAGCCTCAAGATCCTTGTGGAATTCAATCAGCTCTGGCAGAGGTGAGCAAAGAACATTCACATCTACAGGAACGAGCAGAATCCATTGCTCCATCCCACCTCTGTTTCATGTTTACATAAATAAACGTAAAATTTCTGTAAATATTTCAATAATACTAGTGAGTGCTGAATTTGTGAAGATCAAGACAGAATTTTTAAGCAGCAGGCAGGCAAGAACAACCCAAACCTTGCTGGTTTCTGCGAGGTCTGTGGGAACAGGGTACAGGAGTGACACTGCCAAGGAAAGTTTGGGAATGCAGCAGTGGAGGGGACACAATCAGCACCACTGTAACCACAAAACACAGGGCTGCAGCTCCACTCCTGCCTTTTCAAAGCTCAGAAAAGACTAAAAATCCCCTCCCGGATACTGGACAGCAACCCAAGGCTACCATCAGCTCCTCCTCCCTTCCAGGAGGCGTGCTCCGACTGCTCTCTTCAGTGGGACCCTGCACAGATGGCACCATCTGCAATTCCTCTCTCCTCCTCAATACATCTACTGCAGTCACACCAGCATCTGCTGGTTTTCCTCCACTTTCCCTTTGTAATCCATTCAAGGCTTTTATTTAGGTTTCAGAGCCACAACATCAGCTATCTTTGCTGAAATCAGCCGTGCTTCACAGCAGTGGAATGTGTGCAAATACTCCTTTCCCAAGTATTGCAGCCCCAGTGCAATGGAATCAGATGACAGTGCACACACACGCTTCCCGACAGTTACATAAACTCAGCTGTTAAAATTACATGCCATTATATAACAGGTGAAAACACGGGCTCCAAACCTGCCATCCCAGCAGGCAGCACATGCTGACAGGGCCTCAAATGCTGGTATTTAGCAAAAGCTGTGATATGGCATAAGAAGGCAGCGTTTGAGACTCCACTAGATTAAAGTGAGCTTTATTTTTCTAACGTTTTTAAATGAGCCATCGTATTAGTGTGAAATAAAGTGGGACTGCTGCCTCTTAGAGCAAAATATCTTCTCATATACTTAAAGCAAAATAGTACAGACACAGTTTCACAGGAGGACAACAAAGGCACCTGGTTACTACAGAGCAAGAAGGAAGAGGCTGTCCCAAATTCTGCTTCAGGCAATAACATTCTCTGAGATTAACAAATGCTTAGGCACTGAATTTTTTGGAGACAAGGTGCAGCACCATTGCAGTGCTATCAGTGGCTGTGGTAAAGCCAGTCAGCAATTGTGAAGAGAACAGATTGCCTATAGTAAACATAACCCAATTAGCTTAAGTGTCCAGAAGTTACTGTATTCACTATATTTTAATAATTTCTCATCAGTAGTTATTTTCACTAGGTCTGGAAGAATTCAAGTCCTATTTACTCAAGTCCTATTTTTATGCCCTGTGCAAGACTTGAATTACACGACTGAAAACGTAACTGATTCAGAGGCAAAGAAACAAATTCTACTTATTTTTCACTTCATTAACTCCAAAATCAAGTCTTTTGTTCTCAAGCAATATTACTCCAGAGCAAAGGTTACACACATCTTCCCCCCTTCCTGTGAATCTGAAGGCAATTCTATTTGGGAGGTTAATGGCAGTCCCCTCTTTGATCCCCCATCCAAAGGATCCCATCTGCTGATCAAAACCAAAGACACTGCCATCCTCAAGTCCAAAATTAGGTCCCATGCATAGTTGGAAGGAGCTTAATACGTTGCTTAAGGAACAACGAAAGTGTGCTACTTGTATTCCAAAATATAATGTTAATGGAAGGACTGGCAATTTAGGATCATTATTTATTACTACTGTTAATATCAGCATGGAAATACTAGAACACTCATGCGAGCTTGTGATTAAATACACCGCAGCCATTTTCCACACTAACCAAATCATAAATCTACAAATAAGGTAACGAGAAAAGGGAAATTCTTCAAGCAGTGTGAGCAGGGGAGCAAAGCACAGCTCAGGGTTAGGAGATTGGGACTAGCTGGACTCTACCTGGTGTGCCAGGCTGGAAAAGGAAGCTGCTGGGAGCACAACGTGAGATGGTTCCTACAACACTTGTCTGCAGTGTATTTGCTCAAGGTGGAGCTAAGGGGCACTTGTGAGCAAGCTTTAAGAAACCACTCAACACTGAAATCAAGACAACATTTCAAAAAGCCTGGTAAGAGCCTGCAAAGGAAGCAGGCTTTTAATTTTCAAAGTTCATCTGCAAGATGAAAAGCATGCACATCTTTATAGCATGAAGATAATTTGTAGCTAGAAACCATGCTAATTTTCATTATCATTTCATTGATTTCAATGCATTTGATATGCTTGCCTGCAGCTAGTATAGATGACAGACAGCTTTACTTGGGAATTGTCCCGACTTCTAAAAATCTCCATTTCTCTCCAGAGAGCTTTGCCATTTACATATCAGTCATTTCAGAGCTCACTGGGTACGTGCTGGCCTTCTCTCCTGAAGTGGAAGTGCTTTGCCTGCCCCACTGGAGCTCCCTGGTCACCTCCTCACCGTGACATTCCCCTGAGATGAACTGCAAGGGAGGCACAACCCTGCAGCCCTCTGCACACTCAATCTGACACCAGAGAAATCCCAAAGACAACAGATCAATCAGCGGGCAAATACAAGCATGTATAAGAAGACTTACAGGATTAGAGTTGCTTAATTTTACAGTGCAAAGTGGTTTTGGGATCAATTTTTATTTTGTTGAAACAAGCTCTCTCCAAGGGTGAGATGTTTAAATATTTTACATTTTATTAAGGAAGAAACTGAACTTTTGAT
Organism: Regulus satrapa; assembly: GCA_013396955.1. Taxonomy (NCBI): domain Eukaryota; kingdom Metazoa; phylum Chordata; class Aves; order Passeriformes; family Regulidae; genus Regulus; species Regulus satrapa. The sequence continues at coordinate 1,704,319 of VWZN01002258.1, forward strand.
TTTTACATGTTGATTTTTTTCAAGTAAAAGCCAGTGGGTTTAGCTTCCCAAATTTTTTATCCCAGGCTAAAAGAGATTGGTAGAGGCAAACCGTATAACCTATCAATTATATTTCTTATCATGCCAATATTAATTTGTTTTTTTAGGAATTGCAAAGCAAATCTGCATGTTTAGAGAAATAATTTTCTTAACTAAAGTCTGACTTCATCATTCAATATGCCACAACTACATGCTTTGCTGGAATTCTTTATTAAGAACATGGATCATAAAAGTCATTGAGAGAATCTATTATCAGCAAGTTCATAATATACAGATACTCTGTTTGAGAGAATACTCAGCTCTTTATGCTTTCAAAGTAAGCCACTCCTTTGCTTTTCCATTACCAAACTTAGGCAAGTCAAGAGCTGACTGACTCATTAGAGAAAATCATTAACTTTTCCTATGCAACAGCAAAGATTTAGTCATTTGACATTTTTAACACCAAAGGATATTGAGTTTTCAAGGCACACAAAACAAGCATGGTTTGAAAGGAAATGTTTCATTGTTGGTTTAATAAAAGGCAGTTTGGCATCAGCCCCCACCAGTCCAAACCAGTGGCTGCAGTTCACCCAGTTTTATTCTTCCCTCAATGTGCTCATCCAAGCACTTGTTTGACCCCGTGGTGAGCTGGTTCAGGAAGTTAAGCTGGCAAAAAACAAACTGTACAAAAATAATCCCACAGGGAGGGCAGGGCTGCAGCAGGACTGGTTTGGATAGGCTGGCTGAGGCTGTTAATGAACCAAATCAATCATTTATGTATTTCTGCCTTTTCCCTCTCCAAAACAAGATCTAAGACCAAACCTATTACTGCTAGAGCAGCAGTAAGGGAAAGAAGGATACATGAAATTGCTCCTTCTTCATGAAAACACAATCTATTGGATTCACCAAAATACTTTCAGGCTGCAAGGCATTCCAAGAAATAATCGATTATAAGAAGCTATTTTCAATCATTAGAGAACTGCTTGAATGGCTTACCAGAAACATTAATTGATGTTCCTGCATCGATAATTCCACTGTTGGGCCTTACACAGTATCTACGTGGTGCTGTGGTCTTAACTTTGAAGCACACATTTCTGTCCGTGGGGTTGCCGAGCTTCAGGTTTGTAGTGACTACATCTGTGAAAGGACCTGAGGAGGAGAGCAAAAGCAGACTTGAAATCACACAGAAAGCAGAGGCTAAGCAGGCTCTAAATCTCCGTTCACAAATCTTATAAAGTAATTAGATGTTCAATTTCCATCTGCAGCACGTACAGATAATCGTGCACGCAAAGCTGAGGCTGCAGCCAGGCCCCGGCCCAAGAGCTCATCATTAACAGCAAAACAAAAGGGGGAAATCACTCCCACGTTGTGCCAACACCACAACGTGGCATTCAGAGAATGCCAAATTCCCTGCTGTGTCACACAGTTGCTCCGTTCTAGTCAGTGAAGCCCACATGTACCCGTGCTGTAGATGGTAACAGGGTGAGCCCAGTTTGCTAACCAGGCAGGGAATGGGAACCCAGCACTGCCACAGATCCACCTGCACACGAAGCTGGAGCTGCATGGAGCCAGGATTCCACCAGGTGTTCAGGAATGCCATAGTCAGACCAGCAAGACAAGCATTCAATGCTTCAATCTCCTTTTACCTACCAAGTTTTTTTTATTTTGAAATTTTTTTAGAAACTGTCTTGGCAACTAGAAATTATAAACCAGAAGAAATAAAGTAGCCTACCTCACCCAAAACAGGAAATAACCATGTGGAAATAGGAAAATTTTTAGACACTGAGAACACTGGCAAAGATTTCCGTATTAGTGAAGCCAAAATCAAACCATTGTCAGGTCCTGCAAAACCAAGTGCAGGCAAATCCATTTCTCTCAGGCTCACTCCCTAATTGAAACTCCCAAATCCCTCAGGGTGATTTTGTACAAGACACTGATAAATCAGACAGGTAGCACACAACCACGGTGCTTTACAGATGGTAAAGAAGTAAAATTAAAAGAAATATAACCCCACTTTGATCAACTGTCTTCTCTGTAGAAGTGATTAATTTGATGCCTGAATAAAATACCTTCATCTGTCCTCAGGAGTAAAAGCAAATTGGTCAAAAAAAAAGTAACAAACTTCTCCTTGCAGAAATGGCAGCCCTAACACTGAAGAAGGGTGAATGATGATGATGATAATAAAAATACTGGCAGGCAGCATTCTACCTACCACCCTCCCCCCACAGCATGGATGCCTTGATGTAATTTAAGTTTGCTTCTTATTCTATGCAAATTTCTATTCGAAGACAATATTTAATCCATCTCTAACAGTACTGCAGTCCTGCAACCTCTATCCTTGATCCCATTTGTTTAAAGTAATTAGACGGGGAAAAGCCTCAAAACCATCACATATGTAAGAACCCCAACCAGACAACAAGGCAGCACCATTTCTGTCTGCACCCCCAGCAAAGCAGCTTTGCAATGCAACACAGGAGCTTAAAAATAAAAAAAAAGAAGAAATTTAATTTTCAGATCCCACAGCAATGGTTTCACTAGACCTGTGCCGAGTGAAACACTGAGATGTGGATCAGATCAGAATGAAACACAACTGGTCAAGTTTTCTCTGTGCTCTACAAGCAGGGAGAGATTTTAAGCTAATGGAAAATAACTGGCCAGAAGCAGCCAGGAGCTGTTAAAAAAGTTAAACAAGCCAAACCATCAGAAAAATCCAGCGAACATTTAGGTGTGTAAGGACAGTAGCAGATCTTCAAAACAGCCCTAACCGGGAGAAATCTTAACATTTCAGAAGAAATTATAGGATTGCCTATGCAATAAGGATGTGTCTTCACTAAAAAATTACAGCTTGAGCTGTTGCAGCACAGAGGGAGGGTTGGCTGTACAAAGCCCTTCATCTGCAGCTGCATCCTCAGCAGTGCTTTGCTGGTCTGCATGCTGGGCTACATCTCCTGGGGGAAATACCACGTTTTTCCTTGGCTGATCCATGGATGTCTGCGGGATTTGTGTGCCCCAGCACAGAGCTGCTGTTTGAAATAGTAATACGACAACAATTCTGTGTGGAAAATAATTGCCAAATGGAGTTACTTACTGCTAACATAGATCATACCAAAATATTTGGCAGCAAAACATTTCGGCAGACGGAACTCATTTCTTCTTGTCTGCTTGGTGTTTCCTCTTCTGTTCTGTCCACTAAACCCTAAACAGTTTCTTTAGCTACATTTCCCCCAAATTACAGGTTTTACAGCCACCACAACTGTACTGGAAGGTTGACACCTGCTTCCAGCAAACCTGTGTGCAGGCACACTCCTTCTTATGGCACTGCTGTTCCAACTCTGCAGCAAAGCAGAACACAGCTAACAAACGCAGGATTAACGTGCCATTAAGGTGTCCTGAAGTGTGCAAAAAAATAAACAGACCACAGGGTATTACTCAGGAGTCATTGGGGCACGGCAGTGAAATATTATCACTTGGCTGGCCTGCCTTTGAAGAGCAAGGCCCATGGACTGCCAGCTTGGGCTGAAATGAAGCCTTGGTTGCTTGGATTATTGCAGCCAAGGTTACAGGTTTTTTGGGGAGGTTGGGGTATGTGGGAGATCTTATCTCAGTATAGACACAAGCTAATTCTGCACTGGAGATACACCTTTGCTTTCCAACATCTGGATCTGAGCCCTGCAGATAAAGCTGGCGTGGGTATTAACAGTCACTCGAGATGCACATCAACCCTGGAGCTTCATTTTCCAACGCAGGGCGCTGAGACTTCAGGAATTGCATCCAAACACAGTAACAGAAAACACTCTACACTTCTCTCTGTCTTCATTACAAGTGGACGGACTATTTACACACGTTTATACAACACCTGGACAATGCTTGTACTCCCAAGGTGGACTGAGAGCACAGTTAGGCCAGACTGGTGCATCTGGATGGTCCTTGTGTCAAAGCAACAAGAGAGGACTGACTCTTGAAACCCACAGCCCTTACTTAATCACATTATTTTGTTTTGAATGTTTTTTCGTTTGCTCATCTTTCTAGATAAGTGGAACTCATACTAAGACACTTTCCAAATGACAATTTGCTCTTTAAAATCATCCCAACTGTTTTTCTCACGTGTTTTTTTTTAAAAGATCATGAGAAAAATGCCACTGGTGTCATCCCAAGGACAAAGTTACGGGAAACAGGGTCTGTACGTGCATCATCTGACATGGGGTTGTCATGGGAGCAAGCTGTCTAGAAGGAAGAATGTAGTAAATTGAATTTGGTGCTGAAAGTCTGAAATATTCCACAAGGGCTTGGTGACTTTCTCCTGCCAAAATAAAGTCATCTGGTGTTAATGCAAAGTGGGCACCTAGCGATACACAAAGCAGCAGTATTACTGGAAGGAAAGAAAACACCACCTCTTATACTCATAAAACAACAAATATTAAGAGGTTTCCTGGGTTTTTACAGGACTACTTTTCAGCAGGGTTATTTCAGAACTGTGGCTTTTCACCCGCACATCCAGCCCTTCACGTTGGACGATCACAGTGTTATCTCAGAATTTTCCACAGTCCATTTCCTATTCAAACACCAGTGCCGTATCAATCTTTCCTAAGAGAACCATTCTGCAGCGTATGGCATTGTAATATCCCACACCATTTTAGCAATGATAAAAAAGTCTGGGAATTAGGTCAAAAGAACATGATGTCAACTCTATTTAAATTTTAAATAACTCTCACTGCAATAGAAATTGCCCATAATTGTTTCAGCAAATCCAGGCTGATAACTTTTTGATGAGCACAGTACTCACTGTGAGTTCCTTGCCACTCACTCCTCAAAGAAACCACGTTACACAGCCATGTCATTTGTACTACATCTTAACATGATGGCTGCATCCTCACCTTCACCAAAATTCCATGCTTTGCCATGGCAAATAATCAGTCCTCGTGCTGTTTGGCACGTGAAGAAATTTAGCATAAGTACCAGCAGAGGGAAAGCTTTGATGACACAGGCTTGGGCAGGAACATTAAAACCCAGCAGGGACAGTCCTCTGCAGATCTGTACCTGCAATTATCACTACATCTTTATAATTAACTACACACATCAGGTGGGCCACAGGGTTGCTGGATTCCTGCATGAGCCCATCTCACTGCTGAAAGAGAGCTGCTCTGGCCTCTCATCTCCACCAGCTGCCTGTGCAAGTTGCACTGTGTTCCTCTGCATGGGCCAAGAGCAGAGCCAGGGAGCTGCTGGGGCTGGGAATCAATCCACGAACCAGGCACGGAGAGAGGGAGGGGGCAGTGGGCAAGAGAGAAAGGAGAAACAGTTTTCAGCCAGAATGAGCAGCACTCAGAGCTGGCATCAGGGAACCTTCACCTCCCCTGCATCGCGCTCTGCCAATTTAAGGTCTCACAGCTGCAGGTTAAAGCCTGCAGGCACATCTGGGCATACGTGCTGCAGGCACACCTGTAGTGTTGGCATAGCTGCTGCAAGTAATTAAAGCACATGCATCATTTTTTCTGTGCTTAAATTTAATGCAAATTCTCATCTGCTAAAAGCTAGGCACTCTTAAAAAACGTAGTGAACTTTTCAAAGAAGAGCACCGCAGGAGTACTTGATCCAACTGGCAACCATTGATCCACAAGACTAAGAATGAACTCTTAGCGAGTTGCCCGTGTTATTCCCAGAGTGTTTTAGATGCACTTTCAGCATCTTCCCCTACACAACTTTGCAACTCCAGCTCACCACAGACACGTGTCCGACAGCAAGGTAATTGGAAACGGCCAGAAAAAGAGGCAGAGCTCCTCGTGAGATAACCTCTCTTGTACTTCCTTTGTGGAATGCAATAATAGGAGGGGAAAGATGTATTTCACCATGGTTTAATCCCACTGATGTGTCAGATGAAAGTCATTAATCACCTGACTGACATTAATCAGCCACAGAGAGGTAACTGAAGAATCTTTAATAAGGGAGATGGTGGAAAGCAACAGAGAGGAAACCTAAAGTGTTTTGTGACTATTCTCAAGAGCCCAAATCCTACATGTGCTTGGTAATGTCCACACAGAGCAGTAATTAATGCAGTGAAAGAGCCACGCTGACTCTGTGAGGGGAAAGGATGGGGGCTGAGTGTGATCCTCATCCCTTCCCCATCCCACACCTCCGCTGGCCCCTCTCCCATGGCATGAAGTGCTTCCCTCCCCCAGCCCCTCAAACTGGGGGTGCCCCTGCCCTGCTCTAGAGGTGTCAGCACCATCAAAGTGTCACCATAACCAACTCTCCGTCTGATCTGTTCAGCCTTTCTGCCTGCAACTTTTCTCATCTTCACATCTGAGTGGTTTCTCAGTTCCTTTACTGCCTCTGACAGCACCAAGTGATTTCATTTTATTTCCGTGGGCTCTCCCATTTTATTTTTGTGGATGTCCACCAGCATTAGAGAGACAGGCAGAATGAAACCAGCACTGATGTGCAAGAGGGCACAGTAAGAACTTGACTTACTGCACTTGGCTTCTTTTAAAGCCATATATAAAGCTGATGCCCTTTGAAGATAAACATTAAAATGAAAAGAGCTGAAATGTCAAGCAAGACATCTTGAGCTATCAGGCAGGTGCCTGAGAATCAAAAACACCCGAGATCCACTCAAACTCTCCCACCACCTTACTTGTCTTTAGACAAATCACTCGAGGGCTTGATCTTCTGCTATTAAGAGCCTTAAGAGTTGACAGCACCTCCAAAACAGAAGCAGGTTTGGACCCTTGTAGTTTCCTTCCCTGTCAAGTAAGGAGAATACTTACCTAATTACACAGAATCTTGTGAAGATTAGTATTTTAAAAAGTACCGTGTGCCAAGGCTTAATCATCATCATCATTTGGCTCTGGAGACTTTCATAATTAAGTGAACATCCGCAACTTTTGAAATCAAAGAAGTAAAAAAAAAATCAGAAACAAGAAGAGCCTGTGTTGCATAAATATCTGATTTCACAAGTAACTCACCGAGACAACTCAAATCCCCTAAATTTGGTAATTATTAAAAAAAAAAATAAAATCCTTGAGTAAACCACATGCCAACCTTTTTGGCCTCAGCTCAAATTTTAAAAGGAATTAACTACAATCCCCCAACCCCATGGAATCCATCTCTTTACTCCCAGCACCCACCTCTTCACCCAAAAGAGCCCTTGAAGCAAAGTGACAGGAGGGGAGTGGTCCCTTCCACTTCTGCTGTCTCAAACAGAGGATGCCTGGATGAAAAAAATATTCCAAAACCAGAAGCAACATCCACATCACTCCCTATGCAATAGTTGATGCAGTGGAGCAATTTTTTCAAGAAGTCAGTAAAGTGACTTGAGAGAGGAAAAAAAAAAAAAAGATGGTGCCGAAACCCAACAAAATTACATGATCCAGATGCCAAAGTTTGAGCAAGGTTGGCAGCAAGTTATTCCATTTAGATGGATTAATCAGTGTCCTTCCCTGGCCTATTCTAGCATCAACTATTTTTTCTCAGAGCACGCCTCATGCTTCATTGGGGAAAAAAGCCCAAACCCCAAACAAACATGAGACTGAAGGCTGTTTTCAGGGTATCTGTTAGTATGTAATTTCTGTCATCTTTTATCCCCCTGAGGATCATTAACAGTCTGACTTCCCAGTTGTAAGAACTGAGAGGCACACATAAGCTTGCCAAGAGAAACAGAAGAACATGTCCTTTGTATAATTTTGGTGCCAGTGTCATTTGTTTTTTTCCCAACCCATCTCCTCAGCTTTTTACACCCAACCATTACCTACAGCAAACTTCAGCAACAAAATCACACCACGTGAAATATTTTCTCAGCATCCTAAAGTTAAAGCAGATTTCTGCACTCACTCGCACGAGCAGGAGGCCGAGAGCAGCCTTGGGGAGCTTCCAGAGGTGCAGCTCTGTTTCAGCTGTGCTTTCAGAACCGCTCAGAAGCCAGGGCCAAACAGATTGTGTTACTGTGCTCGTTCTGCACACAAATATCACATGAACCAACTCTGAGCAGGTATGAAAACAGCTCAGGAAACAGTGGGACAGCAGCTGCATCTCTTTCAATAACCCCGATGGAGCCAGATCCTCTCAGGGTATGACATCTCCTTTTTCTACACAGCCTGGAGCTCCATCCGTGGGGTATGGAAGGGACATCAACAACAGCCAGGCTCCCGGGAGAGGTGGGGATGTAGAACGGAGCAGTGAAAACCTCCCTGAGTGGTTTTTAGCAAAAACGGTGCTAAAGACCGAAGCCAATGTAAAATGTTTCCCTGGAAGAACCATCCTGATTTTAATCACCAATCCAAGCTACATTTTTTCTTCTGAAGTGATTTTTTTCCCGGTCTAATTTCATCACTAATCTCCATTTCAAATGCACATTAAAATGTTGAGGAAGGAGCAACCTAACTACTCTAATTTTACGCTCACATATACTCCTCAAATAGAGAAATTTGATGCACAACTTAAATAGCAAATGAGCAAATATTTTAAGTGCAAAACTCTGCATAAGTCGAAAATACCAGAAGAAACAAACACTATCAGATATTCTGGGGATGCACAAAGAATAGCTGCTTCTTTAATAAGTTAAAAAAAAAAAAATCCAAGCCACATAAAATAGCCAGTGGGATACTATTTATGGCCACAAATAAGGAAGGAATCTTGAGTTTAGCAAGATCTATTTCAGGGGAGCCACTTGAAAAGCAGACTATTAACTGTACTTTCAGGACCAAAGTGGGATAAAAACCAAAACAAAATCAGAAATTTAGCCAGCATCAGTGAGAAAACCAGAAAAAAAAAATCTGGCACTTTATATGTGTGGCATAGAACAAGAAACAAAATGGTCAAGTTGAGCTCTTGAAGCCTAAACTTCTGTCTTTTCCAACCTAAACAATTCAATGATTCCAAGATCATCTGCATCACTCTATGGCATCACTAAGCACTCTGTAAAACCAGCTACACAAAAAATAAGGGGAAAAAAAAGGTTACTGCCCTTAGATCTTTGCTCCTAGTCTGGAAAAATACAGAAAGGCCAGAAGAGAATCACAATCCAGAGGAAATGCAAATGTTTTGAGAAAACACAGAATATATTGTCAATTCACATATCACAAGAAGTAAATATCAACAGACAACAAACATGAAACTGCACAAGGGAGAGGGTGAACTCCTGGGAGAAACATCAGAAGCACCAGCAAGGATGAAGTGGTGTGATGAAAAGGCAGCAGCCTGGGAAAAACCAGAAAGTGCAACTTTTTTTTCTTAAAAGAATTACATAGTCATTTGACATGCCTTCTACAAGCACAACTAATTTGTCTTTTAAATTGCTTGCAAAAACATAAGATTTGGCTCCATAGTGATCCCCACACCTACATGATTTTATAATCTGCATCCTAAATAACTGGATCACCAGGCAAACCTCCCCCTTCTCTATTTTTTCACCCCTCGTGGAAACCAACCAAGAAAACAGGATTAAATTTAGAATGATAAAATCTTTAATCCATGCACCGTGGTATGAGGGACTTCGTTTACAGCTCACAGAACTAGACACTAAAGTAGTTTAGCAAAGAGATTATTTTCATAAAGTATTTATAATAACGTGGGGTAAGTACTGCAGGCAGCAGCAGTACCCAATCTGCACAAACGTGTTTGAGGCCAGGAGAATTACAGCTGAATTGAGCAATTTTGAGAACAGCTCTAAGAGAGAAGGAACAGGCTGAGCCCTCGGTCTGGGCCGTGCCGCCGGTGTGAACACGGCAGCACTTGGATCTGGGTGCCCCCTACCCTGCCCTGAATTCAACAGGGCAATGGTGATTTGCTTTGCATACATTTCCAGTGACAGCAAGACCCTGACAGCTGCTCCAGACCCACGGCACAAATTCCTCTTTACAGAAGGTTGCCTAGCAGGGCAAATTTTAAACTCAGCAACATGCCAAGCATCTCAGAAAATATCCTATATGGCTCTACAGACATCTTGGTCTACAAAGTACCGAAAGGGTTGAAAAAATCTATTGAAAAAACACTGGGTGAAATGCCAGAGGAAGAGACTTAGCCTGAATCTAACCCCTGGCTTGGACATACTGGTTGTTAAATATTCATATATATGTAAAATAAGCTTCCTTTCTGCCCCTGGTCGTCACACAGGATGACAAAGGACCTTTGGTGTTGTGGTAGGAACTGTGACACCAGTGCCAGCGAGTTCCTGACCTGACCAGTGAGGATTTACCTGCAGAAAAAAAAACCCAACAAAACAACAATTGCAGCAGCGAGATGAGAATATTAACGATCACCTTTCTTATGAATAGGAAGATGAAATTTAAGTCTGAAACAACAGCTGTCACCACAAACAGAACTGCTGCAAGCACCATCAATAAGGCTTTCAAAGCCAAGCAGCCACACTGACAGGGCAAGTAAAGAGGCTGTTATTGTACCAACTATGAAATGCATTCAGTAGTTATTAGCTGTTCCCAGCAGGCAGCAAACATAAGACCAATATGGTAACAAGATAGTAGAAAATGAGTGTGACTGCAAGATGTGGGCAGAATTAGCAAGGGTCATTTGATTCCTCACTGCCTCGGCTGGGCAAAGCTGTGCTCAGAAGCTCTCAGAAACAAGACAAACCCTCCCTCGCCCAGTTTCCTACCAAAATTGCATTATAACATGTGTAGAAGTTGCTCATTTGATCCAATCAATACCTTCCAGAGATGGCTGCATAGAAAAAATTAAGCTGCTTTTAAAATGGGGTATTTGTTCATAGATGTAAGCTGACCTGAGCTCATGAAGTTGGATCATTTGCTACAGTGATGATGCCTTTTTTCCAGTTGAGTTTCAAAACAGATCTGACAATCTATTTAAAGACTTGTACTTGAATTTTTACAATCCTAATTCTGAACTAGAGAGCAATTAAACAGCATTTACTCCTGTATTTAACGGCAGCTAACCTACTTTAAAAGAAATAAAGCATTACATGACTACTGGTAAGTTTTTAATTTATAAAACTTGTGCAGTGAGGAAAAACAGGTAATAATTTATTTTCCAATGAGAAGGCACTATCGGGAACTGCTGTATAAATTTCTACTCCATATTCCTTTCACGGGTGACAGGACACTGCACATGGCACTCAGGGCAGCAGCTGGTAAACACAATTTACTGCTAAGCACCAGTGTGAACCTGCATCCACTGTGACACATTAACTGTCTTCATTTTGCCACGATAGCCATTGCTCCCAGGACTTGAGAGAGCCACCCCTTCCATCTGCATTTTCAATATCATCTGTTATCAGATACATCTTCTGAAGTGATGAATAGAGGTCACATCGCAGCAACCAAATCACGCTGGCAGGCTGTCTGATATGAGCTTTAAATAACAAACCTGAAGAACTTTTTCACCTATCGTTGCAATAGCTCCATAGCTGAAAGTGAGCTGAAAATCCACGGACAAACACGGGATTCCCAAGGAGAAGGAAGCTGTCAATGTATATGGCCCATTCTGTACAGTAAAGGCAAGGAGCTGATCGCATTCAAAACACAAAATCCCACAAAACTAAGAGAAGCAATGGCCAAGCAACAAATTTTATCACTGCAGTAGGTCTTTCCCTGAAATAGTAATACCTTGATCCTATTAACGCTCATAACTTCAACTGGAATTCTTAAAATCTGCGCAGTTCAAAATTATTCAAAAGTCCTAAACCCATAAATCACACTGACCAAAGCCTTCAAGGGGATTTTGGTATTTTTGGAAAATAGTCTTGGGAGACCTAAATACATTAATTAAATTTAACAGAAGATGCAGTTAAAGCTCCTTGACTGCTTCACACCTCTCAATTGTTCTTTGGTGCTCCAACAAGCCTGCTCAAAGTTTCCAGTTTCTGTTAGTCCCACATGTACAATTCCTCTGTCCTTTCCCAGTGGAGACGTGAGTGCTGTGTCTCTGCTGAACAGGACATCAGCAGATTAAGGAAGCTCCAGAGAAGCACAATCTTCAACTTATTCCACCTTTCAAAAAAGAGATGTGTTGCAAGAAATTCACAATGCATCACACTACCCTCTCTTACCTCCAGTTTTCTCCCTCCTAACACCTCTCTTTCAAAGTGAAGAGAGTATGCAAAGTGATTAATTAATTATAAAACCAATGGAGCACGTGAAATCAGAATAATTCAGCGAGACGCAGCAGGTCTGCACAACTAAACAAATGTTTAATAGAATAAGTTATCGATTTTAGCTAAGCTGCAAGAAAAGTGACTGTAGCATGAACTGCACCAGAAAAAGACTGATTTTGTTTGATAATTGGGATGTATTTTAGGATAAATTTGTGTAGATTTAGGAAACCTGCCTGTTATTTAGATACTATGTCCTCTTTTTAAGACTATAATTTGATAATTAAATTCAAGTATGTAGAGAGATGCAAAGGTTTACTCGCATTTAATGCGGTAACAATGACTTGCCTTGGAATTGGGCCAGACAAAGGGAAGCAAGGGCTGGTACATTTTTCAGCAGGAAAGTAGACAGTCATTGGCACAGCAGCCTTCAAAGAGTACAGAAATCCTAGTACTGGCTGCCATTCTGCTGTGAACACCAGCAGGGCTCTCTTAAAGAAAAGACCATAGAAACGTTCAGCTTAAAAGAGGCATATTAATTATCCTAAACAGGCAACTCCTCACAATACTGCCACTATTTTACATTCTTAAATATGGCCTGTGACTAGAAATTCCTATTTATCCAATAGGGACGAGAATGAGCACAAAGTTGAATTCCTCCCAATACCTTCAGAGCAGGAGTGATCCAACCATTCCTGATGGATCAGGACAGGGACAGAGATGTGAAGTGAACAGTCCACATGCCCTTAACCTCTCTTCTGAGACTTGGCAACGGCAGCTTCAGCAAACACTAATCTCACATCCCAAACGTTACTGGCCTGTTGGAGTGAAGAGCCTCAGCCCGGTATCTGGTAGGAACGGGATATTCCTGTCAGGCACGGGAGGCTTTGCACGCCCCCACTGCAACGAGCAGATCTGGCTGGAGCCTTCTCAGGCTGTCCTGGAGGAGCTCAAAGTGTCTCAGTAGGGAGCAGCAGCCACCCAGGCATGGTCACAGCAACTGCACAGGGGCTAAACGCTAAATAGTGAGCGTTTAATGCTGGACAGAGAACGTGGTACGGGCTGAGGCCACACCTTTGGACTGCAGCTCTGAGGTACCCAGGGCTGGCACCTGAGGCACTGACAGGTGACAGCCCCAGGTCAGGGATGAGCTGCTCTGTTAGCAAGGGAGAGGATCAGCTCTTCTGGTTCGCTGCTGTGCCCTCAGCAGAAAGCAAAGCCACACGGTGACATACTGCAAAGGCACAGAATCACATAACAGCGACAGCAACCCGCACCTCCAAGTGGCACGACTTGCAGAGAGTTCAGCAAGGCACTAATCCCTGCTTGGCAGTACTGCCGGGAGCCACTTGGGGAGCACGGACACAGTGCTGAGTCATAAGTCCAGCCTAACCTGGAGCAAACCTCCAGAAACGCCACCAAAATGTCCCTCAGCCTCGGCCACCTCCCATCTGTGCCACCCCTCCCGAGCAACCCTGCCCCGGCACCCCACGGCTGCAAACAGGCAGCAGCATCTCAAACACTACAAGCCCAGGGGAGCTCTAAAATATGCTGTATTTCCACAAAATCTTACTTGCTGCCATTAAACAGCCAATCTCTACTCCTGGTGGGCACATATGGTGAAGAGACAGATCAGCCTCAGTGGGCAGCGATCCTGTGAGGTGCAGGAGGGATCCTGCAGCACAATTCCACATCCCTGTTCAGGTTTAAATCTAGCAATTCTTAAAAGTCAGAGCCTTGAATGTTGTAATAAATTCTGGCAGATTGATGTCATCTCTTAGATTGGAAAAAAAAAAAAGAAAGGGAAACATAAATGTAAATGTCACGTATACCAACAACAACGTTCTTTTCCACCATTTGTTACCAGTAAACGCTGAGCTGTAAACCTTTAGCTGGATGATTTTTTTTTTGCAAGCCTACAATGAGCAAGAAGTGTAGGAAGTCACAGGGAAGACAGTGAAGCTCCTATTTCACGTGACATCAAAGAGCAGGGCAAGGAAATGGGCACCTTCAGCCACCTAATGGTGTCCAGCCTCCCACGACTCACAGCTGCATTTCAGCACAGCACACGCTGATGCTATTTTGGAGCATGAGTGCTTTGCTGTAGGAGATGCGAGGCGGGAGGAAAGACAACCCTTGCTCATGTTCACATGCTGTGAAAAAAAATTCCAGCATGAAAAACTCCTTTGATTTATTTTTTTTTTCCTTTTTTCAAACAAGGCACAAGCACAGTATTTTGAACAGAGCACCAGATGAATTTATGAGCTTCACTGCAAAAACCAAAAGGTTACAAAAGCTTCTTTAAAACGGTCTTCAACCCTTAAGAAGTGAAAGTGCAGGCCATGGTCGCAACCCAAAGTGACTGGGACACGCTGTAGAAGACATCCTCATTGACTATTATTCCCAACATCCTACCTCCCTCTAAATTTTATACTGAAGAGCTACAAAGAGCCTTTCAACAGCATCGGAGCAAACCATTTTCTGCCTTTTCTACCTCTCTGCATTTAGATGAAACCCTTCACCATTTCCACCGTTTGGTTCACAGTCCAATTTCAGTTTCCTACACGGAGCACCATGACTTTCAGCACACCCCATGAGGACGCCTGTACCAGTCAGCAGCTCCGTGACCTCTGTCAGCCTGGATCTGCCCGTACGGGGCCAAGGAACACTCTGGAAATAAACGCAACTATTTACAAAGGTGACAATATCCCTTCAGCCCCTATCACCAGGCAGGCATGTCATCACAAGAAATGCTTAGAGCAGAATTTACTTCATGAATACTTCAACCTGGTGTTTCCTGAATGAAGGACAGCGGCCAGCACTGCTTGCTAGAAAGGGCTCTGAGGCAGAGGTATTGCCAAAGCATATGAACGCTGCCCGCAGCATTAAGTCTGTTTGAACATTAATATTTAAGTGTACTTTGAAACTAAGCCATTTAATAGCTGCAGTTAGTCAAGTAGCATTTTGTGTTATAAGGAGTATGCGTTGCTGGCTGAAGATCTGGCAACCAAAAGTGCTGTGGGCAGTTGATTTAACTCCAATGGCTACTAAATGGCTATTTAGCTCATCTGAACAAAAGACAGTCTGACAAATTATCATTACTTCAAGAAAAAAAACAGTCTGGCAGTGTTTATACCTACCTATGATGAAGAAAAGAAAGACAAACAAACCCTGAACCACAATTATGTCTAATTAGCAAGTCAGCATCAATTAAGGCCCCACTTTTTGCCCACCTGAGCTTACATTTGCTTGTTTGCTTCAAGCAATTTTATACAGAACAAGAGGTGATTTTCATCTAATCATACTTAACACAAAGAACGTCAAAACAACAATAGTTTCCTTCTTAAGCATGTTTGATACTGCTGCCATAACAACTTCAGCTTACAACAAAGATATATTAATTCCCCCCCGTGTTTATTAACAGGCTGTTTGATGAAACCCACTTCATATTAATAGTTCAGCTATATTTACTAATAAAAACTGGTAAAGACCTCCTCTATATTTAAAAATGCACATGAAAGCTTTTTTTAAAGGAGCACTATTTTTGCCAGAGGCAAAAAACCCGAATCCCTATTTTTTTTTTTTAAAGAAAAGCTTATTTGCCAGATAATCAAGTGAAGCTATAAAACACCTCTGACTCTGGTCGCATAAATAAACTTGCTGATTGCTTATTTGTAATCCCAGAATATTGTATTACAGCTGTGCTGTCAGGCTGCAAGACGGGAATTTCTGTGCCAGTGGAAGCCCAAACCCATTCAAGACTTTTATTTAAAGGATGGATTTTTACAGAGACAGACTATTCGTGACTTATTTAACCAAACAGTTCACTAAATAATAATGATAATAATAAGCAGGAGCAGCCAGGAACTGCTGCCCAGCACCTGGCCAGAGGCCTCGTGGTTTTGGCCAGCGACATGACTGCAACCCCACAGTGCCTGGGACATATTACAGGAGAAAACCCTTATTTGTTATCTTATTCCCGACATCCTTCCTCCGTCTGGATTTTACGCCGAAGAGCCACGCAGAGAACTTAAACAGCTCCACAGCGAGCTATTTCCCCATTCTGCCTTCCGATGAAGCCCTTTATCCGTTCCTGGCGTTTGTGACACCTGGGTTCCCAGTCCTACCTCACGGACATCGCCGTCCTACATTACAGCACCGGGTCCCTGGGCCGGGGCCGCGCACACACCCCCGGCGGGGCCCGGGGAACGCGCCCCCGCTGCCGGGCGGTCCCCCCGCGGCCGCGGC
>VWZN01002258.1:1721100-1760940 GCA_013396955.1 Regulus satrapa
GCCGCCGCTCCTCGGGCGCTCCTGTGGCCGGCGGTGCCTCCCCGGAGAGTTACGAGAAGAAACAGAGCTAATAAATAAGGTTTAATCCTCACCGGGAAGCGTGGTTTGAAATTAACGCCTTGTTATCCAGAAGCAGCGTGGTATTTTAGGATCCCCGGGCGGGCAGGGAAGAGCACCCGGGGCTCGCAGCCTTGCAGCGCCAGGGCAGCTCTGGGAACCGGCAGCGAGCTGCAGGCAATACTCGTTTTTTAAAGAATAAAACCAGAACTTCAGGGCACCCGCGATTTTAAGACATCCCTCCCCCTCCCCCTTTTTAACGTTAACCAAAGTTTTGGGTTGATCGTTGGGGTTTTTGTGTTTGTTTTGGGGTGGTTTATGGTGGTTGTGTTTTGGTTTTTTTGTTTTGTTTTTAGTTTCGGTTGGTTGGTTTTTACGCCAATGGTTTAAAACATTTTTTTATTTAATTTACAGCATGGTTTAATATAAAGTGCTGCTTTATTGATAGCCCTAGGGCAGTGTAATTACAGCAACACTATGCTTTTTGCTCTCCTCTGGTTGTTTTAAACATTTTAAAAGTTCCTAAGAATCCATAAAGCATTGCTGCAACCTGTCAGAGACAGGAGTTAGGGATGCCCCTGTTACCAGCAGAAATATGCTGGTCTTAAAACCTGGTAATTTATGTACACAAAAAAGTATTAATTGGACTTTATACGTACTGGACTTTATACATACATGACTTCAGGAGCAGATGCCATTTGCAGAAATAAAAAGCTTCATAGAACAGCAACTCAAAGCACAGTCATGTTTGGTCCTGGACAGAGCTGATTAGCAAAGAGGTGGGGTGAATAAAAATGGTAAAATGTTGTGAAAATTCATTTTCTCACACCAGTACAATCTACGTGATACACTGCACCTTCTCCTCACACAAACTCTTTGTATCACGTTACTTGAATTAATAAATGCCAAAAATGTATAAGGTAGCTAAAAGGATCTAGAATTACAACAGGAGCGTTGTTTTCCTTTCTGGCACTAAGAGCAATGTCAAATGAGTGATGTATATGTTCAAATTACCACCCCCGAGCAGGACAGTGGCATTCAGTGCTCTGAGCACACCTGCAGTGTTCATACCACACCTTCAGCTGCTCCCGTCCACCACCATCCCTTCTTCTCTGCCCGTGTGCTTTACCACCTCCCCTCCTATTTCATCCTTTTTGTTCTCAGCCCTCTTTCATTCCATGCCAAAACAAACCAAAGCCATACCTGTATTTAGCACAAAACTCTTAGTTTTGCATGATACAAGTGAAATCTGCCAACTCCTTCCAGCCAGGACAGCGGGACTGGTTTTTTGAAACTTCAGGGCAATACACTCAAATAGTGCTTTTATTCCTTAAATTCTTTTTCTTTTGGGGAAAGAATGGTCATATAACATTATAAAGGGGTACATTTTCTTTTCCAGGAAACTAGATTTGGATGGTCTTATTATTTTTGCCCCTTGGGGGAGAGTAATTTTTAGCCTAAACTACAGGTTATGTAAGAACATTGTAGATCTCAAGTCAGGAGAGAATTGAGTTTACTCGTACTTTGCAGCTTTCTTGGCTGGGTCTGCGGCAAGGTTACCTTCTTTTACCTGATCTCTTAAGTTTTATTTTATAAACAGATTCTCTCTGTAAGCCAGGCATTCTTGGACCAGTAATTAGTAGACAAGACAAGCTTTATACGTACTGGTAAGTGAACTGCAAACTATCGTCGAGGAGTAAGAGAGAAAGTTTTACACAGCATTTAGTCACGCATAATAAAACCCCTAAAGTAAACAACTATTAAGTGTCGCTGCCCAGACCTTTCTGAGTTCTACTTTTCCTGAAAGAAGTACAAAGAAGCCCCTGAAGCGTTTGATGATCCACCTCTTAAAGGATTTGCCAAGATGTATCACCCTGCCCTAATTGGCAGCTCTGAATGTACCTGTTTGTATTTGAAGGACCCGCCCCTGTTTTCATCCAGGCTGAAGGTTTTATAAAGCACAGCATTGTTTAAGTTGAAAAATCTATGAAGTCTAATGAATGTAGGTAGTCGGGTTTTTGTTGCAGGCAAACAATGTGTGTACATTTAATGTTGTGCAGGTCAGACTCACTGAAATGGGTGTGTACAGAGGCCACCTGCAATTCCCCATCGTGTTCCATGGACAGCCCTTCCTGGGAACAATTCAGCCCCGAGACTAAAAGGCAACTTGTTGCCCACGTGGGTTTTTGATTAACGGGAGAAAATTGGCATAAACGCTACAAGGAAATGCTGGACAGCACCTGAAAGCTTTGTACTGAAACAATTAAAAAGAACAAGTTAATTGGTTGCAAAACTTCTACCTTAGGAGCTATGAAAGACTTGCTCCAAGTGAAACATTCTCATTGTGTGTGCATGTGGTTTGCATTTAGTTCCCAGATTCCCTATGCAAATGTCTTTTTCTCTCTTTTTCTGCATATTCCTTCTTGTGCTCTCCCTGATGCGCATTCATCCCATCTTAGACAAACCCATCTGACACTGCTCCAAAGCACTTTGCCCACAGCTGAGAGCGCAACTTCAGAATGGCAGGTAACAAGAAATTGAAATTATTTCACGTCTTTGTTAAACAAAAGATGACAAGGTGTGGGTTTCCTGCATAAGAACAGCAGCCACTTGCTTAGTAAAAACTTGTATCCCACCTTTTCAGGTGAAACAGCGATTCAGAAGCAGGACTTTATTTAGCTTTCAAAGGCTGCTATTAACTCAACACGTTAGATGTGCATCCCAGAACCAAACCACATCTTTTAAGCATCGTGTAAGACAAGCGAGTTAACTGCAGCCAAATCCATATTTTTGGAGACTACATAAGCAACAGAGCAGTGGTTTAAAAAAAGCAAGCTACCAACCAGCTGGCTGTATTAACAAACAAGAGAAGATCCCAGCTCAAGAGGCCCCACGACACTATGCAGATATTAAAAGCACTTTACAGTTTTGATTGACAGAAACCTGGCCTAAGCAGTTGAGAACTGTGCATTTCGTGCAGTCTGAGGTAAAAGCAATGGATTAAATAACTCGGCTCTGAAGGAATTTGTCAGGCCGTGCCCTGCTCGACGAGACTGTGTGCGGCCTGCATTTTCTCAGACGTGGTGCTGCAAAGAAAGGAAGTGTTACACAAAAGCTGCATTCTCTCTGCTGTTTCCCCCATCCCTTCTTTGCACAAGATCTTCTGCCTTTGTCTGTGTATATATAAACCAGGGAAAGGCTCCAGTTTCTGAATGCCAGTACTCAGGACTTCTGGGAAACAGCTATTCCAGTTATTTGTACATGCAATCTAATCTTGCTTGTATTTCTCTTCTATAGAGACTGTTCTTTAAGATGTGGAGAATTTTGGAAGCATTTATAAACAAGGTAGCATATTTATAAACAAAGCTTTTTATTAATAAAATGTTTACACCTTTTTTTTTGCACAATACATCAGACTGGTAGTGATTTAGCATGTTATTACACTATAAAAGTTTATTATGAATGCTTAGGCTGAAAAGGCTGTTTACATTATGTCAAATCAACATTTCTTTATTTGCATTCTATGCACTATATGGGAGTGTTAACAATTCAAACAAAAAGGAGAGAACAAAAGCCTGGTTTTCCTCATTAGCATCTACAAACCAACAATACAGACAAACCTGTACACGCTCTCAGGACCAGCCCAAGAGAAGACTAAAAAAAAAAAAAAAAGTCTCAAAACATTCATAAGCTTGGGAATTCATCACTACAATATTTCATCACTAGTAATCTGACTACACTTCATGCAGTGAAGCAATGGTTGGAAATTTGTGCAGTTTACAGTGCTGCAAATGCTCTGTAACTTCGAGCGGCTTAAGTTTGTTTTAGTAAGAGATAATATAGTAAGAAGGCACAGACCTTTCAACCCTTGCAACAGGTTAACCCCATCCTGGAATGAAAAGGCAGGATGTTGTTATGACAGACAAGAATTGCTGATACAAAGGTTAACCTTCACACGTTTTACAGGCAAACATTTACTACACTGCAAGAGCTCTATGCATATCAGGTCATTTGTGGGTCCTGAACACACAAATGCAGTTTCTCCTTCAGAAAAAACCTTTTTATCCTCACTGTCCTCAGTGTGAGGGGTACAAGTGGGAAGATTGCCAAGAAGTCTTAAGCGTCTTAGCTACAGAAATGCAATCCATTCTGTGCCTTAAATCAGTTAATTCACCATCACAGTGTCAGCGTTAGATACACAACTTCAGAAAGAGAAAGTACAAGAAAGAAATTTCAAATACAGAAGAGTAGACTCAAGGTTTACAAGTAACTTGCTCCTCCAGGTGAATGTGCTTTTAGCCTTCATTATGTGGTAAAAAATACAGTCATGGCACAGGTCTCAGCTGCTGTAACAGTTTCATAAGGCTGTGCTAATGAATTACCATTTTGTTTACAAATATTTGCTGCTGTGACGGACACTTCTAGAACTTAGTGGCAAAAGAGACACTCACCACCTATCCATGTCTAAATCCCATAAGGAAACAAAGAACAAATTGCCAAGAAAACATAATGGATTTAATAGGAAATACATACTGTAGCATACTGAAAGTGAGGCAAGATAATAGCAGTGAATCTCTCAAGGTGTCAGAGTTACAGAATATTCAAGTGCAACAACTGCATGGAGTATCACAGATGACAGAAGAGTGGTCTGTGTCCTTCAACATTTGAAAAAGTTGGTTTGTTCAGTAATATGTATGAGAAACCAAGCAAAGCAAACCCCAACCGTCTTAAAAGAACATCTTTACAAAGGTCATTAGCTCCTTAAATAAAATTTCTAATTAGTGTTTAAGCAAAAATTTAGGAACATCAATTTGCAGGTTGANATTTTGACATGTCAGAGGCTAAGCTCTTCTGAGTTCTTGGATTTCAGGATAGTCTTATATCCCTTGAAAGATTTGTTACCTGTGACACTTCAGGGATAAAGTCTGGTAACGCTTCTTTGATTTTTTCCAAGTCATGCATTTTTGACTGTAGCTGAGCAAGAACTCAGCTGAAGTTTGCCTTCAGACTTTTGAGACCTCCTCAATATCAGGAAGGATTTTTCACAAACAAACATTAGTGTCAGAAGGCCTAAATAATTTTAGGGGAAATTACGGGATTATGGGGAATTAGGGGATTATGTTTTGGCACCTGAATTTTTGTATGACTTACAAATATGAATTTTCAAGCATATTCCTTTTGACAAGCTGGAGCCATATGACTCAAAGGAGAGCTAACATGACTATTTTAACCCTAGAACCACCTCACATTGGTAATTCACACCATCATCATATTTCTGTAAAGCTTCTCTCACCTACTATCACTAGGCTGTGATCTATTACCAGACGTGGGATCTGAACAGAAAACACCAACAGTTTCCTACAGGGAATTTTCCCAGATTTTTAGAGACTTAATTCCAAGTACACAATTCTCCTGCTTTGAGTAACTGACTTGTGATGTACAAACCATGTCAGGTGGCTGTACAATGACTTCCTGCCAGAAAAGTTTGCCCTTTTCTCTCAACTCTGGGCCAAAAAGCCATTTTTAGAGGCTGCAAGTATTCAGGAGAGATACCTGAAACCTTTTTACACACTGAGCAGGCAGTGTGGAAGTTGAAGCCAGTGAATTATGCAGATTCTCCTCATGTTGGAGATGATTTTGCCCTGCTTGTCTGTAGCTGCTGAGTGAGGTTCACTCCAGGGTGAGCAGCTCCACTGTTCTGACAGCTTCTGTCCTGTAAATCATCCATTCCTGTGCAGATTGCTGACACAGCACCCCACAAATAGCCTACACCATCCTTAACACACACTAAAGACTGTTTCACAAGCAAGTAATTCAAACATCACTGCTGAAGCTTCCTTTTCCAACTAATAACGTGTTATACTGCAACTAAACACTAATGTGAAGGAATAATTTAAGCTTAACAGCGTAACAAAAAATCTTGCTGAGGCCAGCTTCTAAACCGTTCAATATTTTCACCATGAATTACTTTTTGATAATTAAAATGAAGCATTAACCAGGAANGCAGGTTGATGTATCAGGAACAGCACAATTGTTTCTTGTAAGAGGTCTTTATTCTAGACTGAGAAAAGTCATCCTACTGCCACTATTCTTCATGTTACCAAGTAACTCTCAGCCATTAGAACTTTTCTAAGGATTTCTGAATAACTCTTCATAGCATGTGCACTCTGACAACACTGTGTTAAAAATTCAGGGTTGGGTGGGGTGGGAGGAAACGGAGGGAGGGGGGAGGAAAAATCTGATCCTAGGAATATTTTGACATGTCAGAGGCTAAGCTCTTCTGAGTTCTTGGATTTCAGGATAGTCTTATATCCCTTGAAAGATTTGTTACCTGTGACACTTCAGGGATAAAGTCTGGTAACGCTTCTTTGATTTTTTCCAAGTCATGCATTTTTGACTGTAGCTGAGCAAGAACTCAGCTGAAGTTTGCCTTCAGACTTTTGAGACCTCCTCAATATCAGGAAGGATTTTTCACAAACAAACATTAGTGTCAGAAGGCCTAAATAATTTTAGGGGAAATTACGGGATTATGGGGAAATAGGGGATTATGTTTTGGCACCTGAATTTTTGTATGACTTACAAATATGAATTTTCAAGCATTTTCCTTTTGACAAGCTGGAGCCATATGACTCAAAGGAGAGCTAACATGACTATTTTAACCCTAGAACCACCTCACATTGGTAATTCACACCATCATCATATTTCTGTAAAGCTTCTCTCACCTACTATCACTAGGCTGTGATCTATTACCAGACGTGGGATCTGAACAGAAAACACCAACAGTTTCCTACAGGGAATTTTCCCAGATTTTTAGAGACTTAATTCCAAGTACACAATTCTCCTGCTTTGAGTAACTGACTTGTGATGTACAAACCATGTCAGGTGGCTGTACAATGACTTCCTGCCAGAAAAGTTTGTCCTTTTCTCTCAACTCTGGGCCAAAAAGCCATTTTTAGAGGCTGCAAGTATTCAGGAGAGATACCTGAAACCTTTTTACACACTGAGCAGGCAGTGTGGAAGTTGAAGCCAGTGAATTATGCAGATTCTCCTCATGTTGGAGATGATTTTGCCCTGCTTGTCTGTAGCTGCTGAGTGAGGTTCACTCCAGGGTGAGCAGCTCCACTGTTCTGACAGCTTCTGTCCTGTAAATCATCCATTCCTGTGCAGATTGCTGACACAGCACCCCACAAATAGCCTACACCATCCTTAACACACACTAAAGACTGTTTCACAAGCAAGTAATTCAAACATCACTGCTGAAGCTTCCTTTTCCAACTAATAACGTGTTATACTGCAACTAAACACTAATGTGAAGGAATAATTTAAGCTTAACAGCGTAACAAAAAATCTTGCTGAGGCCAGCTTCTAAACCGTTCAATATTTTCACCATGAATTACTTTTTGATAATTAAAATGAAGCATTAACCAGGAATGTAGTTCTCCCTCAACCAGGTTAAAGGACTAGATTTCCAAATCAATAAGTAGGTCCTGTCTACTCTCCTCTCACTCTCTTCCCAAGCAAGTAAATAATCCTTCCTGAGCAGGCTGGTAGCATTAAATGTAAAGCAACACATCAAAGACTGCAGTCTGCATAAAACATCCCTCCAAACCATTAACTGTCTGATCCTTAAAGCACTTAAAGGAAGGGTCTCACTGATGTCAGCAGGGATCTGGAGTGCAGGGATTTGTTGGACCTAAAACAGTCTTTACCTTCAAGGCAACAGCAAGAGTTGTTAGAATTGTCTTAGAACTCTTCAAAGCACCTCTAACCATTTTTGGTAGTATGATTACTAGGTGCTGCTAAATGTCAGCTTCCAAATTTCACCTGCTTGGCTCCTTGATATGCCAGTTTTCAGCACGTATGTAAAATATCTACAACATTACCCACAGCACAGATTGAGAGCCTGGCAAATCAGCTCAGGGACTGTTTTAGTAGAGGGTCAGATGACACCTCCCAAAACCTGGAGAGCGCATTCAAGTGGCTCCAAAGCTTAGGAATGAAATATTTATCGAATTATATTTTTTTTCAATTCCATAACTTTCAGGAGAAAGAACTGGTGGTGTTTAGAAGTTGCATCAGTCATATTTTTTTCAGTTAAAAATGCTCCGGATCAGTGCTAGAACATCCACTTCATTACGTTTTTCTATACACGACACTTTGCCCTTTCCAACTCGTTCTGCAGAAATTAAACTGTGCAATGTGCCTGGGACAACCCTGTCTGAGCAGGGAGGTTGAACCTCATGAGCCACTGTGGTGCCTTTCAACCTGAACCATTCTGAGATTGTGTCATTCCCTTTGACAGTATCTGAAAGTTGAGTCTCTCTGATGAGCTCCACTCATTAGACAGAAAGACACTGTGGAATAAAACTTTAATCCTGAGCTTTCTTAACAACTTCTTACCAGGAAAAAAGTTATTAAAAATTGAGCTGGAATGGTTGATAATCAGCACTCCAAACACTCCAATATCAATGTATCTCCAAATAGAAAAGCTACTCTAGGACAAAATATAATCAATTCCAGCAAGCCTAGTGCAAGATCAAAGCAGCTGACCTAACAAATTATTCATACAAAAGAAACCATTTTTCTCCACCAAAAATGAAACAAGGAGCATGTGCATCTCATGCAGGGAAGGTTGCATTCCAGCTTTCAGCAGGGCCAGTATCAATCAACACTTATCTGGACTCAGAAGAGCTTACACCAATTTCTGTCTTTTTAAATAGGCAAGTATGGGGAAGCAGCCTCAGTGCAGGGGTGGTGGTTTGGACAGTCTGGAGCACTGGTGTTACACATCACCTGCAGTCACTCAAGAGCAGAACTGCAGTAGGATAGCTGATGGATTTCTTGGGCTCTCTAGAAGAAAGGAGCCTTTAGGACTATGGCAAAGAAGGCAGAATTGGCAAAGCAAGCAGGGTGAGAAAAAGGCATGACAAAAATGTAGTCACCAAAGATCATTAAACTCACTGACCCGTCCAAAACCTCATTGTACCAGTTTGCCTGTTTTGCTCCAGCTCTCCACGAATCTTCACTAACACAAATGAATCTGAAGTACAAGTCCTTTCATTTCCTAAAATTTTCCTACATTTCCTTCAGAGAAAATACTTGAGATGATAGAAAACCAGATTAAAAAAAAAAAAAAAGCATCATCATGAGCTCAGTTTGATACTAAAGCTAACCAGCATATTTTAGTATATACCCAAGTCTATTAAGTTCATTTTCTTCAAAAGTATAAAAGTTTCTCACTAGTGCTGGTAAGAAACAAAAAGTAAAAATAAATAAAATAGCACAAACAGGTATGGTCAACCTACAGTTAAATTGAAAGCCTACTAAAACCCATACAGAATAAGCTAAACACTGATTTGCTAAAAACCCTCACAGATGAAAAACCCCAGGAACCAAGAGGTAATGATCTACATTACCACGTGTCTTAAGGTTACTTCCTATGTGTATTTTTGTGCCCAAAATAGGAAAGACTGGGTGCACCCCATATGAAAACTTCTTCAACAGACAGGCCTCGTGCTGCCCCAACAGGATTTTCTATTGGCCCTTTCAAATGTCCCTGAAAGGGAAAGAATTTCATCTGCCTCTAAATGAACTCACAGTGACAATACCTAAAATGCAGGAAAAACCCCCTGATGGGAGATTCCCCAAGGGTTTATCCCTAAGGTGTGGAATGGAAGGAGTGTAGAAGATTGTATTATTTTTTTACTGTTTTTACATAATTTATAACACTTTAAACACTGGTCTCATAAATATAATATGAACACTTTACACATGCCAAGCAATTAAAAGCTTTCCCCAAAAACTTGTAGGTCTTATCAGAACCACTGGCAGCATCTGTTTACAGCATCTCTTTTAAGTCAGTAACCACTTAATATAATTAGATCTACAAGTAATTTGCTTCAACCAACATCTTAATATTAAAAAAACTCCAAATTTGTAACACAAAAAGATGCCTATAAGCATACCAGTTTGCCTTAAAGTGATTACAGTCAGCATGAAAAAGAAGATTGTCTGTGGTTTAAGATCTGTTGCTTGTGTCCCCACCCCTAGCGCAGATCATCCTTAAATAAAAAGTGCAAATGGGATTTGGGGACTGGATGGACTGATTTGCCTGCTATTTGTCTTCAGTTGCTTATTCCGTAGCCATCTCACATCAACTGTCCCATCATACTTTGGATTAGCTACACCAAAATTTAAAATAAGGCTCACTGAAGAAAAGGAAGAAATGACATCTAATATTCCAGACTCCTCCTAACCCAATCTCCCACAAAAGTGCTCATTTCCCTTTTTACAAAAAAAACCTCCCCAAAACCTCAATTACAAAACTATGAAAACATTTCATTTACACCATCCACGTAGTCACCTTCCAGTCGAGCAAGGCCAAAAAAGTGATGATGGATTCCCTTTGAATGCAAGAGCCACGGCACGCTGTGGAACCACTGCAGTCTTTTCTGCGCTCCTACAGGTGCCAGGTGAGCCCGTCCCCTCTCGGGGCACCTCGGCTGTATGAACACCAGCAGATAAAGATCTAAGACTGATAATATAAACCCAACGTCAACTATTAACTTTCAAGACCACCTACTGTATAAACAAGTTTGGTTTTCTGAGGGGTCAGTCAGCAGCAGCTGCGCTTTGTCACCGATGGCTGTCGTCGAAGCTTGAAGCCCTTCCCACTGGACGCGGGGTTGGTGTCAGTGGATGGAATTCTGCGACCTACAGGGAGGCAGGAAAAAGAAATTTCAACTTGGACCTCATTCTGAGCATCCGGTGTATGCTCTGTATATCAAAATCTGCCTTCAATTAGCTCCAGGCCCCTGGGGATGACATTCCTGCCCGGCAGGATGGCAGCAGCAGTCTGTGTTGTGTCTGTAAGGGGGACGGCTGCAAAAGGACAGCAGTTGTACTTCAGCCTCATGGAGACCTGCACAGCTGAGCTGCAAAAGCACTTGGAGAATACTTTGCAGGATGCAATACCATCTGGAATAGCTTGAGAACAATCATCTTGACCTGGATTTCCACAGATCACCTGCACTGGTCTTAACAAAGGAGTGCTTGTAGAGAGAGCTGCTTTACTCATCAGTCTTTAAAATGGACTGTTCCTGGTTGAGCATTCTCTTCTGAGGAGGATTTATGATTTTTTTTCCCCCCCCATAATTTATTCAAGATCAATTTTAGAGAGCAACTATTAAGTCAATAAATCAAGGAAGCTAATCTACAGCACATACTTTTTATATCAGCTTCAATATATTCAACTGCCTCTGCAGACCCTATTTTTTTCTCGGGTCTGATGTTTCTGTAGTTAGTCCTCTTTTCACAAACAGGTTGACACACCTGCACATTGGTGCGGCTACTCGACACATATCCTCCAAATAATATTGCACAGAATTCACTTTGGAATACTGCCTGCTTTATATTCACACATATAAAAAGTATCATT
Organism: Regulus satrapa; assembly: GCA_013396955.1. Classification (NCBI taxonomy): domain Eukaryota; kingdom Metazoa; phylum Chordata; class Aves; order Passeriformes; family Regulidae; genus Regulus; species Regulus satrapa. The sequence continues at coordinate 1,732,595 of VWZN01002258.1, forward strand.
GTTGTCCTCACCACAAACGGGACAGAAAAGATTTGAAATTTAATATAAAAAAACCCCCAAGGTACTACAAACATACTTGAGGAAAACCTACATGCAGTAGTTGCTATTCCCCATGCAGTAATCTGGCTTTTATGAATTCTAGTATTTTAAAAAATACACTTTTTTAGCCTAAGTACAAGCACAAGGAGTGAGAACTTAATTCCTTTACTCAGTTGTATAAAGTCTGGATCTTCCTTATGCCATTTCCTTCCTCTTCCATAACCTTGGAGGTACTGATTGGAACATTCAATAACAGACATGGTAAGTTGACACTGACTTCTGACGTGAGTACCCTGCCTGCTATTTATCCAGCAGCATCACAGTAGGCTGAAAACCTCTAGAAGGAATATTTAGAGATCATCAGGTGACAAGAAATTCATGCAGCTCATTTTGCAGTTTGGAGTCATATCAGATTGTAACAAATTTAGTATAAAGTCTGTACATTTTCACCAAACTAGCACACAAAATAATACAGAAATCAAATTTCTACTCAAGTTTTTTTTGGTTTTTTTTTTTTCAGAAGAAAGTACATTAACTGTTTAAATACTTACTAATTTCTATAAAGAGTTCATTAATGTTTATTGCATTTTTCGCACTTGTCTCTACAAATATTGCATGAATGGAATCTGCATAGTCTTTAGCATCTTTTTCCATGACTTCTCTGGAGAAAAAAAAAAGGAAAGAAAAATTTGTGAATGCAAAAGAACCCCATTATTCAAAATCTAAAGACGGATTAAGTTTTTAAGTGTCTTGTGTACTGAATATTTTACCTGTTTGGCATCACAGAGCTCCCTCGTGCTGAAGCTGCTGCTCATTTCTAACTCTGTGCTGTCTCCCTGCCTCGAGGTACGAGCCCAGTCACCAACCACCCAAGGCCTTAATCCATCTGCCAGCACTGCAGGGGTTTTGTCTGGGGTGCCCTAAGCCCAGGTCTGCAATCACTCCTTCTGAGGTCCTGAGAAAATCCTAAAGCATTATCTCCTGCTTTTCCTATGCCTGTTTACAAAACCAAAGTATCTTCCAACACTGCACAATCATCAGCGCAGCATTTACTTTGCGTGAAGAGGGAGCCATGAAAAAAGGAATATTTTTATACTGAGCACACAGAGGTGTACAAGTTATTCTGCACCCCAAAGCAGGCAAGCTGATGATTTTGTATCTTTCTTTAAAATGGAAAATACAAACCCCAGGAGCTGTAGGGAGGTCTGGACTTTATGTTGTATCACTTCATATACAATTCCTACAACACACTTGCTACTTTCAGTAACGAGGGACTTTAGGATATCAAAAGCATGAACTTTGAGCAGTGACTCAAAACTAAAGTACAAGGAATCTTCCTCATTAGCTTGAATAGCAGCAATAATTTACATTTATGATGCCAGCTGAGCAGGTGAGATGTGAATTCTGTTCTAAATAATTTTACACCGTATTTCCTTCAAAAGACGTGCTACTTCTAATGGAAGTTATTAGAGCTCACGAGATAACTTCTAGGAATTAACAATTTGTAAAACCATACTCAGAGTCACCTTTGCAGTGGTTCTTCAAACATATAACCAGTTGTCTCCTTTGAGACACCAGCTGTGGTGCCTTTTCCAGCAAAATCTAAACCCAAGAAGTTTACACACACCTTCTTTCTCAATTTTGGCTTATTCAACCAGGACATTTAAAAAAAAAAAGGCCTTCTTTTGTTTTTAGTACATGCTTTCCTGAAAGTTTGGCTGTTCATAAAGTTTCTTAAGAGCTTTTCCCGCTCTCCCTGCAACTATTTTGGCCACAGCCAATTCCACCCCAATTTTCAAGCAGGGAAGGAAGGCACCTGAACAAGCAAGTTAGAAAAACCTACACAATGCTTTCCCAACAGGCTCGGTGTTTTTCCTAACAAAATGAGGTGCTACAGATTGACAGGGGCACTTCTTGTAAAGTGAAGTAAACAGCTTCTATTACACTAGAGTTTCACAGGCAGTTTAGGTTTGTGTAGCTTGGCACTGCCACCAGAAAAGGTAATCCTGTCTCCCTGTAAACTGCTCATTCCTAACCCTGCTATCCCCACACTGTTATGCCAGCGAGTGTTCACGGTGTGAGAAAGATAAATATACTTGGATCTGTTTTCTTTTTTTTTGTAAAGGGTTAGTTTTAATCTGGATCCATTTTACAGCCCTATTTAGTGCCCAGTCACACGTATTCACATCAGCACAGCGGAGGAAGTGGGTGAGACCATCCAAGGGTAGACTAACCACATCTCCTGAGAGCAGAAACAGCTCAGACCCCACGTCCTCTGCAGCAGAAACAGCTCAAACCCCTCGTGACACTACAGCACTTAGAGCAGAACAGCTTCAATAGTTCTATACCTTTCAGCTGCTCTAAAATCTTAAAATATTTCACACTAGGGCTTAAGGAAACCCCTCAAACTGAGAGCAGTTATTTACCTGACATCATTAAGATCACACTTATTTCCTGCAATAGCTACAACAATGTTGGGAGGTCCATGCTGGCGAAGCTCTTTAACCCAGTTCTTTAACGTTGAGAAAGTTTCCTAATGAGGAAAAAAAAAACCAAGACAAAGATGACGGAAGGAATTAAGAAATTAAGAGTCAGAACTGGCCCATGACACAAATAAAAAAGGCCAGAAATGGTAATGCTGGGTGGAGATGAAGTTTCTTACCTCTTTTGTGATGTCATACACGATAATGGCTGCTGCTGACCCTCGGTAATACATCGGGGCTAAAGCACGGAACTGGAAGAAAATTATAAATCATAAATCTCAGCTTCCACTGACCTCCACAACCTCACTAGCATTATTATTACTACTGAAAAAAGGGAAAGCCAAGATGCCAGCAGTGAAAAGGACTAGGCTGGTCTGTGCAGAGGAGCACACAATCTCCCAGGAAGGCATTGTTCTCCCAAGGCCAGGCAATAAATCGTGTTTTGCACCTACTGCAAACAGCAGGAGGGCAAACTTGATTTCATTTTGCCTAGATTAGAACCTCTCACTTAACAGACTGTCTACATAAACATGCTTGTGCTCAACTTTAAACACCAAACAAGGGCAAAAATGCAGGGAGAAGCAAGGTCAACTTTGACTAAGATGAAAACGTTCAGAAAAGTATCATATATTAATTTTGCTCTAAAATGTTCAGGAGCTGCTGTCAATTTCTAGCCCCCTGGATCAGTTACCAGTCTTAAATGCTAGAAATTTGGATTTCTTCAGAATCTAACTAAAGGCTTTAAGGATTTGGCTTCAGTTTTCCTCTCAAATTTAGAAGCATGTTGAAACCAGAAACCTGTGCAAGCCCACAACAATGTGCCCTGTTGCAAGCAGAGCTCTAAGGAACACACTAGATAAAGGCTGCAGTAATTTTCTTGTGATTTTCAGAATTAAATCTACAGCAGGTCTGTTTGCTTGGCAGGGCCTGTACCTTTGTGTGGACAGAACCTTATGAGTTCAGTGCTAAAGAAAAGGGAAAAAAGTACACAATCAAGCTGCATCAAAAAATGTCAATGAAGCAATCTTAAGAACAGTGGGATATTCTGCCAAGTTTAAAAAAGCCAAGGCCACTAATTTAGTGAGCAGAACTCTCCATCAAAGTGCAAGTGAATTGCATGAACTGGCTCAATGTAAGCATATATGATTTAGAGCTTTTGTGCATCTTGTTACTCAGGGTAAAAATAATGAATTGGATACAGTTTTTCATAAAGGCTTATTCATTTCTAATAAAATACCAATTTCCTTTTTGCTTAGTACAGTTCAACGGAGAGCAATATAATAAATCATAAAAATCTTGCTATAAAGCATAATTCCAGATCATTTACAATTGGCTCACAAATTCTGTTTTGAAAATAGGATTTTGAATGCAAACTTCAGAATATAAAAATATTTAATAGTGGGAAAAGGAAACATAGGCAGGCATTCAGTTCACATTGGGACATAATCCCTCTCTTCCTTCTAAGTACTAAAATATAAAGGGAAACATATTTGGTAAACCACCACTTGGACTGGTTGCAACCTGGCTGTTTGATTATTTCACTATTTACATTGGGAATAAACCAACTTTCACTTGCTGATTTTGTATTACTCTCATTTCCTGTCTGCTAACACTTAGATACTTTTTTCCACTTAAGAGCAGTCGGCAGATAAAATACATTAACAAAACAGATGTTACCAGAAACACTGGATTTTCCTTTAGCAATTTTTCCACAGACTCCAGCTTGTCCCCCAACCTCTAATTTGTGTTTTGACAGAATTATTATTAATGTAATTATGCAGGGAAACTCAAGAGCGTTAGGCAAGAAGGCAAAAATCCTAATTACTGTAAGTGACCTCCTATCAATTGAACTCAGTGGAGAAAAAAAAATGAAAGAAGGAATAAGTGTGTGTGCAAATGAGGTGTGTGAATGCCTCGGTGCACGTTTCCACCTCTGGAACAAAGCCATCCAGACACCCCAAAGCCACTGAGAGCACGGGGTGCCCAGAGGAGTGCAGCACTATTTGCAGCTGGGCTTTTCAAATGGGAAAACAGCAAACACTCCTCAAGAAGCCAGGACTGTGAATTCCATGCATTCCACATCCCAGCTCAGCAGAGACATTTCAGTTCCAAGAATGGTGTGGACATTTTTAGTATTCCAGATCTATTCCACGGAGGGAATCCCGTCCATAATTCATTGTCAGATACATTGCACGACCAGAAAACTGCGCTGCAGATTTCAGGGCCAGGCAGGTACAGCCCGTTTGTGACAGCAGTCAGAGTGCTGTCCTGCTCTGGAGAAAGAAACCTCGGTGCAGGTTATACCGAATCACCTGCAAGTCAACATCCTCGCTCACATTTCACTGATTTCCTTCATTATATTGGGGTCTCGAGCCACTTCTCTCAGGTATGGAATATAAACTTCCCAGGTATCACAGCTCCTGGCAAGACACCTCTCCTTTTGTGATTTCAATAAAGATATCAAGCAACTTGTATGGGAGGAAATGAAAGAGGCATCACCGAGAGCCCAAAAATAGACCAGGAACACGCTGGTCATGCACAGAGATGTTTCCTCAGATTAGATGAGCTGAATCCAAATTACAGGGCCCTCCCTTAGCTTGCACAGTTAAAGTGAACAGGATGGAATGCTAAAGTGCCATGGATGCTTCCTGCCAAATAGTGGCAGGCATGTTTATAAAGCTTTCCATTTAAGAGTACCAACCTCTAAAAATTCACACTCCACCTCTCAGAATATCACTTTGCAGCAATAACATTCCAGAATGGGCTCTGATATTCACTACAGACAAACTATTTCCAGCAAATGCTGACTGGCTGCTGGGAATGGAAGGGCTCGGGATATTTTTGATAACACAGATACTATTGGGCATATTCCTGGGAAACATCCCTGACAGCTTAAGTTTGCTTTATATGGTGCTGTTGGGAGGAAGTAAATTGGCATTCAAAGTCTACGGCACTAAATCACAATACAAATATACTTGAGTTACTTCCTAAGGTCAAGTGCCTGTGGATGGGGATGACTGAGGCTTTACAAGGTGTTTGTTTTGACTGTTAATATTGTTTTTTGGTGGTTTTTTTAGGCTGTTTCTCAAGCCAATCCCAAAAAGCAGCACAGCTGTATTTGCCAGTTGTTACCCTGAAATAATAACCCAACCCTCGTCACAGTTACCTCACATCCTAAAGAAATTCATCATGAGTAATTGTTGTAGTTCACTTGCAGTCAAGGAACAGCAAGAATAAGCACTGTTAATACAGCTACTGAAATTTCTACCACTCTTCCTAGAAATCCATAAGCAAGCAAGTTCCCTAGCAAAGTCTTTTAAATTCCAAAAAACCATGCAAATTAATCAGCTAGGATTTCATCTGATTAGTAATTTTCTCCAAAGCTTTTATTGCCTCCCCTCAGAACTACGCATGCTGCAAAGATCAAAACACCAAACTACCAAATTAAAATTAAAATTTCAAAAGCAATTCTTCAACATAGCTTCTAAGACCATCAGATTTGATTAGTAAAACTTTACAGAAGAATAAAAGAGCAGTTATCACCTGTAACACTGCTTGAAACTCTGCTTTGGAAAGCCTAAACTTACATCCTACTCACATTTATAACCCTAACAGTGAAGCTAACAGAATGTGTTGGTAGTTGTATATTTTTTTTCCAGAATCAAGGCCTTGCTTGTCCTATAAAACACGGTAATTCATTTCACTTTGATTCTTCTGGTGCTGCACTGGCTGCAAATATTGCAGCTGAACACTTCAAACTCAACTAGAAATGGTACTAGAGACTGCTGCTGGCTTCCCCCACACCAGCTTTGTTTTCTGTGGAAAGACCATTCCCTTTCAGTGAATTAAACCCAGACTATTGCTTCATAAAATCCTCTTAGGTAATCTTGCTTACCCTTACACTTTAATCATGATAACAATGAAAAATAAAAACATATCTACAGCACCCATATCTTGACAGAAGCTGCACAGAAACAAGGGTTCTAATATATGCTTGTAAAACCAGATCACTTTGTGACTTTCAAGGGCAGAGATGAAAAGCAACCCAAGCTCTGGCCCAAACTTTCCCCCCAGATATTGATTTTACTTACCCGCTCCTGTCCAGCTGTATCCCAAATCAGGAATTTATGCAGCTCATTTTGATACTGTACAGTCTTGGTCATAAATGAGGCTCTGAAAAAAATGACACAGTTCATGATTTTTGAGAATATAAATATAACCAGAGAACATTCACGACCACCATGAGCTTTCAAAAAAGTTCACATTCCAATCCAAGTGCTGTGCCCACACATCAACTCACAAACTGATGAAGCGTTTCAGATATAAAGGCTGAAATTAAGAGAGGATGAAATTTCCTTTCGGAGACTGACATTCAACTACCAAAACACAACATGAATGCAAATTATAGGTTTTGATTGTTTATAAGCTTTGGATTAAAAAAAAAAAAATATAGGATGTATGACCAAAAAAAGCCCAGGAAGGTTTTAAAGCTTTTAACAACATCCTCACAGCATCACAGCAATCACTTCAGTGCACGCTGGAAACTTCTGGGGGGAAAGAGGTCAAATTCTTCCCTTTGTATCAGCTTTTTCTATCTCTGTGCTAACACTCAGGTAAGTGCTGGTCCATCCATACTTGGGAATAAAATGGAGATGGATATTGGTATTGGTAGGTGTTAACAGGAGAAAGAAATCAATAGAGTAACTGGCTTGCTGTCTGCACCCTGTACAGCTCCCAAATCCTGCCTAGCATTACATATTCCAGTTTGCAGAGGCTCTTGGACTTCCAGAAGACAAAAAAAAAAAACAAAACAAAAACCTCTCCTATTTTCCCAATTCTTCTCCCCTTGCCCAAGTTCTAAATGTTTGACAGTTAAAGTACTTTGGTGGTTTATTTGATCTGCTTTAGCTGAATGAGTGTATTGCCCATAGGAACCCGGATTCAGTGACCTTATTCTTTTACAAGAGGGAGGCCTTTGCTGTATCTCTCACCTGTAGGCACATTTTTCACTGGAAAAACCACTCACTGAATTCAAATCTTTGTACAGCTGGAACTAGAGGTGACAGAACTGGTTTAAGCACATGAGATCCTACGCTGTGAACTCGAATACCTCTTATGTGATTAATTCCTGCCACTGGAAAAATATCACAGACTTCCAAACTCATTCTCCTGTCAGTTTTGACAGGACTGTGAAGACGCTGGAGCTTCTTGCAGTACCCCAAACTTGTTGAACAGTCAGACTCAGACAGCAAGAGTCTTCCGAGATGACCAGCACTGAACACCTGAGCCCAGGACTCTGAATTTACTTTATCTCGAGTTTAAGAACCACTTAATGATGACCCTGACACTTTGTAGCAAATGTAACTGCAGTCTTTGGAGTTGTTTCACTGCTATAAGAGGACAATTAGCTAGCTACATTAAAGGAAAGGGAGCAGTTACACAATGTTTCAGCTGGTAAGAGATAACCTTCTCCCCATTCCTTAAGCCCAGATCATTTGCTAACTAGTGTGTCAATCTATAAAGTTGATTAGTCTTTTAAGAAGCCAAATATAAAGTTGCAACACCCCTAAAAAGGAAGAGCCTAATTGCAATGCATTTCAACACTGTCAGCACGCTGATGCATTTCTGCAATGAGTAAAGAAATCCAAAGTGAGAGGAATCTCTCTTGTAAAGCCCAGCAGAGACTTTCACTTCCTTTAAGACTGCTGCAAATTATGCATCAAATCTGCATTCTCTGGTTAATATAATTCCTAAATCATAAATTTGCACTGAATTTATCTTACTTGGGTCTATAAACCAAAACATCCCCGTAGAGCCCATCTGAACTGAAAAGTTGTGTTTCTGTAAGTCACATCACAACTAAACCATCCCCTGACATAAGGCTAAATGCTTCTCAAAATCCTTTGGGTCAAGAAACCCCCTCCAAACTGGAGTTATCCTTGATGACTTTCAGTAGGAATATTGCAAGATGCTCAAAGCTCTTCTAATCTTTACTTTGTCCTTTCCACCTACTAGTTTCAATTAGGAACTAAAGTCAAGGTATAAAAAAGTAAAAAATCATTTACTTTAAGTTTTAGGACTGTGTATCTTGTTGGAGCTTCACCCAACCCCTGCATTTGGGCAAGTTTGGATTCATTTATACAGCAAATTACCAAAACAGCCAGTCCTCAGACCAGTGAATGATTTTGTGAAGGCTGGTAAAAGACAGATTTTCAGTCTGTCACTTCAAGCAACTACAATGATCTCAGTACTGTCAACCAACCTCTGTTAACAGGGAAATTTAAACAAAAGCACATTTCTACAGAATATCTTGCAGTTTAGTGTCAGTATTTATCCTCCAAAAAAAGAATGGTGTGTAAGGGAAAAGAGAGAGATCGTGGGGACCCCAATTTTTCAGAAGGGCAGGATGAGGCACAGCTGCTCTTTATCAGCAGGATCATTTTTGGCTGAAGCTGTAGCAGAGGTAGTGTGACACCTAAGACAGGAAACTGCACTGACAACCCCACAAAGCTCTTGGCATCAAGCAAAGGCTGTCCTCCCATAAGCCAAAACCTGCTTCTGATCAAAGCAGCCCAAAAGACACTTGCTAAGCAAAAACCAAAAAACGACAGCAAAAGAAATAAAAAGATCCAACCACTCCAAGAATTCCTGATGTTTGCCCTTCCTTCTCTCCATTCAAAGATTTGAGATCAAGAACGTTGCTACTCTGAGGGTCAAATTTCAAATGTCTCCCTTACCTATGAGACCAGCTGCGAAAACAGTTTCATCAGTTGGATTTGTGTGTGCATGGCATACAGATGTGTAACATTTTAACTAATTAATGGCAGGACCTACCTGAATTAGGATGTTAACCACCCTCAAAAACCTAGGAGACATAATCCTCGAGTCTTAAAAAAAAAAAGAAGTTTAGAAATCGTGGTGTTTTGTAATAATTAGCTGTTGAAATTTAAGGATTGTGGATGAGAAAAGCATGCAGAAGCATCTGCAGTGTAATTTATTCATTATTAGCTTAGATTAACAGTGCAAAAATGGGTCCAGACCTTACACATGAAAATGGAAGCTGCAGGAGTGCTGAGAACACTCCTACGTGTCCTGAGGTAGCTCACAAGCTTAATTAAGGCTGCAGTCATGTTTATTACCACATTGAGCTGCCACACACGAAGAACTCCCAAGTGAACTATTCAGGCAATTTCATTTTATTCTTGCATAAATCACATTAACTTCATTAAGTTCCTCACCCTATTGTTGGGTTGATGTTGGGATCAAAGCTATCTTCAACAAATCTCCACACGATACTTGATTTGCCCACACCAGTGTCCTAAAAAAAAAGAACAGAAACATTTGAAAGTGGTGTTAGTTGCTGTAAACAGATAATTCTTTTCGTCCTCAAATCCTGCTGTACACTGTAATCAATAACACATTCCTTTTGAGAGTCTCTGAGAAGTTGTGAAGTACTTCAGGTATTACAGTAATTTAGTAGAAAAACAAAAGGTGAGTGACAAGGTACAATTTTCTAAACAAAATATATATATATTTTTTTTTTTTTTCTTTTAAAGACCACAAAAATATGCATTCACACTTACCGTTACTCGAACTCTGGGCTTTTTTACAAAGCTATGCACACCTTGCAATGGAACAGCAGTGAGAAAAGGTCACTTTTGGTAAAATATAGAGCAACTGAGTATGGCCTGCCAGGATGGAGGAGCACATGAAACGATACAAGTGTGACACACACATTCAACCTCTGACTAATGCTGTCCCACCCTGCTTAATGAAAGACTTGAAATTTCTTCTGTGACACACCTGAAACATGTTACTAATGCAACTCTGCAGTGCTGAAAATGGTGAAAGAGGAAACGTAAAACAAAGATTCTGGATTGTGTGTATTTTTGCACAAACGAATCCGTGCTTAAAAAGCAAAAGTCTCATTAATCAGGGCAAATCTTTAAAAAAAAAGAAACACAGACGTAGTTCCTGGCTCAGGGATTTCAAGGACAGGTTTTCGTGGGTGCTTATTCTCCTTTTCTTCCATGACAAAAGCTTTCTGAGGCCAGGTGAGCACAAACAGTAGTTACCCCAAATACCTTCATAACACGAAGGGCATACAAACACATCATCTTCCTGTCTGAAGGGCAACGTGGCCACTTAGAAGCAGAAAACAACTCTGAAAACCAGAGGGTTTCAGTGCAGGTGGTGACACCTCCACCTGTCCAACGTGGGGCTCTCAGGCCAGGCCAAGCCACAGCTTCATACTCTTCAATTCCTAAACTTCTGCTTCACTTTGCTCCCTGTCCCCTCCTTCCCCCACCTGCGAGACTTTCCTACACACGTTCTTACAATATCAGCTCAGGCCCCTCCCTCTCTCCCACCAATTTGATTTCAGGTGCCTCTATTTATTTTATCAACTCCAAACCCGAAAGAGGCTGGGAGGAAGAAGAAAATACGCACTGGGCATTCGCGCTTCCTCTCTCTCTTTTTATTTTAATTATTTTAAAGGCGACCAGGGCAGAAAAGGAGCAATATCGAGCCCTGGCAGACGCCTCTCCCGCGGAGGGGAAGGCGCGTCCGCCCGGTCCCCTCAGAGGGACGGGGCGAGGGCCACCCGCGCCCGGGGAGAGCTCCCCACCCTCAGCGCCTCTCCAGCCTCTCACAGAGCCTCTCCAGGACCTCTCCAGCGTCTGACAGAGCCTCTCCGCCATCACCAGAGGCTTNCCGAGGGGCCGCTCGACCCCCGCCAGCCGCTGCTCCTTCACCCGGTGGCGTTTCGGGGCTGACCCGACGGCAGGAAGCACCCGCGGCTCCTCCCTGTGCCCTCCCGCTCCTCCTCCTCGCCCATGTCCATTCCAAGATGGCCGGTAAGTGGGGCCGGCGGGCGGGCAGCTCAGCCGGGGCTGCCGCCGTCCCTCCGAAACCAACCCCCTGGTGTCTCTCTTCTGTTTTTTGTTTGTAGGGATCCCTTTGTATTTTGTGGATTTGCAGGATGACTTAGATGATTGTGAGTAACTGTTTTTTATTTTTCCGCTCCCCGTTCAGGCCCGCGCTCCCACCCCGGGGTCCTCCTGTCGCCCTCTTTCCCTCTCCGCATTTTCACCCCGGTCAGAGTGAGGGGAAGATTTTGAGGCAGCCCTGGCAGGTGAAGGTTCCCGGGGCGTCGGGACCATCCCCGCCGGTTCCAGAGCCGCCGGGCTCGGTGGAAACAGCAGCGCCCGAGCCTGGGAAAGGCGCACGGGAGGACGAGGGGATCAGCCCCGCTCCCGCTGTCGGTGGCAATTAAGATAATTAGCCCAGGGATCGCTCATCAGCGGTGAGGTTTTTCCGAAGCCGTGGAGGCTATTGAGGACGCGTGTTCCGCCGCTCCCGCATCCCGCTGATGTGAAGGGAGGATGGCCGGGCGTGCCCCGGCCGGACCGCAGCGAGCCGTGGGCTCGGCTCGGCTCCCGAAGCGGGGAATTGCCCCAGCACGACCCGCTCTCAGTGCAGGGCTGTGTTCCAGGAGAGCTGGGCACCCGCCACACCTGAAGCAGCCCGGCAAGCGCTGTGATTTCAGGAGCTAGAGCTTGGACTAACGGCGGGACGAACTCCGGGTGTCTTAGAAAAGCAGCTCTCTCTGGGGGGTGGCTTCTTCGGCGCGTTGGGTTGCTGGATTGACTTTTCTGTTAAAAAAGGAAAAAATGATACTTGTATTCGTTTCTTGTAAGAAACTTATTTGTTTCTCACAAGACCTTTGTTGTCTGATACCGCTTGGAAATGTGGGACGCATCCCACCCACTTTCCCAGCCAGTGGGAAAAGTGATATAGGAGAAAGGTGGACTTCAGGACCACCGGGGAAAATGTTGAGATACAACTGGGATCTGAAGTCCTTCGTTTGGAAGGTGTGCAGGGACACTGCCTCTGTGGGTTCTGTGCAGTTCGTTGTTGCCCTCAGTCTGTGAGGTTTCTGCTTTCCCCTAGTAGATAGCAGGTGTGGAAAGTACGAGAACCAGAGATAATTGCAAACTTCATAGTAGCTTTCTTATGGGTTTTGGCCTTGGACCACGCCTGGAAGTGTTTGTTCTCCATTAGCATTTGTTCCTTTGCTGTTCTGTTTACACTATAGCAGATTTGTCTGCTGTGTCGGTTGAGAAGCTTGATGCTTGTGAGGTAAAATTCAAGTAAATAAAAACGCCCAGATAAAGACACTTTTGCCATAAGTGGTAACCCATAAAAGAAGTCATCAGTTTCAGCATGAACATGTAAATAAATGTACCTTTTAGAGCTTTCTTAAAATAGAATTCTGTTATTTAAAAATATATGTTAAATAATTTGACTATACCTTTAGAATGATGGAATCAAAAGCTCTGTGTTGTAGCAGAGTTCAGGTGCCCTGTGACTGAGATACTGTTGTGCCAATCCAGAGGGTAGCAAAGAGCTCGGGATGTGTTTCAGGAAAGTCTCATTGAAATAAATCACTGGAACTGGATTCTTACCTGCTGAAGTAAATTGGTGAAATAGTGTCGTGCACAGTGAAGATCAATTGTACTGAAACAGGGAGTCCAGAGGCTTTTTCTGAATGCGGGGAAAAAAGCTCTAGTAAAATCTGGCTAAATTGAACTGCAGCTTAACACTTGTTTTTCATAACATAATGGGTCATCTGGAAGAAATAATTCGCTTATTTATGCCCTTTGTGCAATTAATAAGAAAGTACTTAAAGAATTTGTTTTTCCTTCAACAAACACCAGGAGGGAAATTACCTTCTTGAGCCAATTAAAGCGTTATGCTGGTATTTACTGGTTTGTGCTGAGAAATGTGAACAGTGACATTGGTGATGACATTGAATTGCTCCACTGGCTCCTGTGACCCTGAGTTTCTCACACCTTTGAGCAGTTTCTGAGCACAGTGAACTCAAGTTCAGCTGTGTATACTGTCACATTTATTTCTGTTTATAGGTGAACAGATTTCAAGCTGACTTGTTTGATCTAGTTAGAGGGAAAAATACTGAATATTAGATGTACCTGTGAAAGAACATTAGATAAGAAAAACTAGTTCAGTATTTTGGGTTTGTCCTATTTTATAGACAGAGAAAACTAAAATTTTTGAGAGAAGACAAAATGGATTCTGCCATGATTATTCCTTACTTATGCATAGTGAGAGTGTGTGGAAAAAATTTCAGGTATTTAACTCTCAATCCTGAGCACAAGTAGTGGTGCTCTGTTTCCTCTCTGCTCTTGGAAGCACTGGTGTGTGCTTAAGCACTTGAAATGAATAATGGAGCTACTCCGTGCAGTCAAATTAAACATGTACATCATGTTTACACAATTAGTCCCAGGTGTGGTATTGTAGTCAAAGTTAGAACTGGGATTTGTTGTCATTTGAATTGCTAGGAATCCTGAACTGTCTGAAGTGAAGGAATAGCTTTAATTGTTTAAATGTCTCTAATTGGGGACAGGTGGGAACTAGGTAAAGCTAATGACAAGTCTATTGATTTAACAGGTGACAAACCTCAAGAATCAGCTGCTGAGTGTCTGCTCTGTGTGGAATTTCAAATATATATATGCTGTAATTGCACAGACATGAGGATGGCCAGAGTTTGGGTGTGGGGAATTTGCTGCACCCTCAGAAGGGAAATCTGCAATCCTACAGACATTGTACAACTTCCCCCAGCTCTCAGGGATGCAGCAAATCTGGGTGTTCCCTCTTCAGGGGCTTTCACCGGGGGAAGTCCTGGAGCAGATGGATCCCAGACAGGCTCTGTGAATTATTTACACTGTGCAGGTCGATGCTTTGAACCCTTCTGGAAGGAGCAGCCATGAGAAATAATAACAAGAATACCAGTGGAGGGGAAAGAAGGGTGTCAGTGCAGGATGTCACCGTTCTAAAAAGCTGGGAGTAATTAGCATCTGTTTCCTGTTGTGTGGCTCTGGGTTCACTTGTAGTATTTGTGTGCTCATTTGAAATGTCAGCATTTAATTTAAGCCCGCAGTTCTATTTTGTTTGAAATCTCTTTAACTTGCTGAGTGCATTGTCTGCAAGAACAGCAGAATTTGGAGCTTCTGTAGTATTTTAACTCACCTGGGTTCCTTGAAGACCTTAAACTAATCTGCTTCTCTTCCCCCTGAAGACCCAGGTTATAGCATTTTTCTCCAAGTATGTTCAGATGATTTCCTCTTTCACTGAGCTGTATTTCTGAGTGTTTTGACTTGTGCTGAACACTTGGAAAGTGTTTTACATGAGAAATGTTGGAAAAGCCTGAGGCTTGGAACAGAGGTGTTCCTTAATGTATAAAGTGATTTCTAGTGGGTATTAATGGAGTTTGGACCATAGGAGTGGCTTGTTGTCTTCAGTGCTTGTCCCTGTCAGTCGGGAGCTCCCAGCATGTTCACAAGTACCATGAAGTTGAAATTTTTCCCGAAGTTTGATTTAGGTACATGGGACCCAGTAACTACAGCAAGAAAAATGTACCTGGGGAACTTTGAAACAGACATAAGAATTTGCTGGCTTAAAGAAATGCAGTTTGAAATTTGCTAGGGGTGGTAAAATGAATTTCTTCTAATGGGCCTTGCTTTCCTTTTGGAGGTGTGGGTCGGTTTGTGATGTGCAATTGTGTCAGCTGAGCCCTCTTAACTCCGTGCAGGTGGATTCTGCACTGGAAGGGCAGTGAAAGCGTTTAAAGGCAAGGATTTTGACAGCCCAGTTCAATTCTAAAGCTTGAATTTGCAAGTGTGTATGCAAGCCTTGTGCTCAACTTCATTAGATACAATTTCAGATGCTTTTGTAAGCTGTTCCCAGCGCTGTGCTATTTAACTTTTTGTGCTTTACTTTGCTTTTAAAGAAATAGTTACTGGTGTCTTGTATTTTTTTACATTGTAACATCTCTTGCTGACTCCTGAATTTTATTTTTGGTTACTTTTCATGTCTTTCAAGTTGGCTTTGAAGATTATGGACCTGACTGTGATAGCATGAGGATAACAGCATTCTTGGACATTCCTGGACAGGATAACTTAACTCCACTGGCTCGCCTTGAGAAATATGCCTTCAGTGAGAACGTGTTTAACAGGTAAGCACAGCAGGCACCCTCGGTGGTACCAACATTTTACCATGTTAAAATGGCACCGTGCCTTCCATTATTCTCCCAAATACATGCCTGATGTTATTTCTATTTGAATAACTTGTAAAACACTTCCATGAAAAGACATTTTCATTCCTGCCTGTGGAAACAAGATCTCTCAATTCCATCTTTGTTTTGTTGGTATGTAGAATGTTCAGAGAAGAGTTTGGTCTGTTTTATGGTGCCACTGACATTTGATAAGTTCCCCTTGCATCCCCTCTAAGTGTCATTGGCCCAACATGAAGGCAATTCTTGTGTTCACTCCACAGGCAAATTATTGCCAGGGGTCTGCTGGATGTCTTTCGAGATTTCAGTAACAATGAGGAAGACTTTCTGACTGTCATGGAAATAGTGGTCAGGCTCTCTGAAGATGCAGGTTGGGAAGTTTGCTTTTGTTTGTTTTTTTTAATTTGTGTAAGTTATGTAAATTGCAACATAGGAAGTACTGACTTCCGATTCTGAGATGGCAGTGAATGAACTGAGGAAGTTGAATCATCTAGCAGGAAGATCTGTCAATAAAAACAGGTTCTTTTTATCTCTGTATTTTGAAATACTTTGTATGGTGAATGTTAAATAAAAGGTCTATCCCTCGGTATAGGGCCTGAAACAACAATTTTCAATAAATTTCTTAAATTTGATTTGCTATATCTAGTGTGAAGTGGCACAGAGCAGTTGTGTGTTTTAATAGTTTTTGTCCATACGTTCATGGGGACTGGGCTTTCCAGCTTGTGATCTCATTTTATAGGATTGATTTGGGAACTGAGCCCAGGTCTCTGAACTGTGATGATGTATCCTGTTTTATTTAGCTTTCCTTTAAGAATAGGCAATCTCAGCAATGCTATTTCTCTGTTTTGGTTATTTTAATTTTGCCCTATTGTGAAAACACAAAGAAAAATGCAGCTTTTTTCTTAAGGTGCCTTAATTCCCTATTTGGAATTCCCTAATTTGACTTTTATTTCCAGAGCCAACTGTTCGCACAGAGCTGATGGAACAGATTCCTCCTATTGCCATTTTTCTACAAGAAAGTCGACCAAAATTCCCAACAGCATTTTTTGAATACCTTATGCCCATAGTAGTGAGGTACCTCACAGATGTTAACAATCAGGTAGGAAAAACAGACACCAGGAGTTGAATCCTTGGGAAATTCTGCGTGGCTCAGTGAATTTAAGGCACGAGGAAGAGATAAGAGGAAATTCCACTTTGGTTGATATCTGGCTTTTATGTAGTGCTCTGTGTTTATTGGTGTCAGCACATTGCCCAAGGAGGTCTGGGGTGTTTTTTGTATTTTTAGTTTTTGTTTTTAATGCTTCCCTTAGCAGATAATGGGATACTTCAGGATTTGCCTGACAGCACATGGACAGAACCTGTCCCAGGAGCCATGACTTGCAAATCCTCTTTTCCACCTCATCTTTTGTCTTATTTTCAGAGTGTGCTGAAGTATCATCTAATGATTATATTAAACTTCAGTATTTATTACTCACTCACTATGATAATAAAACAGACTTTTTTTCTGGGTTTAATTTTTTGGGGGTTTTTTAAGTTTGTTTTTAGTTTCAAAGGATAGAGGGTTTTGTGGTTCTTGCGTCTGTTAATATTATTTTTATCAATACAAACCTTTTTTGTTTGTTTATAGGTCAGAAAGGCAGGCCAGGAAGCACTGCTGATATTGCTGGAACAAGACCTTGTGGCTCAGAGTGACATTGAAAATAAGGTGTGTCCAATTCTGCTGGACCTCTCTGCTCCTGACAGTGATGATGAGTACAAGGTGGAAGCTGTCAATGTAAGTTGATAACATTAATTTATAGTGGTGATTAAGATGAGGTCCAGGAATAGTGCTGACATTAAATAAAGTAAGCAGCCAACCTTTTTGTGTTTATTCATTAACATAATTTGGATTTTTCCTTTAACAAAACAAGTCTTTAATTTTTATTCTGGATTTTTGAACATATCAGGTTTAAAAAGAGACCATCAAAATAGTAACTGACTAGCTTTAAAATACAATTGGTCCTTGGCAGCCTTTTTAAAAGCTCTTGTTAGGTACATTCTCATTCCCCAGAGTGTTCTTTACATTTGCTTTACCAGGTTTCACAGTAATGTTGTAGAAATATGACCTGATCTCAGTTCTGAAGTGTTTTGAAAAAAACATTGCCCGGTGACTTTCAAGAAATCAGTTGACTCCACAGAAAAGTGCTGGTGTGTAATTACATTTCAGCATGGATATCTGACACTTGACCTGTAAAATATTTTACCAGCTAGATTTTCCTCTTCCTTGTTTGGGAGTTGGGAATTGCTTAGGCAATTTTCCAGGATGACATCTGAGCACCAGATGCCTTTTAGGAGTTTGAAAATTTGTAGGAAAGCCCTTAAATGGTCTCTTCCTTCGTTCCTATTTAGCATTCTATCACAAAGGCAAGCATTTATTCCTAGAAAGGCATAAAGCTTATTTTTTGTGAAGGTAGAAAGCTTCAATATTTT
Source organism: Regulus satrapa (assembly GCA_013396955.1). Taxonomy (NCBI): domain Eukaryota; kingdom Metazoa; phylum Chordata; class Aves; order Passeriformes; family Regulidae; genus Regulus; species Regulus satrapa. The sequence continues at coordinate 1,750,676 of VWZN01002258.1, forward strand.
TTTGAAAAATAAAAAGAGAAAGATGAGGACTGCAATCTCATGTTTGTGTAAGCATTAAACCCCTGGTGCAGGAGCCCCTTGCTTTTTCCTCTTGCAAATACAAGAATTATAGCAACTTTTCCCAGAAAGTGGGAGCTGAAAGGAAACACACAACCCAAAGCACATGATTTTCACAGCAGAAGCGTGGTCTGTGTTGGTAGTGGAAACTGAGGGTTTCTCAGAGAAAGCTGAATCAATGAACATGTTACTAACTTCTTTTAATTATACCTTGTTACCCCCTAAAATTCCTGGGCATCATTCCTGTGAAGAAGTGTGCATTGGCTCACATAAACAACTCATTTTTCTTGCATTCCCTTTTTTTTTTCTCCCGTTGTGTTGCAAACTTCTATTTTATTGTGGTATCTGGTCCTACAGAGCTGTGACTGTGCATGTTTTAAGTATCTGAACTGTTAAAGCCCAGTGTCTTACTTGCATGCTGAAGCTTGGAATATTTCTAATATGTTTTAAAAAGAGTGTGGTTTTTTTTAAGGTCCTTACTGCAGTGAAACTTCTGTCTTCTCCATACAAAATCCCACATTGCAAACACCTTGAAAACAAAACTATTAAGTCTATTTAATCAGATAAAAAAGACATGGAATTAAATACAGAACTGTTTTGTTCTGACATAGAATGATTTAAAATAAAGCTGTGTTTGTGCTTTACATAAAACAGGTGTATGGAAATACAAATAATATGTTTCAGCTATTTGATTGTAATCACTGTCTTGCTCTCTGAGGTAATTTTTAGGAGGAATATTTGCCTGTGTTTACAAGCTCTATAATTTTCTTCTCCTTACATATATTCCTTTCCTGATTTTTCAGATCATCTGTAAAATGGCTTCTATGCTGAGCAGAACAACAGTTGAGCACATGCTGCTTCCTCGTTTCTGTGAACTGTGCAGTGATGGGAAACTGTTTCAAGTCCGAAAGGTTGGTGTGTGTCCAACCCTGAACCACCCAAAAATGAATTTCTACCTTGCTGTTCAAATGCCTTCCTGCATAATTTAGTCATAGCTTTACCTGATGAACTTTCAAAGCAACTGGAAGAGAAGTTTTGATATATTGTGGTTCTAGTTTCTGTGGTTCAGTAAAGAGACAGATAATAGACTTTGTCCAGCAGTTAAACTGGTCTTGCACATTTAATTGTTTTGCACAACCTTTTTTAAAAGCTGCTGTTATAGATTATAGGATGGAAGCAACTTCTATAATTTCTAGCATCTTCTTTCAAAATTCAAAAGTAATAGACATTTGAGACATCCTTTCTTTTTAAAATAAATCTCTTATTATTGAAAGGAGAAATCCCCCAAGTGTAAGACTTAATTTAATTCATGTTTGTGTACGAAAGGAAACTTGTAGCATTAAAATATTTGAGTAGATGTAGGGGTCGTGCTGAGCTTCAGCTTGCTCTGCAGCGTAAGCTGCACTTGTTGGAATTTGAGCTGCTTTTATTGCCCTCTAAATAAGCACAGAGAGGGACTAAAATGTGTATTAATACAGCTCTGTCTGAAATGATTTTGGATTTTGCCAACATGTTTTTCCAGCATTGAGGGGATGTCCCTTTTGCCTTAATTAGAGCTTCTGTAATGGCCTGGAAATGGCACGAACTTGAGACCTTGATTAAACTTTGCTTCAGCAAAGCACTTAAGCCACCTTGAGCCAGGGTAGTGCTGTCAGTACACCTAAGTCCTGACCCTGGTATCATGTTCTGGCCTGCTCTGGGTTTGACAGCTGCTGCTCAAAGTGATTTAAACTTTCATGTGGGCTTATTGTCCCTTCTGGTGGTTGCTGGAGCAGATGATGCTCCTGGTGCAGAAACCTTTATTGCTATTGATCCCAGAGGCATGTGGTGTATGGACCCTTGCTCCAATGAGGCTTTGTTTGGATGAGTTAATATTACATGATGCAGTTACAGGGCTGAAATTGGAAGAGTCAAAACATGTGCAGTTGTTTGATGGGATAAATAATGCATGGTGGAGCTGATAATCAAACTAATGTCCTTGAACGAGGCGCGGTGTTATTAATGACTTTTTATTTCTTAGATTTGTGCAGCTAATTTTGGTGACATTTGTAATGCAGTTGGGCAAGAAGCCACAGAAAGGCTGCTGGTATGTAAAAACCAAATCAATTTCTCAGCTCAGAAAGTTTAATAATGAGTTCTTTTATTGTGTTCTCTATAAATTAAACAGTGTGCATGCATTTTTAAAATTGATTTGGCTAAGGCCTTGGTTGCATTTACACAGCAAAACTGGGAATTAAGAGAGGTGCAAAGTTCTTGCTTTGCAAAACATGCTTAAAAATGTAATTGACAGCAGATATTTGTATATTTATACATACACACACACTGTTGAATTACTGCTTTTATTTAGATGATCATTTACTAGATGATCAGTGATTCAGTTATGATTTCAGGGGAAATAGGCCATTAATAATTCTTTCTATTTTTTCTTATTGCAAATAGTTATACTCACATTCCTAATGGAGTGAGAGACAGATGTTTTTCCCCCAATTTCTTTAACTATTGTATGCATTTAACCTGTCCCTGTTTCTTCTGTTCTTGACTTATTTTATTCTCTTTTGCGCTGTCATTGTCTCCAGTTTTCAAACAAATACTTGGATATTGCTGCAGTCTTTGTTTAGCCTTTAATTAGTTTTGGATTGGTTTATTTTGGGCAGATTCCCAAGTTCTTTGAGCTGTGTTCTGACAGCGTGTGGGGAATGAGGAAGGCTTGTGCTGAATGCTTTATGGCAGTGTCTTACACCACGTCCCCAGAAGTTCGCAGGAGCAAACTGTCCCCCCTGTTCATCAGCCTGATCAGTGACACCTGCAGATGGGTGAGTCACTCCCTCAGAATGGCTGCAGCCTCCCAGGCACCTCCTCAACAAATGACAAATAACTTTAGTACTGCTCTGAAGTGCATTTGCTGAAATCAGAGCTTAAAGTGCTAAAAACTAACCTCCTCTGATGAGATAGTGTCTTAGGCTTCCTCTCTCTCAACAGTTTGTAAGTGTAAAGTTTCTTCTGAGAAAAGGTTGCTTGTGTTAAATAAATGAGTTGAAGTAAACAGATGTCCCTCAAATTGATAATTTCCGAAAGATTTCTGTAAAATGATTGTAGTTACATGCTTAGGTGTATCATCCTTTGCTTAAGTGTCACTTGTTTGGTAATTGGTTATATTTAGTATAAAATGAAGCTGTTATATTAAAAACTTACTGAAAATTGCACCAAATTTAGATTTTTTTCAGCTCTAAGAGTTGCATGAAGCCTGACTGTTGCTATTACACCACCACAGGTTCGTCAGGCTGCTTTTCAGTCTCTTGGCCCATTTATTTCTACCTTTGCAAATCCTTCAAGTGCTGGTCTTTACATTCGAGAAGATGGGACACTGAGTATCCGACCATCAGCACAAGATGTGAATTCCAATTCCTGTCAGCCAAGCAACAATAATATCACTGTGATGTCTTCCAGTGCAAATGCTGCACTGTCCAGGTAAATCCTGGGAAAGGTGTGACGTACAGGAAGTGGTTTGTAAAAAAAGGATTTTTGGTGCTCATCTAGGCTAAAAAATTTCAGTTTGAGAATGCAGTTTCAGAAAAAGTCCAGAGAGTGAGATCACATGTTAGAGTGTAACCACATTATTGAAAAATTCACTTTGGCTTCACAGGAGGGCAAAGGGAAAACTAGTAAAGTAAAGCATAGTGATAACACAAATTCTGTCTTTCTAGAGAGAAAAGCTTCTCTTCTTGCTGCTATGTTTTATGAAGTATTTCACTGAAAACCTTGTTATGGAGTACCTAAAGTTTACTTTCAATAACTTCGTTTATTTCCAGCTTGGAACAACCGATGGAAATCAAACCAGAATCATCCACTGAGGAGACTTCAGCAGGAGTTCATACGAATCTCCCTGAGGATCTAAATAAAAATGCACGGGAAGAAAGCTCAGATTCTCCCGGGCTGGCACAGCAAATGTCTCGCTTGTGTCAGGGGGACCAGGCTGCTGCCGGTGGCACTGGAGGCGCGCAGGAGAGGCTGAGCTCGGGGCTGCCGAGCAGCCAGGACCTGTTCAACACATTCCTCTACTGGCGCCCTCCTCTGCCCGACATCAGCCAGGACCTGGAGCTGCTGCACTTCAAGGCTGAGAAGCACAACGATGCCTGCTCTGTGCCGTGCAATAACTGTGTAGCTAGCAGTGAAATAAAAAAGGTCCTAGAAAGCTTACAGGAGCACATGGACGATCCAGATGTTCAAGGTGAGACTCTGTGACAGGAGAATTGTGTTTTCTCTGAGCAGGTTTTCTGGCCTTTACAAAATGCTTGACTGCATTTTAATTGACTTGGTGTTCATATGGTTGATAAACCTACCTGGAGAGTAGGAAATTATAGTAGAAGGTTATGCAACAGATTTTTTCATAAGACCTGAGTACAGCAGCTGGGGAAATGCTCCTGGCTTCTGTTTGCATGAAAAAATAAACTGATCTAAATACAAAAGAGAAAACAGCTTGTTCCGGACAGTCTTACCAGGTTTGGAGTATGGTAGGTACCATGGGTTTAATGACCCTGTGAACAAGCTGGATTCATCAATATTGGCTGACTGAGAAGGGCCGTGATTTCAAGTTCTCTCCCCCTAACCAGGGAAACAGGCCCTTTGTTGAAAGCATGGAAGATATTGGCCTGATAGTGGGATCTGTGTTTCATGGACCAAACCCCTCTTGTCATCCATAGTCAGCTCAGTTTCTTGGTTCACCAAGTCTCTTGAGTGCTCTGCAGTAAAAGGCCTTTTCTTTCCAAGAGAAACGTTTGCTAACACATAATATTTCTGTGCAGCTCATACTGGGCTACCTTTTATCTTTTCAGATGAGTTAATTACAAGTTTCATGCCTTTAAATGCAGAAAGGAGACCAAATAATCCCGTTTTGCTTTATACAGCTCAGGTCCAAGTGTTGTCTGCTGCTCTCAGAGCTGCTCAGTTTGATTCTGTTGGTGACTGTGAGACCAAAAAAATGGAAGAAGGTAGTGACAATCTTCAGAACAAAATGATTTTGGATGAAACAGCTGCTTCAGATGCTGCCTGCAGCCAGGTGCAGGGGGACACTCTTTCATCCCCTGCCTCCCAGGATGGCATCAGTGACCAGTCCAGCAGCAGCGTGCTGAAAGGCACAGTAAGTACACACTGTGCTCCGTCTCTGAGCTGTGTGGGCTTGTGTAGTCCCTGGCATAACTGACCCACTCTTGATCTAAAGTCTTTGAACAGTACTAGACCACAGCTATCATATTCTACTTACTCTAATCAAGAAAAGAAAAGCCAATTTAGGGTTATCACTTCTGTTTGCACCCAAATAACCCAGGAGTTTAAGCTTTGCAATAGTCTTGTATGTTTTGGGTGTTTTTCTGATTAAATTCTGTTGAATAGAATTTAAGTTAATTTCAAGAATAAAAACTATTTAAAAGTAATTATCCGAAATGTGTATGAATGTTGGGTTTGTGACATTAGATTGCTTTCCTTCGAAGTAACTCTTAACTACTGCTGCCCTTGTGGCTGCTACAGTCTGTTTGCCTCAGTGTGCAACTGTTGTCTTTTTGTCCTTGCATAAACACACTGAACAAGGCTCTGCCTGTGCAGGGCTGTTGTGAATCTGAGCTCCATTGTTCTGCACTGTGATGCTTTGAAATAGCCCAAACAGCACCAAGTCTCCCTCGTTTCACTACCTGGTACCTCCTTTTACAGGACTCAGAGGAACATCACAGAGGAACCAGTGTATTTTTGAGGAAAGAGCAAGAAAATAATCCACCATTTGAAGATGACAAGTCAAAATTACAGGTGATTAAAATGGCATCTGATGGATTTAGTGGAGTGTACTGGGTACAGTTCACCTTACCCTTAATGCAGTGATACCTTCTGCAGTGGATCGGTTGCAGAACATGAAGGAACGTTCCAGAATTCAAGGAGAACTGTGTTTTAAATGAGAAAATTAGAAACATTCTTTTGTCTTTTTGGTGCCTTAGAGGCAACCTGTGCAACCAAGGTAGGCACTGACTGTTGGGTTCTGTCACTGATTTACTGTTTGGCGTCAGCAAAGAAGGAATTGTCAGCTTGGTTGCTGTGAGCTGTTGATAAAGCCATGGTGACTGTTTGTTGCTGACTGCTCTATCCTAATGAGAGAACAAATAACCCTTGCAGTCATGTACCCTTGGTGAGAGCAACACACACAAGGAGTGTCTTGGCTCTTGTGTTTCAGTGCTGCCTGCTTGGTAGGAGTGTAGCACAGCAGCTGTATTTTTTTCTGCTCTTAAACTGAAGTGTGTCTGCCTGTAGGACATCATCCCTCAGCCTCTCCTGGACCAGTACCTGTCCATGACTGACCCTGCTCGGGCCCAGACTGTTGACACGGAGATTGCCAAGCACTGTGCCTACAGCCTGCCCGGGGTGGCCCTGACTCTGGGCAGGCAGAACTGGCACTGCCTCAAGGACACCTACGAGACACTGGCTTCAGATGTACAGGTAAGAAAAGAAGGTTCTGTTACAAAAAATTGGAATTTTGAGGAGGAGGTTTTTCCTGCAGTTTGTACTGTAGTTATAAAATCACGTAAGGAATAAACACGAACTAAAAATATAAAATTCCAGATTTAAATCAGACTTGATAAATACAATTAGCACTTTCTACTAGCCCCGTGTGTCCTTCAGTGTCAGTCCTCACCCGGGGTAGTTGAAAAGCTGGTTTGTTGTACCACGGTGCCCCACGTGCTTCCCTTGCTGGCCTGTTTGCAGTGGAAGGTGCGGCGCACTCTGGCCTTCTCCATCCACGAGCTGGCTGTGATCCTGGGGGATCAGTTAACAGCTGCTGATCTGGTGCCAATTTTCAATGGCTTCTTGAAAGACCTGGATGAAGTGCGTATTGGTGTCCTCAAACATCTCTATGACTTTCTGAAGGTAAGAAAATGTAACTAATTTCACAACAATTTTTTTGACTCTGTTATATGAAGACTTTGAATGAGCTGTGCATGTACCTGATGAATGTTTAGCTTTATGCAATGCTGCCATTTTGTGTGTGTGCCTCTATTCCTTCTTTTAATGTGTCTCACTTCTCTCTCATATCCCAACGAGATCCCAAGCTGAAAACCCTTTGTAAATCTAGTTGTAAATGCTGCTGTCTGTTGTAGACTGGGAAAAGTTAGCCCAGTAGCAATTTGTGTTTTGGGCTGGTGGAGAAGAGCAGAATACACACTGATCCTTAGCTTTGGGCATGAGAGAGAGCAACCAAGAGATGCTTCTTTGGGTGCTGCTAAAGGGATGCCTCCCTGTGCTTTGGATGTCACTTGTGTGTGTCCAGGCACTCAGCTGATTGTACACAGTTTTTAGGAAGCACCTTGTCATTGGTCACTTGCTTTTCAAGTAGGAAAATGCACGTAGGTGTGAATAGTGACACACCAGAGAACTGTGAGTTTGAAGTTTTATCAGTTTTATACCAGTAATGTTTTTCCTCTAGCTACTCCATGCAGACAAAAGGCGAGAGTATCTTTACCAGCTGCAAGAATTTGTGGTGACTGATAACAGCAGGAACTGGAGGTTTCGTTACGAGCTGGCAGAGTATGTAATTTTGTTAACTTCTGATTTTTAACCTGTATTACTAACTTGGAAATAAGCAATTACATTCAGAAGTTAGCACATCTTGATTAGAAGCTAGAAGTTTACATTTTTTAGGAAGGAAAAAGCCACTGGCTGTTAGAGTTGTCTGGGGGGAGTTGAGGGTGTTTGGGTTTTACGGGTCTTTTCTTTTTCACAAGTTGTGTTGTAATGTGTGACTAAAACTTAAGTGCCTGTGGTTTTACCAAAATGCAGATCTTGTTCACTTGCAGCTGATGAAACATGGCAATCTGATAGATACTGTTCAGTGAGAATTTATTGGTTCAAGACTCCCTTGCAAAAATTAGGGAAATAAATGTAAAAAGTAATTTTTTTAATGTGTAGGAAAAAAATCCCAGTTCTTAAAAAATAAGGGGTTTTTTTTTTGTTTTGGAACTTCTATAAGACTGGTATATAACAAAGATAGATTAACATCCCACAGTTCTTTTTCTACAAACCATGTTGATATTTGAAGCACCGTTGTAGCCATAGTTTGCAGATAAGGTCTGACCTTTGTGTTCATGTTGTTGCTGTGTTTGGGCTGCTGAGGATTTGCTCTCCCTCTGTAGTTTGGCACAACAAACTCACAGTGGTACAGAAGCTACAGAGGAGCTCCCTGAGCAGTTGGGAGCTGCCACTGCCTGAGTTCTGTGTGGCTGGAGTGAGTTCTGTGTGGTTCTGAGACAGGAATTATTTTCTGAAATGTAAATTTCTACACTGATGTAAATACTCAGTTTTTGCTTTGCAAAAATGTACAGGGCATTGGTTTGAAGCTGACAAAAGCTTCTCATGCTTCTGTTTGTAGCTTTTGCTTGTTCTTTTGTGTAATGTTGATACGCTGGTACGTGTAGTTTGGATCACGGGTTCTCTTGGCCTCCCTGATGGATTAAAGCCTCTAACAAGTGAAGAGAAGAACCAACTGCTCAAGGGCTCTGTAGGAACCCTGGTGCTTTGGTGCTCCCTCCCCAGCTGTCAGAGGTGCTGCATGGCAGGTGCTGCACGTGGTACAGTTCATGGTTTCCTTTGTGTTCCAGACAGCTGATCCTGATCCTGGAGCTCTACAACCCCAATGATGTCTATGACTACCTAAGGCACATTGCACTCACTCTGTGCTCCGATAAAGTGTCTGAAGTTCGGTGGATCTCCTTCAAACTGGTAGGGGATTTAGCTCACTGCCTGGCAGGAGAGCAGGAAAGTGCTGCTGGAGAGGGTACCTGAAAGCACTGCTTTTTCAGACGAGTAGGGTGAATAGGGTTGCTTTGATAAACACAAGAATCGATATGGAAAAAAGTGAAATGGAAAGTTTATACAATATTTTGAGTTGACAGACTGCCACAGATATTGAAACTTTTCTCTGTGGTTGTATGTGAATGAGAAATCCTTTGATGTGAATGAAAGGCAGTATATGTGATTTGGAAAACCTTCCCCCAGCTCTGGGAAAAAAGAAACCCATAACAAAACACAGAACGACCAACTACTTATCACTTCTCAAAATTCATTTAATTTGTTATGAAGCCTACAAGCACAGCTGACTACATTGAATACATGTAGCATTCAAATGAAGTGATATCTTTTTAAGTCCAAGGGCTGCAGCTGAAGTTTGATTTCTTCTTTTTGTTCCCTTCCTTTTCCCATTCCTTTGGCTCACAGGTTGTAGCAATACTACAGAAGTTCTATGCAAACAGTGCCAATGCCCTGGGATTAAATTTCATCAATGAGCTCGTCGTGCGGTTCCGCCACTGCTCCAAGTGGGTTGGGAGACAAGCCTTTGCCTTCATTTGCCAGGTTGGAATGCTTCTACGTGCACATTAAATCTGGGCTTTGGCAGCAATGTGAGCCAAACTGAAATCTGGACTCCCATTTTTTTGGTCATTTTTGGTTTGGTCAGAGTCAGTGTGGTCTCAGTGCTGGCATCTGGCTGTCCCAGCCCAGGCTGTATCCCTGGCCTGGTCTGTGCTTCCACAGCCACAGCTGATCCTTGGACTGTCTGGTATCCCAGTGGAGAAGCCAAGAATGAAGTCCCAAATAGAGATACATTGTTTAATCCTTGACCATGCTCAGCTAAAGGATCACAGGAGCTCTTCACATCACCAGTAGTGGGTGCAAGAGGCTAGGAACTATTTCCCTCTTTATTGCCACCACTCCCTCCAAACCAAAAATGCTTACCTGGGAGGCAGTGAAAAGCAAAGGTTGAACATTAAAAGGGTGATGACAGGCGAGAGAACAGCATTTCCTCAAACGTTCTTGAAAGAAATTCATCTGCTCTTCTTTGCCCGTCTTTGGCTGCAGTTCAAATTGGTGAGACACAGGGTGGGGTGTTCTCACTGAGAGCCTTTTTAACAGGCCAAACTAAAGACAAGGTGGAAAGAAACAAAAAAACCCCAGCAAATACTGTACTTTTAACAGAAGCCTTGCTTTTTCTGCTGTGTGTTTTCCTCGTAGGCTGTAGTAGAAGAGGAGTGCATGCCTGTGGACCAGTTTGTTGAACATTTACTCCCCAGCCTTCTGAGCCTCGCGTCGGACCCCGTGCCGAACGTCAGGGTCCTGCTGGCCAAGGCCCTCAGGCAGACCCTGCTGGAGAAAGGTGTGCTCTGCATTTCCCTGCCGAG